>JADNYV010000016.1:0-426401 GCA_015501055.1 Mucidula mucida
CCTCAACAGCGGAACGTTACTGACGGTTTTGAGAACAAGGCATCTATCATTCCAGCCACCTCAGAAGACTTACTTGAGTCTCAGTCATCCCAATAAGAAAGCTCTCAGCTCATCATTCAAGTGACAAGTGTGGGGAGATCGAACACACCCCGCATTTCTAAAATTTGTTTCCGCTCCTGCCAAAACCGCTGCGCAAGCCAAACCGCTGCTCCCACCAGAACCGCTGCGCGAGCCAAACAGCTGCTCCGCCCCAAACCACTGTGCCCACCGAAACCGCTGCGTCGCCCAAAATCGCTGCGTCGCCCAAATCGCTGCATCGCCCAAAACCGTTGCGTGAGCGGTATCCACAAAATCCACGAATGACAACGGCTGTGTGGACGGTGCAATTGAGTAGATCTGTGTCACTGTGGAGAGATTCCAGCGGAACAGGTGAGTACTGTTGAACCAACGTTGGTGGCGGCGACCGCGAGAAAAGACAGTGCGCTGCATCTAAGACACTTTTCAGCATCTGTCCATTATAATGAACGAAACACGCACCTTGCTGTTTTGAAGTATAATCAAAATGATGCGTCGTGAACCCGCCCCCGTCAATCAATGATTCCATTGTTGCGCGCGTGTCCTTGGAGAGCAGTAATTTCTTTGGTATGCTCTTTGAACGTTGAGTATTGCTGGCCCGCAGCGCATCTTCGAAGCCAGTAAGGACGTCGGCCACCATGGTTGGACACGGACACGATGAGGACGACGCCGGCGCGTCAACATTCCATGATGGTCGGAGGCAAAAGACGCGTACATGCGCATTACATTACAAATCACCGGTAATTAAAACTAGTAGCCGAAGGTAGCCAAAAATAGAAAATACGGTGTGAGTTCAATTTCCCAAGTGTGGCGTGAAACAGATGTCACTTCCATATACAAAAAGCTAAATGTGAGACTCGAACTCACGCTCTTTCGAACTAGATAGGGCAATGCCTGATTCTAGCGCCTTAACCACTCGGCCAAGTTGCCATATTTCATTTTAGGCTCAAGTTGTTCTCGGAGATATCGGAGTGTTGGACTCAAATGTCCCGAACTCCGAACCGTGCACAGCCACAGATGCGACTTCGTTTCCAGCCACGTATAACGACGCTTAGCTCCCGCCCACAATGCCCGGTCCCATTGCATGGCTTGCACAAATTCCGCCGGTCACGCGCACCTGGCTCCTCCTCTCCCTCCTCACCTCACTTGCCGTACACTCCCACCTCCTCACGCCTCTCCAACTTTACTCTCCGGCATCCCTCTCACTCTCCTCCCTCCTCACCACGCGAACAATCACCACATTTCTTTACTTTGGGACACTATCACTCGACCTGATGTTCCATCTATTCTTTTTCATGCGTTACAGCCGGATATTGGAGGACTCGTCGTTCCCAGCCCAGCCGGCAGCTTATTTGTGGCTGCTACTACAGTCTGCCGTCCTGCTCCTTTTGATGTCACTGACTCCACTGGTCAATACGCCATTTCTCTCGAGCGCGTTGGCGTTTGTGCCGATATATGTGTGGTCGAGAAGACATCCGAGCACACCTATCTCGCTGTTTGGGCTGGTGACTATTGGCGCGCCGTACTTGCCCTACGCTCTCATTGCGTTCACTGTACTGATTAATGGTGAATGGCGAGCGGCCCAGGCGGATCTGATGGGTTGCGCTGTTGGACACGTCGCATGGTTCATACGCGATGTCTGGGCAAGAGAGATGGTTGGCGGGAAATCAGTGCTCACTCATCCACCAGTGGCACTACAGAGGTTATTGGGAGATGTTTGAGTGAGTTCTTATGTTCTCCTTGTTGTCGTTAACTCATCGAGCTTAGTTCTGCCTATGTACGATATCCAAAGGTTTATCACTGCTCCGCTTTGTACCAACATCTTCTCAAAATTGCACTGTTTCGGTTGCGCAACTTAAGTACGGATGCTCTTTGGGCTCGCCATTTCCAGAAGTACTGTATGGCGAGGACGTGCTCAATTAACAGACCAGACGAAAGCGGGCCTTTTGTAACACATATCATTGAACGCTAATCTGTGTACTCTATTGCCTGTCCAATCCGCGGATGGTTACGTCTGGAGTGGACAGCTTCACGCATACGTGCAAAAAACTACTGTTATTCCCGACTATTTCTAACGAGCCGTCTGATTCTATTCAGTATAATCGATGGGTTCTTACAGAAAGCTATATCAGAGATCATAGCGAAGCAAGCTAATCTGATACGCTGTTAGTAATTGCGCCCCGCCAGATACAGAATTAGTTGCTCACTGTATTAACATTCAATGTCCTCCCAGCCCAATGACAAACCTCTGACCAGCTTGCCCATTGGAGTCAAAGTATAACCCTGCCCCCTGCGCCGCGATGCCAGAAGCTCCTGCAACAACGCCAGTGGACTGACTACGAACGGGCACATTTCCATGCCGCTACCGCGATTTTCCGGCTTCACAAACCCATCTCGCTCACGCGCGACAAGCTTGTCTTCTGCGCTTATGATACCAAGGAAAGCTGAGACTGTTTTGAAATCGGCATAAGAAGTTGGGTAAAGTTGACCGGCGAAGATGTTGAGTTGAGGAATGAACGCCTTAAACGACAGTGGTGACGAGTTCGGGACGCAATAGAACGTGAGGTCGTCAAAGACCTGCATACTCCGTGTTACGCGGGGCGAGTAAATATGGAGTCGCACGAAAGAGTTGGTACGAAGAACAGGCATCAGTTCGTTCGCCTCGAATTGGCTGATGACCACTACAACCGGTGGCGGCCCGTTTGCGCAGAGAATCCATTGCACGTCCTTCAAAAAGTGTACACTGCCTTTATCGGAGGTGTTCATCCCTTTAATGGTAACTGCGTAGTCCCGAGTGACTAAGAAGCTGGGATAGAAGAAATCGCTTGAATGATTGGAGCTGTGGGGAAGCGACGAAATCACCCGGCAGGGTGATAAGAAGACGGATGACGAGGAGGGAATGCGACCTGTTCTCGTAAACTCTTCAACATCGTCGTCGAGTCGGTGCGTTGCAGACGATACCGGTGGAGGTCTCTCGACCTGACGTTCCACCTCCATCTCATGATCAACTTCTCTCTCCTGTTCTTCATCTACGTTTTGAGGGCAGACGAAAGGACTCCGAGTTGCTGAAGGTGCGAGTAAATTTCGGGGTCATTGTGGATCATACTGTCTGTTTGAGACTCAGCTGGGGAGTCACCGTACATCTCTAGCAGTGGACGCGCTTCGGGTTGCAGCCAGGCGTCTCGCACTTGATGGATATCTTCTGGAGTCGGTGCGGCTGGTAGAGCATCCAAACAAGCTCTTCTCTGCTTGAAATCGATCCCCTGTCGCGCCCATTGAGGAGCATGATGCTCGATATCGGCACAGGCCTCAAGCATCGTCCAATGAACGATGTCAGCGACAGTAACCGAGTCTACTGCACACTTCTTCTTGATCAAGATGTCGATGTCAGGCTGAGCGAAGAAATGAAGGGATTGACCCCGGCCGAGTTGGCGCATTCGCATGCATCCTATTGATCGGACGTTAAATGCGCTTGAAGTAGGTGAGTATGTACTAACCTTGAACCAATCTGTCCTTTGTGACCTTCCTCCCGAGCGTCACTGCAGCTTTCCAATGAAGAGGGAGTTTCAAATCCGTTCCTCTCGTATGAGCATCATCCAAGTAGACAAGACAATTGGAGAGGTGCTGCCTATACGACGAAGACTTGAGCAACTCCATTGTCCCGTCGCGTCTGAGCACCATCAGCTCGTCGCTTTGATTGAAGAACACCACTGCTTCCACGTCACTTCGCTTCAACAGCCACCTTTTCGCTACGCCTAGATTACTTAAATCAAGCATTTGAGCGCCAATGTCAAGAAGCACTCGAATCTCCGGGCGTTCAATTGCCAACATGTCTACGAAGGCCGTTCCGGACAAGCTCTTCCCTGAATCGCTGTCGCGAGTACAAGTGTATGAGGAATTCTCCGATTGAAGAAGATAGGTAAGAACCATGGCGTTCGTTCCAGCCTGATTGACGGGATCGACCTGCAAGATGGAGCTGGGGAGGAGATACTCATTGTCCTTCGTCCCGCTGAATCCCGTCGTGACGTGAGGCTTCCTTTCGCCAAGATCCCAAGCAGAAGTGGGAAGCTTGTTCGGGAACTGCTTCGCGGCCTTTGGGAAGACAACCTCGGAAAGATAGAAGTCGATGACTGCATGACAGTAACGGAAAAGCGCCACGATCCTGGCGTGTTGCTCAGCGTCATTGAGATTTATAGCACCCACTTCGTTGAGACCTTCACGTTCGCTAGGAGGGATGGCAGCAATCCACGTCTCGTACAAGACCGATCGATTGCTGTCCAGAAAGAGCTGGTGCAAACAAGCATCAACCTCAGTGGTCGTCAATCCAGTATAATAGTAAGCCAGACAGGTCAAGATGATGGCGATGTCTGGATGACCAAATTCGGCACGAGGAGACGGGACGTCTTTGGCTCGATATGGGACGGCTAGGAGCGTGCGTGACGGATCAAGGCCATAGTCGATTCTCCACCGCCTGTCGCGTAACACGTACGAAAGGATGCCGTGTCCGAATAGGCCACGAAGGATTAAAAAAACGTTGAACAGTGTTTCATGTCCAAACCGCTGCTGCAGTAGAAGCTGAGTATCCTCGACGTCCTTATCAGAACAAACGAAATGACGAATGTCTGATAAAACTTCTGCGCCAAGATGAGTCGTATTAAACGAAGGCAAAGAACCTCCCATGATGTCGTCTGCAACGTTTCGATGAGTGCAGAAAGTAAGGAGTCGTCTTCGGTTGGGAATTTGAAGTGAGGAAAACTCCAAGCAGATGTGGAGTGTACTTCGAGCTGGGTACCTGAACGTCGAGCCGCTGCGAAGATATGTTTGGAGACAACTCGTAGCACGTCTTGAGTTACCTGCCAGCGGTATGGCTGTCCTTCCATTGGCACTTGTTTGCCCATAGTATAGATGAGCTGGTAACGGGGATGCAGCAATTCGTCACATTCGTCGAGGATGTCTCGAGAGTGTTCGTGTTGAAGGCGTTGAAAACGCACGGCGTCTAACATGACTCCTTCGTTGCCACCAGAGCCTATCGATAGCATTTTATCCACTGATAGCAGCTTCGCGGAGAGGATATGTTCGGGCTGCGACACGAGGATCCCGCCGACCCGCATACATTCCTCTGTCAACAGGCGGATCTGCTGGAGTTGTGTCTGACTGATCTTCATTTGGCGTGAGAAGGGAAGGTAGAAGATCCGCCGGTTCGGAAGGAAAGACAACCGCTCAGTCATTAGTTGAAACATCTGCTGAGCAAGAGGTTTAAGGACAACCATCCGCACAAGTTTGTTGCCTTTCGAAAGCGAAGCGGCAAGCATTGGTGCTATTACTGATGACTTGCCCTCGCCCATGTTTAGTTGAAGACTGATACTTGATGTTGGTGAGTACATCTCAAGCGCCACCGCGGTTTGGATATCTCTCGCACGGAAGTTGCCTTCGATCTGTATAAACGATAAGCTCCTGAACCTTCGAAGTCCGATAACGAAGAACTTACTTGGATCAGCGCCCAGTCAGGGTGTTCTAATAAAAGCGCGAGATCTAGAGGTTTACAATTCTCTACCTCTTTGTTCAACTCTACAAACTTATCAGCACCCACGAATTCCTTCAATCGCGCAGCTTGCTGGACTTGGAGGAGGGTACACGAGAACACACCCAGGGCTTTGTGCCACCCCTCTGTGATGTCGGCCCATCTAGCCTTCGTCATCTGGAAGAGCCATGCACGTGGGCCCAAGCTTGGCCATAGACCGCCGCAATCCAAAATCACGTCCGACGTAGAGCGAGGGCGAAGGGCGGATGCAAGACCAGCAAGGGAATCCATATATGCGGCATCGCACTCAGAATAGTACGGCACGATATGAGCCTTCAAATCTCGCGTGCTTGCGAGAAGGGTGCTTCCCGACGTAGCCATCCGATGATGCTCTAAACTTGACTCGACTTTGTCTGCGTAGAGTCTGTGCAGACGGTGGCCGCTCCCCCTAACACGGTCTAAAAGTTTGCGAAGGGCAATGACACTGGAGGATCCGCTTCCGTTGGTCTGGCTACGATTGGTGTCTGGAACGTTCGCGAGCGGCAATGTGCGGTATTCTGCACCACATAACTGTGGGATGGGACGTACTTCAAATAGACAAGTTAGACTGATGCCTTCGAAGGACAAGTGGATTCCTGTCTTGGACTCAGAAAATAGACGAGGAGGGAGTCTGGGATAAGCGTTGGCATGAGACGCGGGACCCAATCCTTGCAGAATGGAATCTACGTGCGTAGCATACTCATGAAGCTCGATGTTGGATCGACATTTCTGAAACAGATCACATGCATCGCCGAGGACCCCATCAAGGTTCAGATAGTCAGAGTAATTCCTGTCTCTCGGTGATGGGATACCTGTTGGCCAGCTTCCAGGGACCCATCGACCTTGGAGGTCTGAAAGGAGCGCGCTGGAAAGAGATTTGACCTGACCGTCATAATGTCTTTGTTGACGAGAATCAAACTGCCAGCAGGTTTCCTCTGTCCCGCGTACAAGCCTGCCGGAGGGTGTAGCGCGCAGCGGGCGGGTGTGGCGCGTAATGATTTCCGTAATTTGGGCCCGAGACGGAGCCAAGCCAACGGTGAGATCATAGGATGTACGAGGAGGGAGGGCGGGGAACGTCAATCGCCGAGAATGAGCCACGAACAAGACAAAGTAAGGGAGTATATGAATGTCCTTGCTCGACGAATCCAATGGATGCTCATAGGCAAAAGCAGCCAAACTGAACATCAACGTAAACCGACGATCATCGAGCGTCGAAGGTCCTGCCGTAGCACATCTCTCAATGCACCACGAGTACATATTTGACCAGGTGGAATTGAATTCTGGTATTGATAACCAGCGAGAGTTGTAAGAGAAAGGATTTTGAGGCGTCGATCGCAGCTCAAGGTTCTGCCAACTCTCAAAGATTTCATAGAGGCTTATTGGAGACTGCTGAGCCGGAAATTGTAGCGCGTTCAAAGTGGATGTCATCAATGTCGTTGGGTACTGGCACGCCTCCCGCTCGGTTTTGAAATCCATGATACGGCTAGAGAATGACACATCCTGGAAAGAAGCACTTTTACAGGTGAGAAGGACGAGGTACTACGGACTTCGAGGAAACACACCTTGGGAGAATGTCCTGCACGTTGACAAGAGGATATAAATGCTCTCTTGCTGCCGCGCGCCGCGCTAGGATAGACGGACTACAATCTGGGATAGAAACCGAAGTGTTATTGTAGAAAAGGTCGTTCAACCGTTTGTTGAAGTCCACGATGCGTTGCGCGCCAAGCTCAAATGCAGTAATTTGTGAGCATGCCGGTCGCTTTGCCCAGTGAACAGTCTGCATAACTTGCATGCCCTTGGGATAAAATCTGCGTTGTGGAGTAAGAGCCCGATGCACTGGAGCAGTTGCATCTCATGATCGCCAAGGTACTGGAAGGAAATGCAGGAAGCGGAGTTGAGCGAATTTAACGCCTCCTCGACGCCGGTGACACCAGTAAGTGGGTCCGGGAGAGGATAACTAGTAAGCGCATGTAGGAAGACCTTGTATAGGTTCGATCGAAGAGTACCATTGCCAGCGAGTGTCCCAAGCCGTTCGTCAATGGCATAGTCCGCGTAAGAGACCAATGATTGGCCCGAGGAGGCCTCGGTGACAGAGACATTGACGTGATGTTGAGTTGATTCGTAATCAACACTCCCATAGGGAACGAGGGCGCGTCGGTTGAGACGCAAACCTTCAGACTCTTCCTGGAGGATGAGTTTTGACCTGAGTCCTATCAGTGTCCGAAGCGCAAATCCCTCGTCGACAATATACTTGGGATACGTGCAGCATCGAAGGGGCGCCCTGGATACCGCTTCTGTCTGAAAGTCGAGCTGTAGCCGAGGGAGCTGGATGTCGATCATATTGTTAGATGCGCGCATGATAAAAAATGACGAGCTCTCGATCTCCCGGAGACGCTGGTGTATCATCTGAAAAGAAGAACTCCCCATATCCAAGAGACTACGCTGTTGTGCATCAAGCATTTCCCGCAGAGGAAAATCAAGCCGCCAGTTCCGAGGAGATGAAGTCCACAAAGACTGTAGAGGGCGTAGCTCAATCTGACGCGACGACATATCCAACCAATGAGTGCAGGGATCAACGAGCGGCGTAGGCAGATCTCCATCGAAGTATATGTGAGGAATATATTGTTGTCGCGAAGAAGATGAACGAGCTTCAACAACCAACTCGCCATTTCGAAGAGCAAAAAACACCTTTCAGACTGGTCAGTCCACTGTTGCAGGAGTTAAACATCACCAATGCAGATACCTGGTTTCCCGACACATTCACTACAGTTTTGTAGTCGAATCCAGCTTCCCCTGCAGGAATAACGCGAAGAACAACCTAACAAGTGTACGCGTGAGTACAATGAGACAGGGAGTGAAAGCAAACACTGACATTACCAAAGATACGACCATAGGTTGGGTGTTCCGTGACGTTGCTAGGGAGGTTCCCTATAGGCTTTCCATCCACCAAAAGGGTCCCATCGAGAATGTTGATTTGTACATACTGCGATGTGCTTGTTTGACACATGAGCCAGCGATCGTTCGGGGATGGCATAATTTCCCAAGGCGTTCTACGCTCATAGGCAGCCCATACGCATTGCACAGCTCGATCCACACCGCTCGAATCTGTCTTGAGACTACCCGACAGACGCGACTGCAAGGCATGGAACATCCGCTCCACACGGTCCAATAAGATCCGGGATGGAGACGTAGATGATCTGTCTCGCTGTGCCTCTCTGTTATCTTTTATAACGATGGCGCAGTGAACAAGGATGGCCAAATTGTCGACGTCGAGGTTTGTGTTGTCAGTGTCGAAAGTGAGGGCGCAAGTCGCTGCCACTTCTCGGATGTTGCATTTGGCGGAGTTTACATGCTCTTGAGGTGTCCTCTCTAGATCGTCGAGCATTCTCTTAAGCCAACGGTACGTGATCTGCCGAGCCTTGGAAAGGATGATGAAGGCGTCATGACAGTATACGTCAGTCTGAGCAAAGGAAGCCAACATCCGCGTCACGACAACGACGACGGTCTTCACGGAAACAACCTCCTGCCAATTGTCGCTGAACGAGTCCAAGAGGCTGACCATTGCGGAGAATATGGCATGCCGGAACGACGAAGACTGTAACTCGACATGCCACAATGCATCACCAACGGCAGACATTGGTCCGTGATGCTGCACAGTCTGCGAAATGAGGGTATGAACCGCTTGCGACCGGAAGGAAAGAGACCGTGCAGCGAAATCTTTAGCTAAGTTCACCCACTGGACAAAACTGCCAGCCCGAAGACACCCAAAAGCTACAAACTCATGTAAACTCATGTCACGATGACATTCATGCTGTCTCGCTAGTACCGCATTCTCTGTGTGCGTCGTGTCATTTACAGCCCATTGCAAATTGAGATAGGCGTCATCGCATGGGAGCTGAAGGGTGCATCGCGCAGAAACGTCAGCCTCGTGAGGGCTATCATTCTCGTTGATGAGAAGATCGTGTTTGTCGTCGTAAAGCCTCCATTTGAGGGCATGTGATAAACACACATCTGAGGGCGTAGAGGGAATGCGTTTGGGATTATAGTGGGTTCGTAGCCATGATTTCGTGATAGACGCGAGTGTGATGCGATTGGAGCCACCGTCATAGGATATATTCTCCTTCATATACGAGGCGAGATCATCATTGACAGAGGACTTTTCGTCGACGCGCCGCGTAAACGTGTCGCGAAGTATGAAGTACGTGGCTTCGCGCCAGTGAAGAAATGGTTTCGGACAGTAGAGCTCGAAAAGCACAGTTTTCACGTGATGCTCAGCGGAGGGGAGGGGCCACTCGTGTATTTCGATCCTCATGCCATCCATACTTCGCTGTCAAAGCTTTAGCCAAGTTTGAGTACGAATGAGGAAAGGGCAAACTTTTGTAGCACATTTGTGGCAATACGTATGTCGATATCCACAGTCCTCATGATGTACCGCGTCATCGTACTCCCTCTGTCGTTTAGCATACAAGTGGTTCTGTTCTTGGAGTTCTTCTTCCTTCTTGCGCTTCTGGCGGCGCGCCTTCTCCTCTATTTTCGTTCGGCGAGCTTTTAGCTGCAGAGTCTCGTCATAATGACGAACAGCAAAAGAAGAAGACGAGGCTTCAGTGAACACCGACGGTGATGAACTTCGGTCCCAGCGAGTGCTGAGGTAAAGATGAAGCGCTTTCAGACGTGCTAACTCTTTCGGTCGACGTAGTAACAGTGCTTGAAGAAGTGTCAAAGGCACCTCCGGCGGATAGTCGGCAAGAAGAGGAAGTTGAGCTATTACAATGCGATCCAAAGCGACCCATAGGTCGAGGATGGTAAGAATCATGAGGGACTGCTGCTCGGCGTTTCTTTTGTAATGCTTTTTCGCGACTTTGGTGTACTCCTTGATCAAAATATGGAGAGCGGAAGGGGCGGAAGGATTCGTTTTCTGCGCATCCGTCCAAGTCGCCAACGAGTCACAAACCATGTCCTCAAAATCCGCGAGGTTGATGTATGCATCATCACTCGTGATGAAGCCGTCCAGTTTGCTGTTCATGATAACATTGTCTATGGTGCAAGAGAGGAGCCGGGACGAGTGGTTGGGCTGGTGGAAGGAGGATGTAGACATTTGAGGGGTCTCTGTCAGTGCATGTTGAATATACGCAGACGAGTGCCCGAGCTTGAGTTGGGTATCGGCGACAAGGTCTATGGCCTGTGGGGCCCAAACTGACTCGTACGTAGGCGCATCCTTAGTCTGGATGTCATTCCAGCGGGATGTTAGCTCGTCTGTGATGGCAGCGCAGGCAACCTTTGTCTTTTCAAAGACAAAAGAGGGAACCTCTTTGTCAAGACTATCCAGTTTGCTAGCACGTCTTGCGAGTTTCTTGCGAATGGTGTCGAGGGTGGAGCACTTGAGGGTGGAATCTTTGACGAGTCGGAGGGCGATATCAGCCATGGCATACAACATGAAGGCTTTGTACTCCCACAGATGCTTCAACGTCGTCTGTACTGCAACACGAATGACTAGCCAAAGGGACGAGCGCCTCCAAGGCGCCAGCGCATCATTCCAGAGCACATCGTCAGCGATGCGCTTCTGAACACGGTGCGCAGCGTCGACAATAGGATTTTTTTCTCCGCCCAATGCGGCTAGAACGGAAAGAAGCAGATCGCTGATATAGCGCGGATGCGCCGTATCGCGACGTTCGACCGGTGAGGAACCCGCCTTCCAAGTATGAGGTGCTGATCCAGGTAGCTCATTGCAACTCATCCGGGCAATGAACGACGAGAGCTCTCTTTGAAACGTGAGGGACTCAAAAGTGGTTCTCGGGAATGAAGTGGTTGGGCCGGGAAAGGTCCAAACAAGTTTGCTCTCACATGCCATCACCGTCGTGTTGGGTGCGCTGACTTCAAAAACCTCACAGGTAATGAGGTCCTCTGCTACGCGGAAGACGATTCCTGCATTTTGCTTTCGGACAAGAAGTGCCATTGTATCTGTACTGAGTGTCAGGAAAGGCAAGATAGCATGACTTCCGACTTTACCTCCACGGTGCTGCATTTCTGCGAATCTATCGATGATGCACGCGGCTGTATAGTCGCTGGAACCATGATCCTTGGCAATCCCTAGCAGCATCTTGACGATTGCTGGCCAATCGGCAGAGGGTGTGTTTCCTTCAGTCGCTTGGCAGGCAGCTGTGCTGTAGTGTGTCGCGCACTCGGCGATGAGTGTAGCGAGGGCGTGATCCTTCGAGTAGTCTCCGTCACTCTGTTCGTCCATCTGTGGCAGCTGCAGAGGCATGAAGACATGATTCACGATGTATTCCGCGTTGTCCATGTCTACGACGAACGAGGGGTGACGAAAGAAGGGAGGAAAAGCTGAGTAGACGCCTGATATGGGAAAAGATAAGTAGACGCCTGATACGCATTCAATAGGCATTCATTTGCCATGGAAAGTACGGCACACCTTGACTGAAAGCGGTCGGCGCCTATTCACGGACTTCTATTGTGCATCGTGTTTGAGCCATCTTACAATGGGGATGCAATTGTCGTGTTATGCTCGTCGTATAGTCGATTAAGAGTAAGCGAACGGTGAAGAATTTGAAGAAGGCGTGATGTAAGATTGATACCGAGCCTCGAGGCGAGGACACGACTTGAGAAACCATTCACTTTCCATATATCCGCGTGTAAATTTGGTAAGATGGATGTGGCGTCAATAGAAAGAGCCTATTGTTCGGGCGACTGGTGAGACAGCCGAATACGCGTCAGTGCCCACTCATACTGATTCGTCCATCACAGTGGCGCAGGCAGCATCGAATTGTAAGAACTTTGTTTGGCAGTGTGTAGCGTTGATTTCCAGCCTAAGACGTGGTTCAGAAGAGGAATCGGGAGCTGACAATGACTAAGCATTCGGATCAGTATACGGTGTACCCGCCGCTCAAGCGCTAGCCAAGTCTCCTCGGTGTGTTATTCATTGATTTTCAATCTTGCCATGGGTCCAAGTGCGCGACATGAAATGGTCGCATTTCATACAGCAAGCTGGTCAGGCAGTACAGTACGTTCTTCACATACTGTATTCTGACTAGTCTTCAAATAATTACGTCGACAAATAATATCAAAGTACCCCTGCAGGCTGTTGCGATTCGCAACCTGGCACTTCCAGATTGCTGAATTGAGCAGCGCCACAGTAATCTAACATCCATAGATGTGAGTGCATTAGCATTTTTTACAGGATTCCACCAGTTTCCCAAGTAAAATCACAATGACATCGTCAAGTTGACATTCAAACAACACGCTCACAATAAGTAAAAGTAGATACGCTAGTAGATAAACCCAGAACCAAAAAGTATGCATAAATGGTTAAAATCATGAACAAGGACGAAGAAGGAGTAGTCGGTTGAGCGTGAATGGAAGCGGCCAGCGCCTATGATAAATAGAGGGTTAGTTTTAAGCATAACGATTATCGGACCCTGTCGTCCTTCGCTCTAGTCGTGAGTCAGACCATCAACGACCTCCTACGACCCGCTTTGGCAGCCAGCCTCTCCTTTTCCCGTTCCTCCGCCTCCTTCTTGGCTTGTCTCAGTGCGGCACTCTTATTTGTGCGAGGTGCAATACTGGGGGGTCTGGCAATACTGTTTGGCTTCTTGATCTCCCTTTCGGCTTCGGTGCTCGTAGCCGAAGCCGGCGACGCGAGGCTAGAGGCTGTTGACGTTGTAGATGGGAATGCATTGTGCAGGGAGGGTCTCGTAGGCTGGGTGGATGCTGGGCGCCGCATGGATTGCACAGAGGACGGACGTGATTGCGATGGGTTGGAAACGGAGGACGAGTTGTTTGCTCCATGGACTACTAACAATCAGCAATGGCGGAAGAGAATGAATTGAAAAGGCGTACACATGAAGCTCGTCGGGGGTGCTTTGGGCTGTGTCCTCAACGTCGCTGAACGGTTCGATCTGGGCGCAATGGACGGCGGAGCGATCGCGACGCTAGAAGCCCGTCTGTGCAGCTCAGGTGGCGGAGTACCATTTGGCGTCCCGCCGTTCGTCTTGGAGGCCGTCTTGCCATTTGTCTTTGTTGGAGGAGCAGGCTTGGGCGCAGGCTTCGGGAGTTCAATTCCGAGACGCAGCGCAGCGGCCTTTGTGAGTCTAGGAGCAATCTTGGGCGCACTTGTGCTCGCGACTTGAATACTTTCGCGTCTCTTGTGTCCCGGTACCCCATCAAACGTCTCCTGCAGGCGCTCTTTAGTAAGTGATTGACGCGGTTTTCCGACTGGTTTATGGTAAGTCGGATTGTTGGCAAGGGGATTGGACGAATTAGGTGAATTGGTGGACGAATTCGTTAAGCGGAGAGATGCAGCACGGGTGGTACGAGGAACGATGTCTGGGGAATGGGTCGTCGTGGGCAGAGGGCGCGCCTTAAAGTAAGGGTTGAGACCAGATGACGACCCGCGCAGAGACGACGAAGGTGACTTGATCGAAGACGAAGTTGGCGACAGCGCCTCCGCGCTGCCGGGCGACATGGCTCCTCGTCTCCCCCGTATTCCTCCTGGAAAATCGGCGAGCTCGCGAAAAGCGCTGAGATCTGGGCTTCCGCCATTTCTTCGTCAGGCGATAGCACAACGCCTTCGACTTCGAAGACTGGCTCAGCGCTTTGCAAGACATAGACCCATACTTTGTCAGAGGTCATCTGCTCGATGGGCGCATTAGGGAATAATTCCGATAGGTATGGCGACGCCTCCAGGTGCATAGCCCGCTCCTTGATTATTTCTACCGACGCCGCAGTCAACACCGACTCTATAGAGAGCCGGTGCTCCAGATGCGATGGCAGGATCACAGCGAGCGTCCGCATCTTGCAGCCAGCGATGAGGGTAGTATGTCGTGTCAACAACAGTGATGTGAAAAGTCGAATATAGACAGTCGCAGAGGAGTCTTTACTCCTCTATGATGAGTTGGAGAAAACGAAGGTGAATCAGACAAGAAAAGAGCAAGTCGAGGAGTTAGAGGGTGTAGGTAAAGTTTAATAAGGGTGTACAGCTAAACTACACAACGGATCCTAATCTTGTTTGGTCTTGATTGCGAAACACTTCCGTTGTCTCCGTCCCCTCTTCCACGACGTCTGGGTTGTTAGGTCTACCTGATCGTTCTGTCCTCCTTGTTACCGCGTGGCCCTTTCATGACGCCTCGATGCATTAATTCTACATTAGCCGTTGCCTGATTTCTCAAAGTCCTAATGGCTTGCAACCATCCGGACTCGCGATCGGCGTTTACCTCGCCAGCTATTCGTTATCCATAAGTTCTCGACTGAATTTAGGAGGTTTAGACCAGGCAGCAGATAATGGGCGAGGTGATTGGAGTTGTGGCAAAGATAGTACTTAGATGATGGAGCATACATGCACGATGCAGTAATACTGTAATAGCAAGCTACTTCACAAAAATACGTCTGGGTTATTTGAATTCAGGATCATCCACCACGAAGTCGGACCCATGACGCAGGGTTTCCTAAATAGTAATCAAAAGAGAATTGGGCATGGGAAAATGCGCCACAATTCATCACCAAATTATCCTGTAGCCACACTGCTATTATCATTTCAACGTAACGATAAGTTTCAAGTTTCGACTTGTAGCTATCTTAATTTTAAATACCAATCAAAAGTGCAATCTTTGTTTCGTGTCAGGCCCAAAAACTAACAAGTACGAGATGTGACAACTGTGAGACTCGAACTCACGCTCTTTCGAACTAGATTAGACACACAATGGCCTGATTCTAGCGCCTTAACCACTCGGCCAAGTTGCCATAGTTGAATTATTCGGCACAAACAACCAAAATCTGCGCCACAAGGTCCAATGTGAGTAGGTGAACCGACACCCTTGTAGCACATTGCAGCCAGCGCATGTACATAGGTCGGCATCTATCATTAGGGAGATGCGCTAGTAGGACTAAACGGCCGGATTTCTTGTTCACCTGATAAGTAGAGGTGGATGAGGGCTGGGTCTCGCTAGACGCCTTTGATCTGTTGATGATTACATTCTGAAAAGAATTGTGTAACGATGTAATCACCTCAGACGACATCTTTTGAAGTTCTCGACCTGACCTTCGTCGGCCATTTCCTCCAGTCTCTGACGGAGAAAAAAAACAGTTAGCCATGCACCCCGTGGTCCAACGGGAGGCCACTCTCATCTGCGAAAATCCTTTAGGATGGGTGACTTCTGTGGATGAGACAACGCGGTCGTTCGGTACTGGTAATACACAGCCCACATCCAAGTCTCGCTTCGACAAAGGTTTGGCTATCATCCCGATAATACTTGACTATGAAGGAAATCGCTGGGCTTGGTCGTATAGTGCGGGATCACTCGTCGTGATATACTGCGAGTCTGCACTGTGCGATCGACAGAACAGTCGCAATTTGTGGTCACCCTGGAGCATAAATCTATACCAGGGTAGTTCTAGTCCAAAAATATCTGTATGTGAGTAATCTCAACGGCACACAGCGCAGTTTTCAATGACGGGTTACCGATTGGCTGAGCATACGTCTGAATTATGAGTGAAGTTGTCGTTCACAAGATATGAACCTCTCGGGTGGCAACCCGAATGAATCATGGTTCAAGACGTTGAACGGCGCGTCCGCGATCCGGAGGAGACATCAAGCACAAACAAAGACAGGCGGTGTTAAGGTGATCCAAGACCAGCAAGAAACAACAGGTTTCTAGCACATTACGGATGAGAAAGAAAGGAAAGAAATGCGAAGAGTCAAGAGTCAAGACGCGTCGTGACCTATCGTGACGGCGTGGATAGCCACGTGATTCCCTACCCTCCTACTATCATGGTCGACGACCAGTCGCTCGAGGCGCTAGCCAACCTCCTCAACCTTATATCAGAAAACCCTTTTGACCTCTCTCTTCATGTTCAACATATTCGACTCGCGCAATCGCTGCCAGGAATGGACGCGGAAGTGCAATCCGCAATGGAAATGTTAACGAGCTTCTACGCTGCCAACGAGGACGTCTGGACCCATTTGATAAAGTTAAAAAAGGACTCAGCAGACCTGAACACGGAAGAAGGCGTAAATGAGGTGCTGGCTCTGTATGAACAAGCAGAAAATGATTACTTGTGTGCGTCTCTGAATTCTCTTCCTACTTCCTTGGACTAGATGAAGTATACAGCCATCCCCATCCTCAAGAGTCACGTCGAATTCCTCTTGGATGGATACAATAAGTACTCCGGCGGGGAAGAGGCGAAACCCGACGATTTAGGCGAAATGTTCACAGCCAAATGGATGCGCGCCACATTGCCGGTCGTTACGAAGAAGAGTACCCTTCATTGGACAAGAGTATGTCTTCAATGCCATCCATAGCTTTTGGTCTAACGCATGTATTGGACAGAGCCACGAAGTTTGGGACTTGCAACGGGATTGGGCAATGGAGCAACTTGAAGGTAGTTCAGGGCCAGAGAAGTAGCATTCATCGTCATTTCTACGAAAGCCCTGCTCACTGTGATGCAAGGGCAGATCTCGTGGACTGGATAACTGAGATGCTCGTAGAAAGGCTCAAGCAACCCCATTCAAGTGAATAAACCTTCGTCATCATGAGGGCTAAACTCACCCATTGCACAGATTCCGATGACACCTCCGTGACTTATTCCTCGTTCACAACCGCCAACAAACCGGAAGCCGACTACATGAAACTTCTTCAAAATGCGTCTCAAGACAAGTCGAGAGCAGTCAAGGCATTTGATCGCCGATTTGCAATGGAAAACACGCTAGTGCGTTTAGGGTTAAGGTTCTTTTGTGCTTTCAAGCTGAACGATTGCAACATAGAAACAGTCCGGGTTCTCTCTCGAAGCATATTCCAATTACATCTCTTGGGAAAGTCGGTCGAAATTCCCGGATCTTTTTGCGATTACTGGTTTGCACGAGCGCGCCATAGCGGAAGCTGCCAAGGTCAGATTCGAGGGCCAGGCTGGCGCAGAGACTTACTTGCGTGCATTCTGGACCTCCTACAGTGATGCTGTGGTATGTCTTGTAGTCTTGTACTTTTGCATGAAATTGAAAACATTTCAGAGGACACTAAGTCAGGGTGCGATTCAGCTGGAGCTTGACGTCTTGCAGAGAGCTGTACGGAGTGTACCTAGCTCAGGCGAGAGTTGGGCAAGGTACATTCGACTACTTGTATGTCCTCCTTTTTGCCGGGAGACCACTGTTCATAGCTTTTATCTTTCTTGGAATAGGAACGCTCCCCTGGGGATGACACCGCTGATTCTATAGCAGGCACGACTACCCAATTCCTACGCTAGGCTTACTGACGATCTTTCAGGATTGTATGACACTGCCTTGATTACGACTGTAGAGGTTGAGCAGCTCATCCCTCTTGTTCTCGCTCGCGCCGGGTTTGAAAAGCGTTTACTCGAGACTGGGGATGGTGGTACGTAGCGTCGTTTGCAGTTTGCCAGAACTAACCACATATGTAGATGCTGATTCATTCGCTACTCTCCTAGAGGTAATGGAAACTGGCATGAGGGCAGTACGAAAAGGCACGTCAGTTTTCGCGTCCAGTTGACTGTTGGTCTCATCACTGAATGCTAGATGCGACTGGCGATCAGTGGTTTAGGCTTGAAAAATATTTAGCGGAAATAGTATGGCGAACGTACCCGGTATCTGCTTTTTGCTGACTGTCATGTAGTATCGGTCCGCAGGGCTTACGGATAATGTCATAGGCGTGTGGGAAGCGGCTACAAAACATTATAAAAACAGTTACTCTGCGTGGACGCAATATACTGACGCCTTGATGTACGTACATTTCTTTCTTAGAACTAAACGACGCTCATCCCCTACAGGAAGGGTGAACGGTCAGAGGAGGCTCGCAAAGTTTTTCAGGATAATCACCGAAAGAACTTTGACTGGCCTGAGGGTGTCTGGGATGCATGGATTGCCTTCGAGCATCTATATGGCACATTAACCGAGGTCAACGCCGCCATTGACGCAGTCGAGCAAGCTCGGTCGCAGTTGAACGCCAGACGGGCGAAGGTTTGTGCATATATCATGCCGCCGGTTTCTTCTTATAAAATGTATAGGAAGCTGCGAAAACACAATATCAGTACGACCAAGCTTCTGCAGAGCAACTGGCGTCTGCTGTTCTGGTCGCCGATGTCCCAATTCCGCATTCGGACGCTATGAATGTCGATCAACAGGCAACTGCCATTGCGGAGCGGGGCACCAAACGTCGAGCGGATGATGCTGACGACGAAGACAGTGCATCAAAGAGACAGAAAATCAAAAATGATGAACCTCTGAAACGGTCAGGCTTATTCATGAACTTGCCACGGTTGGTTGACGAAATTGAAGGGATCGGGAAAACTGCACCGTCTTCGTTGCGGACATGCCGCGAAACGTTTCTGAGGGTGATCTTCGTGCACTCTTTAAAGACGTGAGTGCGTTGGCAACCTCCACAATACATGTTCAAGCGTAACTTTCTCAGTGTGGAAAAATCAGAGAAGTCAGAATTACTGCCTTTCAGGCCGGCTTTGTGGCTACGGTAGAGTTTATGGATCGTGTACGTTTCATCCACCCCATTTTCATTGAATGCTTCTGACATCCGCATTAATAGGACAGCGTCCCACAGGCCCTCACAAAGGACAAGAAACGTATTCATAACCAGGAGATCGCAGTACACTTGGCATGGTCGTCTACGTTATACGTGACGAACTTCCCCGAACATGCTGACGACTCTTACATTCGGAACATGTTCAATAAGGTGTGGCGTATTTTATTTTATTTGTCGACCTTTTCCTCAACCTTCGTTACCAGTATGGTGTTATATTTGATGTGCGTTGGCCGAGCAAGAAGTTCAAGAATAGCCGGCGATTCTGTTATGTTCAATATACGTCCCCGGTAAGTGGTTGTCGCCATGTCTTGCGAGTCCGTCATTTGTCTTAATATGTTCCATCAGGCATCAGCACAACAGGCTTTGGAACTTCATGAGAAAGAGCTTGAAGCCGGGTTTCCTCTGAGCGTATTGATTTCAAATCCAGAACGCAAAAAAGGTCGCACAGATCAAGATGCTGACCAACGTGAGATCCATGTCGCTGGTCTACCCAGAACGACGACCAGTGACGATTTGCGCAAAATATTCAAAGAGGTCTGTTGTTTCATTTCAAGGCACATTTAAACTCATGCCCTGTACCAGTATGGTACCGTTCAAGACGTGAGGCTGGGCACAGACAAGGACGGGCGATGCAAGGGGTTCGCGTTTGTTGAATTCGAGACTCCGGTAGGCTCTAAGAGTCATCTATACGAGGAACAATCTCATTTCCACTTTAGGAAAGTGCTTCCTCTGCACTCCAGGCCAACAACTCCGAATTCAAAACGCGTCGGCTTGCTGTCACGATGTCAGACCCTCGCGCTAAACGAGCACGGTAAGGACATTGTCACATGCTTTATGTATATGTTCTCAAGCGTTCTCTACACTACAGTAATGCCCCGGATACTGGGTTTGGTGAACGTGCCGACACGCGCAACCGCTCCGTACGAATCAAGAATCTTCCACCAAATACCGAGTCGCAGGAGGGTTTGCTGCAGCAGGCCCTTGAAAAGATTGCAAAGGTCAAACGGGTCGAAATCATCGGGGATACATGCGAGGCGCTTGTGGAAATGATCAATGCTGCTGTACGTTCAAGCATTACTTTCTCAGACTGTATGTTAACGGAGACAATATAGGAGGCTGGCAAGCTCCTGCTCAACACGGAGCCATTATTGTTCGGCGGGAATACGCTGAAAGTCCTTGAAGAGACGGCGCTTCCTGGCCCGGTGGCATCCTCCTCCCGAGAAACCAAGTTTGTGCCACGAGCAGCAGCCTCCAAGCCTCGAGCAGGTTTAGGGCAGAAAAAGCGATTGGGCATCGGTGCTTCATCTTCTGCGGGCAGTAAAGCCGGTGCTGGCGGCAAGGGGCAAAACGATTTCAGAAGTATGCTAGGATGAACGATTCAAGAAGGTTGTAATTGGTATATTTGGTATAGTAAGAACGAACCAGCGTCAAGGCTTCATTTAGGTATACTTAATGTACCTACTCAGTTAAAACAATTCTACTGAGTCGAAGACCACGTTAGGACTTAGGAAAGTGTCACCAGAGCTACCGCTGATTATAGTGATCGAAATGGTATTTTCAGATGCTGTCAGCGTGCCATCAGGAATGGTGTAGTCATCTGGGAAGAGTCTTATTCTCGTTCTGCGTGTCATAAGGAGGTCACTCACAAACTTGGTTTAGACCACGCCACGTTCCACGGGTGACGCTTTAGTAACAATCAGGAACAATTCAATACTAGAGATGTGGCCATGTTCTCACCCTCGAGAATTCACAGCAGTGGGAGCTAGGTTGAAAACAGTAAGTCAAAACTTAATAGCGGGCCGTTAAAGAGTCCAAACGTACCAGCCGGAGCATCTGACGTCCAGTCATTGACCGTAACTTGCGGTCGTCCGCCAGCAAAGGCAGATGTCGTCCGGATACGCAATGTCCGCTCGCCTAATGAATGACCTCAGCGTCGAGGAGCATGAGCGGCCGAAAAGCTAAGTATACCAATCTCCGAAGAGGAAGCATTCCACAGTATCGTAGTCGGATCATTGACCTGGAAAACAATGAACACACTTCAGACATCCTACCCACTCGTGCCCGACTCACGTCCTTGAATTGCGCCATAGGAAAGTCTGCATCTGCACTGGATCCGACCGTGAAAGTCACTGGGCCCCACGCGTTCATTCTGTCATCAGAACTTTTTTTGTTTTGCGCGAATGAAGAAAAAGAAAAAAGCAAATCCCGCTAATCAGTCCACGTGTGCGGCAGCAGCAGGGAGTGGCTCACGGATGCATCGATTCGATAAGGTCCGCGTTGAGGAACTATCATCACCCAGATGGGTCAGCGCTCGGACGGCTTGCATGGAAGGACACTATAATGCTTACCCCGGATGGCGTGCCATCTACGGTCCCGATACTCCAGATCGTATCAGGTGCGTCGAGCGAGGAAGTCAACGCAAGGCTCGCGGTACCCCCTTGGCTGACGGTCACGCTCCCCGTGCCCGCCTCGAGCTCCCCTTGATAGAGGGTAGCAGTATACGTACCCGGCTTCATCGAGTCCCTGCTAAAGGATCCGCTATACCACGCGATGAGTGGGACTGTCAATGGGGCATGAGAAACGGGGGACGTTTACCCAGATGCAGACGTCCAGTATTGCGCGTCATCGTTCTGCGAGATTCGGTATCAGGCAAAGTGGAGTGGGTATGCTGCTGCTACTACTGAATGACTGACCTTGAAGCCAATAGTAACGTCTTCTCCGTCGAGCGTGCCGGAATAAGTTCCAGAGACTGATCCACGATCAGAAGCGGGGACATAACCCTCGAGCCCGAGATCGTCCATGAAGCTAGTGTCCAAGTCCCCAGATGGCGCGCTGCCAGTCGTGACAGCCAGGGCGTAGCTGCAAAGATGGTTAGGACGTACACAATTGAATGAAAATTGCACCATTGCTTACGGGCCAAAGAATCCCGTACGGTAAGATTCAGTTTGCTCGTGATTCGAGTTCATGTAGAAATAGACTTCCTGCTGCGCGCTTCCCTGGTTATCAATATCTGAGCTGAAAGTCAGCCAATGCGAAGAGAAGGAGCCGCACGGGTACTGACCGCGGAAGAAAGGTCCCCCAGACGAAGTTTCGTAGCCAACGCCAGGAATGATGATGTACGCGCCCACGCCATCTCCAGTAACACCGTGGACTTGGTCTTCGATGAAACGCACCTATTGCCAAAGGCCATCAGACAGGCGTGTCGCGTCCAATACCAAGGAGAACACGTACGCTAGAATAGAACTTGGACCTGGTCTGCCCATCAACGCGGAACACATCGCCGCCCTCCACGACATCGCCACCCTCCACCTCGGAGGCAGTAACACCATTCGGCAGCGCGTCCTTGTTCAATCGCGCGATGAAGCGGAGCTCTCCGACCTCTGGCTCTGCAGACGCGTGCGTCCCAATATAAACCGTGTTTTCACCGGATCGAATAATATAGTAATGAGTCTAAATAGTAACGGCAGTCACGTTCAGCGACCAAAGGATGCGCGCAGCCAGCTTACGATAGTATCGGTCGAAATGGTAACAACGCCGATGTCGTTGTCGACCGTCGACGAAACAGTAGCCGATCCCAATCCAGAGCTAAGCTGTGTGAACTTTGACGAGTCCTGTAATTCGATGCCGTCAAAGTCGATGGAGGTTATGTCTCCGTTTGAGGTGTTGACTTGAATCTCGGTTTCAGACGCGTCAGAATTGAGAAGAAGGAATGCTAGCTGACTGGTAACGACTAAACCATCGCCCGTGTCCATCAGCATTTTACTGCCTGAGGTTGTGATCCCAAACGCGGCGAACGCGGTAGGCACGCATCCCAACAGCGCGAGAGCCAGCAGCTTCATGGGTTCGGAAACAAGGGAAGGAATGGGAGGTAAAAATGGACGGACGGGTGAACGAACAGTGTGCACCCTTTTGTACTGAACTTGTGAGAAGAGAAGGAATGAGAGTGGAACTAGCGGATAATTTTGGAGTCGAGTTTTTCTCGTCGGTCGAAAGGGACGGAAGAGGCAACCGGTTGCCGTAGGTACTTGTTCTAAAACTCTAGAAATGACGGTCCCGAAAAACGGTCGGCCTAGATACTACTCAAGAGAGCGGCGAGCGCCTTCCGCAAATTTCGCTGACCTAGAGCTCGTATAGAACGAGGGTATTATTCATCTACCTGGAGACATAGAGATCCGAAAATTACACGAGAGCGAATAAAAAAAGTACCGTACGGCCCGCCGAAGCATTCATAATAGCCTATTTCAAGCTGTGGCGACATCCCCATCGGGCTTGCGAGTATCAAAATTTAATCGACACTCGTTAGACTGCCCTGAGAGGTTGCATCCGCGTCTGAACTTGGTCTTCCGTCATAAGAACCCTCGTCCTCACTAGATTCGTTACCGGGCGCCGTGTGCGTTAGGAATGAGTGAGAAGGATGCCGGAGTACGGGCGTAGACGATCGTGAGGACGACGAAAACACTTGTGAACCTTTCGTCGTATAGATATGTTGAGCGAGCGAAATATCGTAACGATTTTGCGGCTATTCACCATTAATCAAACCGCTGCTTATAAAGGGGCGGGAAGACGATCGGGTCGACGGGGAAGGACTTGGATTTATGACTGGTGTGCTAGGCAAATTACTTTCATGGTGGTGATGATCATGATTGTGATCGTGGTCGTGGTCATGGCCGTGATGATGGTTATGGTCATGAGGAATAGAACCAGCATCCTCCTCTGGGATGGGAGATACAATTTTGGAACCGGCGGACCGCGAAAGAGGGACTGTGTCTGATGATCGTGCATCGTCGCCACGCGAATTCCATTTTTCAAGGCTGTACCGGGGGTCATCGACAGGAACAAAGAGGTTTTCCTCGTGGATATCGGATATCGTGGTCGACGCGTGTCCCAAGGAACGCGGAGGTATTCGATGAATAAAACCATAGCTGCCATGGAGTTAAACATCCGTCGCACGAGGATGAGATGAAATTCGCACCCAAAAACACAACCAGTAAACCGCTGCCACCCCAATGACGATTAGGAACGAGGACTACTTCTCTGAGAGCGCTGAATGTAGGCCTAGATGAGCTTTAGCCATATGGAAGGGCGTACGACATACTCGAAATCATGAGAGTAAACGTAAACGCGGAGTGGTTTGTCAACATGCTAGTAGAGCAGATCAGACGTCATTTGACGGTATAAAGCAGTCACTTACGGCCTCCACCAAATCATAGAAGTCGTTCTCTGCACCCAGAACGCCGCCAGACCATCCTGTGATGTAGTCGCCATACGGTACTAGTCCAGCACTCTCTGCGGGACTTCCTTCAACGACATCGAGTACGTGCCATACGTTATCGAGAGCAAATTCTGGGGCGCATATACGCATGCTGAGGCCGAGTAGAGATGGCTGGAAATCAGTTGATTTTCGGACCAAGCGCGAGAGGGAACAATTGGAACCACTGTATACTGTTAGCGCGCCCCAATACAAAGTAGTCCACGTGCCTCGCGTCTCCTGGTCCTTGCTGTTCCATACTTTAAGATTGAGAGTACGGCCTTCGTGGGCCTCGACGATTCGTTCGAGCTCGGCAACGTCGACGGCGGTCTGAGAAAGAGAATCGCCTTCGTAGCCAACGACAAAGTCGAAAAATGGCTCGATAGATGTGTGGGAGCGGGGGACAATGGGGTGACTCGCAGGACGTGCAGAGCCTGGCTGGGCGAGGCTTGAGTAGCCGACTGACTTTGGCCCATGATGATGTTGACGGGAAGACGATGACAGGTCGCGTGACGCGTGACCGACACAACCACGTCCAGCAAATTTTCGCTGACGGCGCGTCTCTCTCAACAAAACGACTAGCGGCATGCGGCAAGTGCTCTTTGGACTTGACTTTTTAATTTATTTATTTCTCAACAGCTAACTTATGTTCTTCTGCCGCCGACACCTGTCCCATGTCCTCTTCACTGCGACGACAAGAAGGCTGCTCTCACACAGAGTTGGTCATCGCGATTCCACGACGGTCAACCGAATACGCAAGGTGTACCAACCCCACGAATGGCTCAAACAACCCCCACATCTCGCTCACAAAGTTCTCTCCAACCTCGTCAAGCAAGCAGAGTCGCTCTCAGACTTCAGACTTGTCATGTCGGACGTGTTACACAAGTACAAACCACCAGACCCATCAGACAAGATCTTTCCACTCAAAAATCTCATCGACTCTGAGTATTTCAGACAGCTCGAGGAACCTGAAGCCCTCGCGCTCGTTACTGACCTACGCGACGCCTCCGATGGCTGGCAGACACTTCGGCCCAAACTCTTCGATAGAATTGTATTTCAAGTATGCCCTGTCCTGTCCAAGGAGATGCCAAACCGCACCTTGTTACCCATCCTTCATCCGGAAATTCTCAACCAACTACGTTCCCTTCCGCCTCCCACACCGTCCGCGACCTACCAACTTCCCCCAATCGTCCGTCTCGCGTTTCTTTACATCCGGGATCTCCTGCATCACGGCTGCAATGCGGAGGTCTTGCAGATATTCAGCATTCTTCTCGAGAACAAGTTCATTGACGCGCTCCCTGCACTTTCCGTAACAGAGGATTTGCGCGTCATTGTTCTTCTCACTTTGGCCAAAGCGTGTCTTCGCTGGAATCGCAGGGATTTCAGTCTTCAACTCCTCATCAATGCCATTGAGGGACATGGTCCATTCAACCAAACTTCCCTAGCAGTTGTTTCAGAGGTCATCCTCGAGATCATGCATACGGCAATCTCGGCCCCTCGCTATGCAGAACTAGATAGCTGTCTGCGTCTAATGCATGCTATTCACCCCACTCATCCTCTCCCGGACGTCGTTGTCCATAATATCTACTTAGCAGCCTACAAGGGCGCGTTTGCTCCAATAGGGATGGCGCTCTTCAAATTCATTAATAATCTCCCCGATACACACCGATATCCTCCCCCTCCCCCCTCAGTCTGTCGTTGGCTGTTAGAATGCTTTCAGGATACCGCTGCCGCTTCTCATTCAGCTCGTACTCTGATCTCCCAAGTTCTCGACCAAGAGATCCCAGTGCCCCTCGCAGATCGTCCCATTTTCATCGCCGACAGTGCTCGAAGCGGTTTCGCGACTTTGGCCAAGAAGCTGTGGTTGCGTTACACGGTTGGACAAGACAGAACTGTCGTGACGGGTAATCCCAGTGTCCTTCTTCGCATGGTCAGTCTTAACATGCATCTGTACAAAAAGAAGACCAGCACATCAGACAAGGTCTTGCGTTCACAATCGACAGTTCAAGACTTTCGTGCCGACGAGGCCAAAGCATTCGTCGCTACCTTATTGGAAGAGTTCTTCAGAGCACACGAGCCCTTCGGAAAGGCTGACCACTTCATCCTCACTACCTTTGCACGCGCCTGTTTCATGGCTGGACGAACGACGGAAGCTATGGAGGTGTACAAGATACTGTCCGATCGCAACGAAGCGCCAGATTTTTACGACATCAGCATCGTCTTGAAATCACTCGCAGAACGCGATCCCCACACTGCTGCGAGTATGATTGACCGAGTACTCAAGACAGGGTATCGGCCTCCGGGCGCCATGTTCGGTTCTGTGATGCATCATGCTCTCGAACGCGGCGACGTGCCTTATTTCGTGACCTGATGTCCAAGGCTACGAATGCGGGTGTCAAGCTAACGCCTCAGACTCTAATTCTCTTATTCGCTCGACTGCGTCGTCAGCAAGTCAGGCCGAGCCCCGTCTCAAGGCCGCCAATTCCTCGGGAGCCTGAGGGTCGTCAAGGCTATGACGAATATGGGCTTTATGATGTCGCCTCACTTGGGAAAATATCTGGTGCATACAGCGCTATCGGCGGGACAACCTCGAATAGCTTATCGCTTCTGGCGATTCATCGTTGCGCCTTCGACTGAGCGGGTTGATGTTGAAAACCAGCAGATGCGGAGTAGCATCGCTCAAGGGATTGTTCAACTCAACCGGCAAGGGGAAATCGGACAGCGTCGGGCAGCAGCTATGCTCCGTGTACTTGGACGACTCGGTATACTCTCCAAAACAGAGTAATGTGTTCCTAGGAAATTTTGGCGTCCAGGAAACGGGGGGTCAGCGGAGGAGGCGGCTACCAGAGTTGGGCACCACGTGGATTAGAGTCTACTCCCTCCGTTACGGATGACCACTGGAAGCTTGATGATGGGAACGCGTACGCTGTTAGCCTGAGGCAGCCCAAAGGGTCGAGCGTTAGAGCCGGGAAGGATGGGATTAACCGGAGATAGACCGTGCCAGAACACTTGACCGAGGTTTGGCTTTATGAGCACTCGTGATCCAGGCATCAGTAGATTACCGTGTGGCAACCGAACATGTAAATTGGCTCGATTTGGATTTCGTTCGGAAAGAATCTCGAGTTTCCGAAATCTGAAAAGCAGATGAGATCTGATATACTTTATAAAATGGCAAGCAAGAAGTTGTCGTTCAAAAACGGCCGAGTAAACACAGTGCTACACGCGTGGTTCAAATAATAAGAGGGCGGATCCCAGATATCCCCTCTTCCCTTGCCAACCCTTTCCCATCCTTCTCCTCGACATGCCTGTTGCTCGCGCAAAGAAAGACTCGAGTTCCGCCACGCCGCCTTCGGATGACGGGCTACTCAAGGAACCGTTGGCCGAAAACAGCAAAAGCAAGAGAAAGTGTGTCTAATTTTTACCATTTCCCCGATTTTTCGCCGCGCCCTTTCTACCCCGCATCGCATTTCATCCTATCCCCACCCATTCCATTCGAATAACTCGAGGGCGCGTTTCTGCGATGTTGTATCAATATTCTTCTTTTGTTCTTCATTACTGACGATTACTTGTTTGTTATCTAGGCGCCAATCTCAAAGTTCGTATTAACTCTCTCTACTTTGTGTTCAACTGGTTTATAACACTTGTTAAGGTTGCGATGCTTGTCGCGCTCGCAAGGTACGATGCGCGCGCGAAAATCCGGAGGATCAGAAGCAGTCTTGCAAGCACTGTATCACTCTCGGAATTCCTTGCACGTATGAATACCAGCCCAAGAAGCGGGGCCCGCCCAACTTGTGAGAATATTTCTTCATTCCGTGTCTTTGGATCCTTCTCACTCTTTCATTAGGTATCTTCGCCGACTGCACGAAGCACAGCAGGCAGCAGCAGCAGCGCCGGACCATCTCGATCCAGATAGCTCTGTGTCGCCAGTCTCGTCGAGCATCACGAGCCCACCACAGAGCCTACTCTCTCCCTCTCTAGGCTCCAAGAGTCCGACCTCCTACATGGACTCTCCGATCTCACCTTTGGCGTCTATACCGATCCCACCGTCGCGCTATCCGATCGCGGCTGACACTTTCCATCCACACTACTCCAGCTCCCTTTCCTCCTCGTTCCACTCCGAGTCCTCATCGAGCATGATGGGGTCTCCCAAGCCGGACTCTCCACAGCCGGACGCTTTCAACCCGTACCCTCTTTACAACTGGTCTTATAAACAGGCTCACGTTCAGCAGCCTCAGCCGGCGGCTCAAATACCACCACTCTCCTTCTACTACCGACCGCACAGGCTCGAGGAGATCGCTCCCCGAGACACCATATCACTCATTATGCTCTTTTCTTTGATTTCGTTTACCCTCTCACTCCTTGCGTTCACAAGCCGTCCTTTATGGCGGACCTGCATTCCCGAAGGGAAGAACGTGACCCTCTATTCTTCGCCCTAGTCATGTCGACTGTCGCTTCGACTTTAGTCCAAGTTCCTCGATCTTACGTCCCAATGGAGCGGGCCGTGGTTCGTAAACTGGCCCAGGTATGCCCGCCCGTTGTGCTTGATTCTCAATTGATTGCTTCATCCCTTCTGTAGACTTGCTATGAAGCCAGCCGGCACATATCTGTGGCATCATACGATCCACCAACTTCTATGCATGTCGTGATTCGCTACTTGTGGGTCTTCTCATCCATCGCTTGTACATCCAAGATTTATGTTTTTGATAGCGACGGCATCTATCATTTCTGCGAGGGCCATGATGCTACTCAGCATGCCGCTTTTGGCGAGGCAGCTCATATCGCAGTGACGCTCCGCATGCATGAGGAGAACTCTTACGAGGGCCTCGATCCCATTGAAGGTGAAGTCAGGCGACGAGCATTCTGGCTGCTCTTTGGAGGTTTGTCAGGGCACCTTCCGCAAATAGCCCACCTGACTGATCCATAACTATAGCCGACAAATCCATGTCAATCCTCCTTGGTCGCCCGATATGTCTTCGCGATGAAGACTGCACCGTCCACTTCCCAAAAGAGCTCGATGACGAATAGTGAGTTTTTGAGTTGGATGTTACGAAGTTTTTCCATGCTGATGTCTCCGACCTTTTCCCTTCTTCTTACTCTTCGTAGTATTACCCCCAGTGCGTACCTGCCCCAACCACATGGGAAAACTGCCATAGTCTCGGGTCTGAACTACACCTCCCGGATCTTTGCGCTGCTCGGCGAGATCCTGGTTCGTATTCGAGTCGACAAGCGGTCACCTCCGCAGGGTCAGTTCGCTACAGCGCGTCTGGAGGAAGTACAGTCTCTGCACACTCGGATCCTTGCGGCGTTAAGTCATGCGCCTGAGCCGCTAAGATTGAAGCCGACCCACACACCTTCGCATATACCCCCAGAATACGGCGGCGCCGGATTCAGGCAGGCTACGTTCGCGGAGGTGAAGGACTTTTTCGATAATCCCCACGCGTCTCGGGCGAACGCCCTCAATCCCTTTTTGGTCATGCAAGCCAACTTGTATGTCACCCAGGTGCGTAGATCTCGGTCTCAATATGTTTTCGCAGTACTCACGATTTTGCCTTGTAAAGCAACTCGTCCGCTTCGTGATTGAGCATTACCGGGATGAACTGCTCATATCATTGCAGGGCAATATCGACGACCATCAGGTTGCTGAGGACCGGGAGGCGGTTGCTAGCGACCTCCTCAGTATCCTTCACAGGTATGCCTGCCTCATCGTACCGCGTTCACGGTACACGGTTTCTCATGGTTGCGCAGCATTCCTATTCAGTCTATCGCTACCAACGGCCCTAGTTTGGTTTGTGGTTCTTGATTGTATACATATGGCAGCCTGCTGACTGGACATGCTTAGGTCCACAAAGTGCGATTCGTGGCCTCTACACTGCTTGATACAGTGAGAAAGGCAGAGTTGGCGCCGGCGTCTGCGGCTCGGGCGCATGCATATTTATGTGGGTACTTCTACTGCTCATGACAACTTGCAGTCTAACATTATCCGAAGGGGACTTCCTTAGCATCCTCTCAGAGATCGAAAGGAATTACCTGTATGTCGGTTTGAGTGCTCTCATCGGGCTTGATGGACTGACTTTTGTGTTACAGACTTGATGACGACAGAGATGGTACATCCAGCGGTGATGGTATGGCCATGATGAGCTGAAGTCTCTGGGAGACTCCATTGAACAAAGGATTCTATTTAACACTGTATTTCTGCCCCGGTTCTCTGTCTCCATTTCGTTCTGTGACTGGTATACCCTCGCCTTACTCAAAAGTAGGCACCGAATTCTGTATTGTTAACCTATCATGCTCTGCCGCATTGTTTTCGTGGAATGGGGCGTAGCGCGTCCATTACTCTGTTCATACCCTAGCTTCTCACAAATTGCATCATATATCATAGTCTCTCTCACACAATCATCCGCGCTGAGTTGTGTGGATCAGTGTGGCGTTTTCGACGCCCAAACCGAAAAGGGAAGGTCACGCTTGTGACCGACGCGTCAGTGACAACTTGCCCTTTACTCTCACAGCGCGTCGCCCGACTTTTCCACCGACAACGCCACAGCCGCATACCAGCTACCAGATGTCGTCAACGGAGTTTACAGAAGAAGAGCAGAGTCGGTATGACAGGCAGATACGTTTGTGGGGAATCGAAGCCCAGCAGAGGTGAATTGAATCGCCCCTTCCCCGGAGGCTGTAAAATTTGTTGCTGCCTTTGACATTCGGCCTTGCAACAACCGTGCTGATGGACCAGATAGGATGCGCAATGCGACCATTCTAGTCGTGCGGCTTCGGGGACCGCGACTGAAGTCATCAAAAACATTGTCCTGGCTGGGATCGGAAAGCTGGTCATGGTTGATGACGGAGATGTCGCCGAAGAAGATCTGGGTCAGGTTTCTTCTTCAGAGACCAGGATGTTGGTCAAAAGGTGATTTTGATTCGCGCGGCTCAGTCGACGCGGAAATTTGATGGTTTTTCTTCGGTAATAGCGCGTGATGGCAGCAAAGGCGAGAGTGGAGAGCCTTAACCCCCTTGTGAAGGTAGAAGCTGTGGATATATGTCTGTCTTGATGAAGAGAACATTGGAGCATCGCTTCAGTCGGTCGACTTGGTCTGTGTCACAGACTGGCATCGCGATGGACTGGTATGCAAGTTAATCCGTTCGGACGTGCTGAGGTTTACCTCTGCAGGTACGAATCAACCAAGTTTGCCGGGAGCGCAATGTGCCGTTCTATTGCGGCGGGACCTATGGTCTTATGGGGTACATCTTCTGCGATCTACTCAATCATGAGTATATTACGCCGTGAGGTTGCTTGCTGTTTCCTTTTGAAGTCTGCTCACATGCAGCACAGTGATCGCTCCTCGAATGCAAACGGACAGAAAAGTGTGAAAGTTATAGCCTCGTATTCTCCTCTTGATGTGGCGCTACGTCATAAATGGTCCAGCTTGAGTAAAAGGCAAACCAAGACCCTCAACCCGAGTGCGATATTCTCCATTATCGGTGCGTATGTGAAACAGAAGAGTTATGATGTCGTTGACCGTGAACGTTAACATTGACAGCTTTATGGCAATTCCAGGCTACGCATGGTGTACTTCCAAGCACCATCGATAGCGCTAGTGAACTCGGAAGCATAGGTGATGCCCTCATAGCTGCAGCTGACGTGAACAAGCAAGTGCTGACCACCTTGCCATCGGATCTCACTGAGTATGTCTGAATTAACCTCACTTAGTTCTGTATTAACCGCCCTAGGTCATTATCGACAACGGCGGGTCATGAGTTCTCACCTGTTTGCGCGATAGTCGGTGGTATGCTTGGACAGGATATACTAAGAACGCTCGCAGCCCGTGAACCCCCGATCGCCAACTTCTTAGCTTTCGATGGCAATACCGGAGGGGCCACCGTCTCTCGAATGAGCATGACTTGACCTGATTTGTCGGAGTGTGTACCCCATGTCTACAAAGAGACTTTCTTTCTCACTGCGTGTCTTTTCTCCGATATTTAGTCTCGTTCGGCAGAACGTCAATCTCATGCTGGTAACGGAATATCAAGGTTCGAATGAGTAGCCGGGATCGCAGATTCGCGTGTCTTGTGCGTGTCCCTTCGGAGGAGTTTGGCACCCAATCCATGGAGTCGATTAATCTACGTTTTTTGTGGTAATGAATTCAATGGGGTAGCGGGGCAGGTACCTAGTTGCATTTGGATGCTCACAGAAGGTGTTTACATAGCACGCGACTGATGAAAGGACTAAAGCTTAAATGACCCTTCTCCTGTGAGCGCGAGTACTTTCTGATTCTCCTCCAAAGCGTGTGCGGACCGGAAATCTAGGGAGAACGCGAAGTTGACTCTATCACAAGGTCGAAGGTTCACGCGCACGCTTTCACATTTTCACAACAACATGGGATGGGCCGTTATGTCTGATGATGTAGATCATAGGATTAGCGGGGTGGGCCGATCTCTCCGAGTCCGAATCTTTGTGCATCTGGTAACCTGGATCCGGGCGTCATCTCGTTCTAGGACGAGTTGCTACCTGGTTCGCTGCACCATATGTCTGCTTTGCAGTTTGATTGTATCATCGTGGGGTCCGGGCACGCCGGTAGCTGCGCGGCTCTGAGCGCTATAGAGTCGGGATGCAAGAAAGGCAGGTCGTTTTCAGTATTGTGTGCGATCAGTAATGTTGATTTTAGCGATATAGTTTTAATGATCGACAAATGCCCCCCGCTTGGGCTGGGGGTAACGGATATTTCACGGCTGGGGCGCATAGGACTGTCCACGCAGGTCTTGATGATCTACTGTCAATAGTGAACAACGTTTCTCCGGATATGGTCGCTCGTATTGACATGGACCCCTACACTCGTGATGATTTTATCGGCGATATTATGCGTCTCGGTAGCGGGAAATCGGACACTGCTCTGGTGAACGCGGTCGTAGACAATTCGCGATCTGCAATCGAATGGTTAGCCAGGGTGGCGCGTGTTCCGTTCATGTTCTCCTTTAATCGCCAAGCCTATGAAGTCGACGGAAGACAGCGGTTCTGGGGTGGAATGGTTTTGAGCGTCCAAGATGGAGGAAAAGGTCTTATTGCTGCCCATCAGGCTGCTCTCGCGGCAGCCGGGGTTACGCTTTGGTTCAATACTTCCTGTCAGGAAATCCTTCTCGACGAGGACACAATAACGGGACTTGTTGTGAGAAGAGATGGTGTTGACCTGAAGGTCCAATCACCGGCGGTCATCCTTGCCGCGGGGGGTTTCGAAGCTAACCCCGCAATGCGGGCACAACATCTTGGCCCGGGGTGGGAGAAAGCCAAAGTGGTTCCTCGAGCACTTCTCGGAAATATCTCGACTTAATACTTGGACTAGGTTCGCGGAACGCCGTACAATACTGGGGAAGTGATCCTTCTGGCTAAAGCTATTGGTGCGAGGCTAGCGGGTGACTGGCAAGGGTGTCATAGCACCGCTTGGGACGCAAACGCCGCAGATGATCGCGGCGACAAGGTCATGACGAACCAATATACCAAATCTGGGTACACCTTGGGCGTTATGGTTAACGCGCGGGGTGAACGCTTTGTTGATGAAGGGGAGGATTTCCGTAACTATACATACGCCAAGTTTGGTCGCGCAATCTTGCTTCAGCCGGGAGGATACGCGTTCCAAATCTGGGACAACAAGGTTATACATGCTTTGCGCAAGGAGGAATACAGCGAGGAAGTCGTGAAAAGAATTATGGCCGACAGCATAGACGACCTGGCGAAGAAGCTCTCACCCCTGGGACTCGAGGATGTGGAGTCGTTTATGAAGACGATGACGGAGTTCAATTCAGCGACTGTAGCTTTCCGGGTAGAACATCCGGACAGGAAGTGGAATCCGGCTGTGAAGGATGGCCTTTCGTCACAAAGCATCGGTTCTCTCCCACTCCTCCAAAGTCGAATTGGGCGCTTCCAATTGACGAGGCGCCATTGATGGCAGTCAAGGTGGGATGCGGCATCACTTTTACTTTTGGAGGTCTAGCATTGATCCGGACACTGCTGGTGTAATTAACGACGCGACGGGACGTTCCATTCGTGGTCTGTTTTGTACTGGGGAGATGGTTGGTGGTTTGTTCTATTCAAACTATCCTGGAGGGAGCGGGTTGACTGCTGGGGCCGTTTCGGGCGCAAGGCAGGTGCTGAGGCCGCCAAGTTACGCGTTTTGTCTACTTAAATTGAATATTGTAATCCGAAGAGGAATCGGTAACAGGAACATCAAAAATAAGAGCCTCGTTGATCGCGGTGACGTAGCGACCAAACTGTTCCTTGCACCACAACGTTGATCTATGCTCGTAGCAATCGTAGCTTGAGCTTTGCCACTTTCCTTCATTTCCCTATACCACTGCCATTAATTCCCCGCATTTACTATTGTTGCAGCAGACTCTATATCTGACCTGGAAATTTCCAGGCATCTTCTAGCAGGGAAATATGTCGGTTCGCGTTGCAGATGTCGTGAACCAAGCTGTGCAACACGGCAAGGCGAATGGAAATGCGACGGAGAGCATTTCAGACGGAGCCGCGGCCTCGTCGAGTTCGGCTACTCCAACACCGCGTATGCCCAGCCACGAATTGCCGCAACAACGTGTCGCTCATTTCCGAACTCCACCAACTACGCCTTCAATGAGGACAGGACCGCCGCGTTCGCTATCCTACAGCTATTCCACGCCTAATTCACCCGCAGCATCGCGCAGCAACTCCAAGCACGAGACAAACGAGAACACGGTCAACGAGCAGGGCGAATTTCCCTTTCTCTCGCCACCCTCCGACTTTCGCGACGCCTTTGAGAACCGGAATGGCATGGTGGACAGGAAGGGGAAGAAAAGGGAGAGCAAGATTATAGACGAGAGCTGGAATCCGCTCAAGTGGTTCCACGACTCGCCAAAGGAAGAAAAGGACGGCTTCAACTTTGACGACAGGCCCTCGGCCCCCCATTCCACCGACCTCAACCATACAGACTCTGAGGAAGTGTCCAAACTGCCTCCGTCAGGTTTAAAACGCGCCTCGTCGGTGCCTCATTCATCGACCGATCGCAAGTCAAACGGCACCGCAAAGTGGGGAAGGCTTCGTTCTCTCATTCCCAATGTCCACAGCAAAAGCCCAGTGACTCCTGGGCCGTCCGCTGTCACATCCCAGGCTGTCAACATTACCGACGAGCTCATCACCGGCGGTCTGTCAACGCTCATGCTCCGCCTTTGGTTCGAACGCGACGAGTACGACCAGCGCCGCATCCCTCTCCTCTTCCATCGTCTCCGAATTCGCGTAAGCGACAGCCTACATCCTCTACACGGCCACAAATCCGTGTTTCGCATCGAATGCGAGTACGCTAATGGTGCCGCGCGATGGGTCGTTTACCGACAACTACGTGACTTTATCTCCCTCCACTACCATTACAGTCTTTCGAACGCGTATCGCCGCAATGTAGAGAAAATGCCCGAGTTCCCAAAGACTAGTAAGCATATTTCACTGCTGTGTCGGCGTTGCTAATCCGGCCTAGGTCTGCCATATTTCAAGTTCCTCCAAAAGGAAGGTAGGGAAAAAGGAAATCAAGTCGGTCATGCAGATTTTGCTCGTCTGCAGCGCGAAGCTATGGAAAATTACCTTCTTGATCTCATTCGTGCAGTTGTAAGTTTTCAAGTTGTTGCCAATGGTCAGAATTTACGCGTTATATAGATGTTCCATCCAGCTGCAAACCGTCTTGCCGGGTTTCTGGAAATAAGTGCGCTATCTATGTACTTGTCCCATTCTGGCGGTGCACAGTACAAGGCCGGGTATCTCCAAATTGAACCGATGGACAAGAAGAGCGGGTTCGGCCGCAAGGGCGCCGGTTGGAGAGCTAAACACGAATCAAGATGGTGCGCGTTACGTGAAAGTTATCTTGTTGCACTCGAAGAACCTGGAGAGGTAACCGGTCCATGTAAGATTTCCGCAAATAACTGACGTTTCATCTAGTTGAACGTGTGGGATTGTTTCTTACTGGACTCTGACTTCAAGATAGAGCGCCCGAAACGCTACTATCGGCAAGGATTGAACCTTCTTCATGGTGACACTGCTTCTCACGAGGAAGAACCGAACGGACATGCGAATGGAGTAGATACTTTCGAGGATGGAGAGCGTATGTCCTTGATAGGATCAATCAAGGGCAAATTTAGTCGTGCATTCCGCCGCAATCAGAGCGAGCACTTTCCTTCATCTGCATCCAATGGAGCTCCCGCTCTTCCTAGGGCTTCTTCCTCTTCTTCCTCTTCGTCTGTTTCTTCTAGGGCACCTACGGCCATGCTTGATCCTTCGACTAATATGAACCCTCTGGCCGCTCCTGATCACCCGGAGGATCCAGCAAATGCTGAGCAGCCTTGGGCAGACAAAAAGAAGAAACGAAAGAACGAGCATGACGTGTCGAAGCATACGTTCTACATATCCAACTCTCAAATGAGGTTGAAGCTATATGCTCGCAACGAGGTTCGTGCTTATTGCGCTTGAATCAACAGCCGCTAAACGAGATACAGCGGCAAATGCTCCAATGGATCACTGCCTTCCAGCGCGTCGCCGCATCCTCGCACTATACTGGAACCAATAGATTCGATAGTTTTTCTCCAATCAGACTCAATGTCGCTGCTCAGTGGCTAGTTGATGGTGTGCGTATAATTCTATCTGACTGAGATCGTGTGGCTAAACGTCACGACAGCGCGACTACTTCTGGAATTTGTCACGGGCCATCATGCTTGCTCGAGAGACAATATACATACATGACTGGTGGCTGTCACCCGGTGCGTCTATTCTGATTATCGCCCCATCTTGTCGTTCATGTAGACTCCACAGAACTGCAGCTCAGACGTCCAAACAAGGATCGCTACCGTCTTGATCATCTTCTTGAAAGAAAAGCTAAAGAGGGTGTCAAAATTTTCATCATTGTGTAGTACGTGACCAGTTCGTCATCCTACGTAGTTGTTGCTGACAGCCCGCTCAGCAAGGAAGTTTCGAGCCGTACGACGCCCACCGATAGCAAGTCAGTTCCTGTCCTTGATACCCCCTTACCACCCAACTAACTCGTGTGATAGTTATACCAAACAGCGCATGTCGTCACTGCATCCAAACATTATGGTTCAGAGGTCGCCCTCACACTTCCAAACTGGTACTTTCTATTGGGCACATGTATGTGAAGAAAGACAAAGGCAGATCGTTATTCTCATCCTTTTTTAGCACGAGAAGTTGTGCGTCATTGACCAAGCTATCGCCTTTATGGGCGGACTTGATCTATGCTTCGGACGGTATGCGAAGCACCGACAGTGCCTAGTTTGTACTTACAACCAGCAGATGGGATACACCTCAGCACGTCCTTACTGATGACCAAGAGGACACCGAAGGCTCTGAGATTTGGCCCGGAAAGGACTACAGTAATGCACGTGTGCAGGACTTCCACACCCTCAGCAAGCCTGAAGAGGATATGTACGATCGCACGAAGGTCCCGAGGATGCCATGGTTCGTCCTTCTCCTGGTGTCCTCCTGTTATAGTATACAAGTAATCTAGGCACGATGTTGGTATGCAAGTCGTTGGTCAACCTGCTCGCGATTTAGCTCGTCATTTCGTTCAGAGGTACGGTTTTCAAATAAGTATGCATGATTTCGCTGACACTGTGCACGTCCAGATGGAATTATCTCCTACGAATCAAGGTAAGTCAAAAGAGCATTCGTGTCCTTTCAGCAACCCATGGCGTCATAGAACCATTCTCGCGTCATGCCTTTCTTGCTGCCTCCCCCAGAGTTTAGACCTGGGGAGTTGACTCAGATGGGCTTGACGGGACCTGCGAAATGCAGATCTGTCGTTCAGCAGGACCTTGGTCTCTCGGGACGCCCGACAGAATTGAGCATTCCATACAGAATGCATATCTAAAAGGTTGGTCTTACATTTGTCCGTGTTTCACACGGACTGATACCTTGGTGATTTTAGCTATTCAGATGTCGGAGCACTTCGTATACATCGAAAACCAGTTCTTCATTACATCGTGAGTTTGCTCTTTGCTGAAGGATCACCTCTTTCTCAACTTGTCAAGGACTGTCGTGAACGACGTCAAGGTCGAGAACAAGATTGGAGACGCGCTTGTGCATCGTATAATACGCGCTCATCGGGACCGCACACCCTGGAAGTGTTGCATCGTGATTCCATTGCTACCCGGCTTTGCCTTCCTGTTGACCATGGTGATGGCAGTTCGGTGCGTTCCCCATAAGTCTGATTGTCTCATTGTTCATGAGATCCTGTACAGATTCGTATTATTCTCGAATGTCAAATCGTACAATAGGCCGTGGTCCAAACTCTATATTCTCCAGACTGCGGAAAGAAGGCATCGATCCTGACGATTACATTTCTGTCTTTTCTCTCCGTAATTGGGGCAAGCTTAGAGACGTCCTTACAACTGAACAAGTATGTCCGATAGCCACGAAGTCGCTCAAGATGCTCATCTATATCAGGTCTACATCCACGGAAAAGTGTGCATTGTCGATGACCGGCTCGCAATTATAGGGAGTGCTAACATCAACGAACGATCTCAGAGAGGCGATCGTGACTCTGAATTGGCTGCTGTGATTCGCGATACAGACATGATTGATTGGTTAGTACTTTGGCGTTTATTCGGCGTTGGCTCAACCGATTGTAGTACCATGGCTGGGAAACCGTTCAAGGTTGGACGTTTCGCACACACCCTGCGAGTCCGATTAATGAAAGAACATGCTGGCATCGATGTTGATGCATCCTATGAGGACGATCTGATGGCCCATGATCCCGCCAAACCTGAAGATGAACAGGAACCTTGGGACCCCGATGCTGAACAGAAGTACGGTGTGGAAAGTGGCATAACAAAAGTGAAGCACTCCCATCAGACCGCGACAGCTTCTTTATTACGGACTGGTCTTGAAGGACTTGAACAGGGTGAGATTTACTAGACTTCTTTTGGACGTGGACTCATGTATGAATAGTGGTCTATGGATCGCAGGAAGCTGGTTCAAGGACGGGCGGCAAAGTATTAAACAAATTGCACGTTGACAGAGAGGCTACGGCTGACGTGGGAGACAAGACCCTGCATGAAGAACGCACGACATTCACTCGTGAAGGCGACAAGGTACCAGGCTTTGCCTCAGCTATTGTTCCCACATTGGAAGAGAAGCGTGGAAGAGCAGCTATCGGCCTCTGAAGACGGATTGGAATCCCATCCCGAACTTCAAGATAGCGAAAGCGAAGCAGGAGCAGTCATACATCCAGCAATGGCGCACCCGCCCAGCCTCGGACACCGAATGGCGATCTTTTCGGCGCGCCCGCTGACGCGTCGAGGTCGGCGAAAACGGACGATCAGCCTCCTCATTCACGCTCAGGTGTCGATGATTCTACCGAGGAGGAACGTGCGGCTCCGAGAGCTCGTTCTACCATACGGAGACAATTGGCTAGTAAATTAGGCAGTAAAACCTGGACTGTTACAGCTAAACGACCTCATGTGGATCCCGACGCCTTCGAAGACCCGGTGTCGGACTCTTTTTGGAAGGAAGTGTGGGTGGCGTGTGCAGTTTATAATGTTTGTTCTTCGACTTCGCCTCTCAACAAAACTAATGGCTGAATTCCCCGAACAGACGGAAGTATTTCGGAAAGTGTTCCACGCGGTCCCGGATGACTTGGTCACGACATGGAAACAATATAAAGAATTTGTGTTGCACCACGAAAGGCTAAATAAACCTGTCAGTGCTACTGCGTTAATTCTCAATTTTCCGGTATTGACATATCGATAGCCCCGGGATTCGAGCACGCCGGAGGCAGTCGGACGAGTTCCTTCGGAGACTGGCGATGAGACTGTACCTTCTGACACGGGCGAAAATCTTGCTGAGCATCTAGAAGACAGTGTGCATCCGAATGAGGACGCGACCACGGACCCTGATATGAACAGCAGCACCCCAGGTCTGGAGAAAGAGCCGAGTCGTTCTCGCAGTCGTGCGACTCGAGGTGTCGAGCCTTTTACGAAAGCAGAGAGGGATGAGATGGAGAAGCTGCTTGGTGAATTGTGTGGGCATCTTGGTTCGTGAATTATCGCTATTGCTCTAGATCTTTCTGTGAACTGACGTGGGTGCGCAGTTTTGTATCCAACGCGGTTCTTGGAGGGTGAGGATGTTGCAAACAACTTTTTGTTCAATGCCGACCGGTGAGTCACAGTGCTTCATCAGTGCGCGAGACGCGGTGCTTATTTTATTCTTCACTAGGCTTATGCCGCTCCCTATCTACGATTGATTGCTTTTGCTATCTAGCGGACGTACTTTATTCATCAAGTAATACACTCTACATCTGTACAGTAACCACTTTTTTGTAGGAAATACACTATACCAGGCCGCCGTTTGCCGTTCATTTTCATGTGGTGGTGTCAAGAAGCTGTTCTAAGGATAAACTGAGGTTTCTGGATGTCGTGTTGTGAACACCTTCATTCTTAGTATTCCTTGGAAGGCTAAGATGGCTACTTCGAAGTTATACGAGTGGTTGAATGATTCCAACTATGCTCTCACAGAAAGAATGATGTCAGAGTTTCCGTTCAATTGTCGACATTACAAAGCGCATCTAATATACAATCGTTGGGTCGTCTATATAAGACCCTTTTATCTACAAACCTTCAGCAACAACTGCCTCCTTCAACTTCTTTTCATAGAGCGCCTTGGCTTCCGTCCATGTTTGAGCAGTTTCACGTTCCGGGAACTTTAAGAGTGAGGGAAGGAGGTCTGAGCTGAATTGCTCGGAAGCCTCTCGTGGAAGCAGCGTCGGGAGGTGATCGATAGATATCACTGAGAGAGGCGGGTTTCCGGGTCTACGAAAACGTTAGCGGAGTTTCTCTTCAGTGCCAGTGAGATTTTCCTACCCAACCTCCACTGGTACGGTGGGTTCTGAGAAAATGGTGTTTATGGAGTATATGGGAATAGGGTTGAAGGGGTTCGTGGTATCGCAGCTGACGTCGACGACTACAGAGAGTCGGCGGGTCTTTCCAGCCGCAGCTATCGTCTCCCGAGTGATGAACGAGGGGATCTGAGAGCTGAGGTAGATGCAGTTGACGAAGATGTCTACGTCGAGGATCTCAGAGAAGGGACCGCCCTTGGCGGTTTCTTCCAGATCCCACTTCAAGATATCATCGCTATTTTCAACGATGATTTAGCGCTCACGGTGTAAAGGATTGCAAAAGGAACGCGTACTCATCTAGGCCGATCTTCTTGAAGAGATCGACAGCGCCACGACCGCATCGGCCGAGGGCGCCGATGACTAGAGCCTTGACGCCCTTGCCAGACCCGCCGAGAACGGCCTTGACGCTGCTGATCATCGCGTCCTCGTTTTCATAGGGCGTAAGCAGCCCGAGCTTTTCACCCTTTCTTTGCGATGCGAGAGCCAGCGCGCCTGCGGCAGCACCAGCAAAGCCTGCGTGGTATCCGAATGCTGCTACACGCCTGCCATTCGAGTCATTTAAGAATTCCAGATCATATAGGGTGCCTCCGCCGCGGTGGAAACGCGATAAGACGGCAGACCAGCCTGCTTGTTGCTTGTAGCAGTGCGCGAACTGGATGTGGGTGTGAGGGAGGGGATCGGTTGATTCTGGGAGCTCCTTGAGTCCGATGATGGGGATGTTGGTCGGGGCGGAGGGCCAGGAGTTGTTTTCTACGAGTTCACAGCCGATTCTATTAGATGGATATTTTGTTAGATAGCAGTTGACGCGGTTTTGAGAAAGGGATACTTTACTTTTCGTATTCGGAATCATCAAAGATTCGCTGCTCGTCGCGTTCGACAAAGATCTTGAATCCGGCATCGATGAGCTTCTTGGCGACAGAAGGAGAGAGCGCGGCGCGTCTCTCGAATTCCTTTTTTTCGCAGCGAAGCCAGAGGGTTGGTTGAGACATGGAAACGATGTGGTTGAAGATCAACTTGGAAAACTTGACTCGATGTCCTTATCTAATCGGTGGGCTCGGTCCGGTCGAGAATGACACCCAGAATTTTGTATGTTGATTTGAAGGCGAGACCTGTTACAATGCACACCATCTACACCCTTATACAAGTCTACTGGGCGATATATACGTAGCAGCAAGCATATCGTGTTCAAAACATACGTTCAGGGCCGTGTAGACGAGAATGGGCATGAACGTCTAAGGAAGGGTCACGAGAGCAGGTTGGAGCGTTCCGAGACAGTAAACACGTCGCGTCGCTCAGCCTTCGTTGATATTAGCACGCGTCGAGACCTTCATTGAGAGTGCGCGAATCAATGGGAATTCTGATGACGAATGACGAGCACCACTGTAGCATGCTCATGGGTAATAACTGTTTGCCGAGCGATGAGCGGTCGCCATGGCCGCTCACACAAATGGTGCTCCTGTCAGCTGAACGCGTCAAGAAATACAAAAATAAATAGATAACTTATGTGATGTACGGAGATCGGGCTCCTTAGGCCGCAGCTCCATCACCCTCTTTCTTTACGACCACCTCTTTTACACCAACTCTGCCTTTATTTCGCTCCTTAATCATGGTTCGCTCTTTACCAACACTACTCTCCCTTACACTTCTCGCGCCTGCCGCGTTGGCTGCGTCTGCCGATGACTGGAAGTCCCGCTCCATTTACCAAGTCTGCCCAAGTCTCTTGGCCCTCAATAAAGACCGCTTATATTTCTTTGTTAGCTTATAACGGATAGATTCAATAATGTCAAAGACTCCTCTGCGTCGTGCAATTCGGAGGACCGCAAGTACTGTGGAGGCACCTACCAAGGAATCATCGACAAGTTGGACTATATCCAGGGCATGGGCTTTGACGCCATTTGGATCTCGCCTGTGGTGAAAAACGTAGACGGCGAGACGGCGAATGGCTTTGCCTATCATGGGTGCGTATTGACCCGTCCGCGTCGTCCAATTCATTCTTATACTTTCTTTCTAGATACTGGACAGAGGACATCAACTCTCTAAACTCCAACTTTGGCTCCGCTGACGATCTCAAGAGCTTGGCGACTGCTCTTCATGACAAGAACATGTACTTGATGGTCGACGTTGTCGTGAACCAGTACGTTGCCCGAACGTATTACTTTACTCCAAGCTAATTGCAATTCATAGTTTCGTCGCCAACCCTTCCGGGGACTCCCTTCCTCAAACCTTCGACTACTCTACCCTCCTCCCTCTCTCGGCATCGTCAGACTTCCACGCAGAGTGCTTCATAACCGACTATGACAACCAGACGGACGTTGAGCAATGCTGGCTGGGTGATGCTTCGATGCCTCTACTCGATGTCGACACGGAGAACTCTACCATTGCGCAAATGTTCAACGACTGGGTCGGGAATCTGGTGAAGGAATACAGCATCGACGGCATTAGGATTGATACCGTCAAACATGTTCGCAAGGATTTCTGGCCTGATTTCGCTTCTTCTGCTGGGGTGTTCACAATTGGCGAGGTATGTCCTTGTGTGAGCTCTCTATTTAGCGCTTATAAACATTTCCAGGTCCTGAACGGCGATACCAGTTATGTTGCTAATTACACTGGTACGTTAATATCCTACAATCGCGTTCACCAACAACTCATTTCTTTCCACAGAGGTCCTAGACAATGTCCTCGATTATCCGACATGGTATACGCTCACGCGGGCCTTTAACACCACGTCTGGCTCCATGTCCGAGTTGGCCACCCAGTACACTGCAGCACAGGGCGCGTTCAAGAACGGGCTCTTCATGGCTGGCTCGTTCTTGGAGAATCACGATCAGGCCGGTTCCAGTCTCATACTACCGATGAGGGATTGGTAAAGAACGCCATCACCTGGACGTTCATCAACGATGCTATTCCCATCTTGTATTATGGACAAGAGCAAGGTTATACGGGAGGCGAGGATCCGTATAACCGCGAGGCGTGAGTTACCTGCTCGTCGTCTCCAATAGTCACTGACCAAGCTATGATTTTAGCCTGTGGTTCAGCGGATATGAGACTAGCAAGACTCTCGTAGAGCATGTCACTTCGTTGAATGCTGCGAGGAAATTGGCCATCAGTATCAACAAGGACTTTACGAGCACTGCCGTGAGTCTCCCAATAGTCTTGATTAGTCTTCGTGCTGAATGAGTCTTCACAGTCCAAGTTCATCGACCAATCTGACGAGAGCACATTGGCCATCTCCAAGCCACCTCTCTTGACGCTGTTGACTAACACGGGCTTTTCGGGTTCTGCATCGTGGAGCATTCCCAGTTCTGCCAGCTTGTTTTCCAAGGGCGACACTGTCGTCGACGTCGTGTCATGCAATACGTACACAGTTGACTCGAGCAGCGGCGATTTGTCTATCAAGGCAAGCAGTGGATTGCCCAAGGTAAGCCCAAATGCGATATAACTGCCCTTTCTGATGTTTTGTTACAATAGGTCATCGTGCCACAATCAAAATTGGACGGAAGCGTCTGCTCGACGACGACAGATGCCGCGTTGTCTGTTGGGGCCAACAGGACGCTTATAGTGGCTGCTGTAGCTGGGATTTTCTTATCAATACTTTGAAGTGCAAACGGACAATCAAGGACATACATTTCTGGGACGTTACAGTAGAGTATAATACCTGTAGTAAAGTGGACGTGATATATAGACTAAGATAGAATTGAAGTTTTCTTTTTACGTCTGTGTCGCGTTCGAGGGCGCTTTGGAGACGGAGGTGAGTGCAGGTCGATGATGGGGAGTTTCGTGCGGGTGGTCTCTGAAGGATTTATGAGGCCATTGGTTGCGTAAGGATGGTATCGGAGTTGGGATGCTGAGACTGGAGGGCGTGTTTTCGAAGGGGGCGCAACTGTTCAAAACCATGTATTGAGGGAATGATGTCAGAGTAGACACCTTTTCTTCGATGACCTCTTTTCGGCAACGCTGAGGTGCAGCAGAGGCGATTATAGCTTGATAGTCCACTGCAATAGCTTGGGCGCGTCTGCGTCTTTCTTTCCGCTCGTGTTTGGTATCTTCCATTTCCGCTTGGGACGTCTGCATTGATCGTTTGGCAGGTGAAGCATTAACGAAAGACAAAACGCACTGCACGGCTTGATTCACCGCTTGTTTGGACAGTCTTATGGATTGAGGACCGTTTGAAGTGGACCAGAGTTTGAAGACTGTTACTTGAAATTGGTTCGCGAATTGAGTCAAATTAGTATGACAGACCAAGTTCGCTTGGTGGTGCTGCCGGCTCTTGGCTAGGAGCTTGTGTATATGCGACTGTCGTATCCAATGTGTTTTGGAGGTGTTCATTGAGAGTTTGGACGAGCTCGACATCGATGTCATCCGACTCGTTGGCAATAAGAGTTTCCCGGGATATAATGTGAGAGCATTCGGGCAAGAGATGTGGATTCGAAAAGCGCGGCACGCTGTGTGCCATGATGGGCAAAAGTAAAGGAGGAGGTGCACGTGCTCTGCCTCTCTTTGCTTCCTGCCATCATGCAGACCGAGCAGCCTGTCACGATTCTGCGCATAAAGCGCAAACGGAACGAGGAGCCCTGGACGCTCTCGTCGTCGAGGATACAGCACGCAGAAAGAAATCGCGGCCAGGAGGCGTCTTCAAGTTTGCGCAGACAGTCGAGGATGAGGCGTGGAAGGACCAGAAGATCCAGCAGCAGATCCAGGTCTGTTCTCCGTGGTGCCAGCGCTTTCCTGTGCTGATTCTCGCAGGCTGAAGTCTCGCGACTGGCATCGGTGCCAGAACAGCCCCCCGTGCCCGCAGTCGCGCCTGTAATTCCCGCGACGACTAAAGGACGACGCGTCTCGAACGAGTTTTCTCGGCGGTACACTATTTTGGAACAAGACTCTGAATCAAAGACTACGAGCCTGTATGCCTCTCGTCTTCTCTTACCCCCCCACGTTTATGTGTGGTTTCCACAGACCCAAAGTCGTGTCCGCTAACGATAAAGCTCAATCGCCTGCAAAGTTTGCCATGTTTGATGCGGTACCTGAAATAGATGAAAGCGCTGCGATGGATGCTGAGATGGAGAATATCATGCCTTTGTTGAAGGCGTATCTGAGTGGTCGGTTGTTTGTACTCTTTTTCTTGAACATTCACCTCATCAGATGTGCAGTCAGCGAACCGACATTGGACCCGGCTATTGAAAAGGACGACGACTATGTTTGGGATGTCTTCTACCATCGGCCTTCGACGTTGAGCGAGTGGAATTCTGCGGCGACCGTCGGGACATTGTAAAGGATTTATCGTCGTGGTGCTCGTCTACTCATGATACTCACTAGGACTGGCTTACCTCCTTCCTTGACTGACCCATACGACTCGGATTCTGAATCCGAAGTCGAAGATGACGCTGACGAGGACTCCAATGGTACAGTGCCTGTTTCATGTTGGACGTTGAATGGATTCATGCTTTATAGCCGAGGAGTACTACGCCAACGACTACCCCGAAGACGAGGATTCCTCCGACTGGGGCAGCAGTGGTATGTGTTTTCATATAGCTGTCGCACCCGTATCTCAAGCCTTTCGTAGATGAATTCACGAGAACTCTGAGGACAATGATAATTCTGACTGAAAACTTTTATACACTGATTTTAGATACCTTTTTTTACAGCATTTAACCAACACATTGATAGATCCACACCCCAAACCCATTTTAACCATTTGTAGCAACATCCTGTAGTATTGACCCTTTCGCTTTTTGCCTTCTGTTTACCGATACCGAGGCGTGAAATAAAAGATATTTTGCACTTGAATGCCTGTGGTACATCTTTTGGCCACACGCCACGGACGCCACATCAACTGTTCCTCGTCCGGATGGTGTAGTATGATGCAAGGCCTTCAAAGGAAGTACGTGCAGTCAAGAGGTATTTGAGATTGGTTTTCTCTTCACAGTGATAAGAGTGCAGTCTTTCACCGGGTCGCAACTATGAACATAAGGTCGAACACTGAATTGGCACTGAAGAGACAAAGTAGAAGAGGCGCGACTACTGGCTATGTACCCGGCGTGATAACTCGCTGCGATGCTTCTAAAAGAGTAAAAAAAGCAGAGCTGGAGTAACTGACGGCCTCTGCACCCTCATCTGCAAAAACAAGGTAGAATATCTTGTCGTCCTCTACTGTCAGGAAACACGAAACCCGAAACGCCTCGTCACCCATATCGCCAGTCGTCACAAAAGTGAGTCGGCTGAGAGATTCCGGGTTGAGCCTGTAAAGACCTACTTCTATCGGTGTGCGGGGATAGTCCAGAATGTCGCTCCAGGAGAATGGCTTTCCGGGTAGAACGACGGGATATTCAGTGGTGGGGCGCAGTGGCGCTGATGCTGGTGCTGCAGACGTGTTTGCACCGGCGCGTCCGCCAAAGTACTCTTTGATAAGCGGGTGTGGGTTTTGCGGAACGACAGCGTGATAGGGCGCATATTGATGGTTCGCGCTAGTACGCTAGGGGTTAATCTCGATACAAGAATGAGACAGCAAGCGTACAGACTGTTTAACCGTGATACTCTCCAAAATCGCCTTGTGAACCGGGTACTTGAGCTCAGAGACAAGGGTCAGCTGGAGACGGCATAGATACATGGCCGTGTTCAAGGCTTCGACATGACTCAAAAAAAGCAGTTAGAAGATACAAATCGAGATATATGCTTATGTACTTACTCGTAGATTGTCACACATTCCTTTTCAAGTAACTTCTCCCCAAGCAGAATGTGTTCCTCATAACTGTCGCGTGTTGGGACAGTGCCAATCTGCGGTGCCTTGGCGGCGTACGCCTGCCACGCCTCAGCGTACGCGTTAGGATCCGTCCGCAGTACCGCGGAGTGCTCCTCGGCAAGTCTTTCCCAGTCGAATATTTTCTGGCCGAGCTCTTCGACCAGGGCACGATCTGCAGCGTTGAGTCTGGCCATGATAGTTCTGGTGGTCGAGTAGGATGGCGAAATGAGGAATTTCAAATTCTTACCGTACTTTAGGGCACGTGATAGTCACCTGACGCTCTCCCGGTGCCAACAAATGCACAAAAAATTTCTGTTCCTCCGGGGGGCGCCACACTCGAGCAGGCATGTAGAGATTACATATCTGAGCACACGGACGCTCATCTTGCACCCAACCCGTCCTATGGGGGTGGGTACCGTAACGGTCACGGCCTTATCCGCTAACTGTGACGGCCGTCTATGTGGCGCAGCAAGAATGCTTTGAGGACACTGTCAATGAGTTATGTTGAAACCGCTCATTTTCGCTCATTTGCTTGAGTTATACCAGATTATGAGTATGAGTATGAGTATGAGTATTACTGCTACACATCCTTATGGTGTAGTATGATGCTGGACCTTCCGCGCAGTCAAAAACGTATGTTGGAAGAGTCAAGGACTACACGTCAATGATACATTCATTTCAGCATTTCACACCCATCAAAATACCAAATACACATATTTCCCTCGAATCACCTGCTCCGATTCAAGCCTTCTCCTCGACGAATTTCTTGGAGCGCGAGCGGCCCTTTCCTACAGTGAGCACTCCCAGGAAGTCGAGGACGCCGAGCATGACGAGGGCGACGAAGAGCGTGAGGCCTGCGCCCAAAAAACCAGCTCCTACCGGACCGATGACTTGATGCACGCTTGCCTGTGACGCAGCGAGGCTGAGCGCGGCGCATCCCCGGTCCTCCGTGTTCCTGCAAATAGCACACCACTCCGCTGTATCGTTAATCGCCGCGGGCTGGTCGAAACCGTCAGAACGACCCCCCCTCAGATTGACATTGACATTGACATTACCTGTAAGAAGTTGACAAACGTCGACAGCGGAATATCGCCATCGTGATCCAGGATATTGTACGTCCTAAACGTCGTGTCGTCCGTCCCGTTCTTGAAGTTGAAGCGCAGCACGGGTTCGCCGCCGTTGGAGGCCGCGCGGACCTCGAGGGTCACGGCCGCGGCGTAGTTGACGATGCCCTCGAGGGCGGGGTTCATCTCTGCCGCCTTGGTCATGTTGAAGAGCGAGAGGAAGGGCTTGTACGACATGGAGAGGTACATGAATTTTAGGGATTCGTCCGAGTCGGCGGCAGTGATGCTGGTAAAGGCGTCGAAGATAGAGGGGAGCATGGTTCGTGCGGCGACTATGGAAAAGTTAGTTGATAGAGAGGAAGAGATGGGAGGACGTACTGTTTCCTATGCCGTCCAAGGACGAGTCGCTGAAGACGCCGTATTCGTGCCAGTCGGCGAGGGCGCGCGCTTGTTGTATGAAGGTGTCCGGAAGGTTGTCCATGAAAGACGCAGAGTGGATGTTATCGACGTTCATATAATCATAAATCTAGCACGCTGTCAGTCCAGTAGAACGATAACACGCCATGACACGAACATTCCACTGAAAAAGAACACATTGGTAAGCTTTTAGAGGCAACTATATTTCACATACCATGTTGGAGAGCGTAACAGGTCGTCCATCAAGATATGGTTTCAAGTCATTCAGAAATTCGGCGCTCTCCTCTTCCTTGGCAGCAAACACGCTCGAGTTATAGAACGCGTTCGTGTGGTCATCAAAGGTCTGTCATACTCATCAGTCCGCGTTTAGTATAGTGAATGCCCACTAACGCCGCAAGACGTCCAGCCCTCGAGGGAGACATCATTATCCGCCTCCACTGATTCAACTAGTAGACATTGAATGAGCCAACTTACGACATGGGAGGTGATAGAACGGACTGGGGATGTACTAGAGACCGTTTAATGACCTGAAATCGAGTAAGGCTACTCGTACCTGATAACCACTCAGCGGGCCCTCAATCGTGCTCCCGTTCGCAAGCGTCGTCGAGTAGTCGGACGAGGCGGGGAACAAACCCTGCGTCAAGCTCACAGCCGAGTTGAAGATGACGCCTCCCTCGCCACCACCATCTGCGCGGACTGATGGACCGGCAATGTAAGTCACGAGAGACCAGACGTGTAAACAAGCCATACTCTTGATCTGCTTCTGATCGGCGAGAGTCGCGTTCATGCCTGAGATGACAGAGTCGGAGGACGAGTTGAGGTAGATGCTTCGCAGGAGCTGGCCGAGCTGGTACTCTTGTTGCTGCACGCCGATTAGTGAGTTATTATATAAGAACATTTTGAGCAAATCGCGCACGTTTCCCAAGGGCGTGATAGCCGTGGACGTCGCAGTATACGTCGTCGGGCTCTGGTAGAAACCTATGTAGCAGCACACGCGTCGAGTCTTGGTGACGATAAAGGCATCGAACAGAAGATACCTTGACGGTCACCATGGCGGGTCAAGAGAACGACACCAAGGACTGTGCTATTCGACATCTGACTCAGACGTGAGGGAAGGAAGCCAAAGCGTTCGGACTAGCATGAGGTGCGTTTTAGCGCGTGTGATCTGAAAGTCATCCGAGAATCCGAAGGTGCTCAGGCACCTGCTACTTCCATCACCGCCGCTGGCAGCCGCGATAAATATCTATTCATGACTGGAGTGGGAAGAGAAGGAAACGATTCCACATGTACTGGTAGATAGTCTAGGTCTAAACTACAGACACAAGTCGGCAAGTCACGTTAGACTTTGCTGTTCAAAGGTGAAAGGGCATCGCAGCGCTTCACGCAATCTAAGAAGACTTTATCAAAGAACTGGTCGACCTGATAATCGATTAGCAACTGCTCCTAGGTCTTGTTGGATAAACCTATATCACCTGCAAGGACTGAGTCACAATACAGTTCCTTCCAGTTGATCCCCACGAGTCATCGCAATGCAAGTAATTCCAAACATCCACGACCGTCTCGCCAGTGGAATACGTTCCCGTTAACTCCACGTCCACGCGATATCTAGTAGACTTGAAAAGGTCTGGACGAGAGACATACGCCACAGTTAACGCGTCGTGGATGGGAGGACCGTCTGCAAAGCCAAATGTGGACTTGTATGCCTCGGCAAAGAACCGAATCAAGGTCATGAGCGTATGTCGCAGTGGTGTTGTCGCGTCTGGTAAAGGTGTTTGAAGAGAACCAACAGCACTGTCTGGAGAGAGGAGCTGCCACATGACGCTACGGTCTGCGATGGCTGTATGAGTTACGTTGATGGGTATCATGACAGCCGGAACGGGCGCGTCCAATACGATCTGAGCGGCTTGTGCTGTCAAGCGCGTTAGTTCACCATGAATTGGAGTGAATGATGGACGTACGATCGCACATGATGTTGTACTCTACCCGTCAATTAGGAAATGCGAATCTAGACAGACAGAGTACTTACCCGCCACCGCAGATCTATTCCCCAATCCAACTCCGCCGCCCATGAACACGAATTCCTCTACAGCATCCAGGAGCTCAGGATACACCGCAACGAAAAGTGCAATGTTTGTCATGGGCCCACACGATATCACAGTGACTTTTTCACCCGCGCCGCCATTCCATGCTTTCCGTATGGCAGCAGTCATCCCATCCAACGCGCGCGCCGTTGAACCATCCGGATTCCTGGCTATAAACTCCAGAACGGCGGGATCGTCGGGCGCCGGGAATCCTTCGACGCCCCCCAGACCGTCCGGGCCATGGATCTCTGGATCGTGCTTTGCTGCGCGTAAAAGAGGTTTCGATGCGCCGGGATAGACGCGAAGATTTGGGGAAGCGCCGAATGCTAATAGGCATCTGGCCGCATTGAGCGCGGTATTGTCGGCAGAGGCGTTCCCGTGCACCTATTCGCCGTTTGGCTGGGGACGGAAAATGTGGGCTTATTGGCTCTCACCGTGGATACGCCCAGGAGGTCGATGTTGGGGCAATGAATGGCGAGGAGGATGGCCGTTGCGTCATCGTGGCCCTAGTAAAGCGTTCAGCACAAGTCAACAAGGATGACAGTTCACTTACTTACAGGATCAACATCGAGCCATACCTTTCTGCTCGTCATGAGCGTAGTGCAAGTACAATGATCGGTGATAGATATCATCAATTGAAAATGAAACTATATCCCATACAACCTGAATCGAACAGACGTCCTATAATTATTATTCACTAATTCGCAAAGTTGCGCCACAACTCGTACTTAAGATAATGACCTGTTGAACCAATTTTAAGAATCACCTGAGGCTTGAATTTCATATCGTGCCAGGTGAGCGCTGCATCATATCTCTACTAATTATCGTTTACACGCACCCAGGAGAATTGTCAATGTGACCTAACTTGATGGGAAAGAGACTTGGGTAACGCCACCGATAGAACAACAAGTGGAGATTACTAGCGAATAGAACGCTCCGACGAGATGAATGTGACTGCTTTTCGCAAGAAGGCCAACCCTCGTCAATAGTACTAACTCACGACAGTAAACATATTATATGACTTCAAGGAAAGATATAGATGTTGCAGTCGAGATGTACTACTGCCAAGGGTGTTGGTTGCGTAAATACAGAGGCATTCAATCGAGGGGCATTGGGTGACACTGACTGGCAGTGGTTGGAAAGAAGGAGATTTCTCGCCCGATCAATCGAATGACGGAACACGCGTCATTGTTGTTTCTAAATTGGGATCTGCTAGTGGCTGCCATGAAGCCTGGTACTTAGTGTCTCATTTTGCTTTTCTATTGGTACCGTGGTGATGTGCGACGACGAGCGAGACGACAGCCCAACCAAGGACTTGCCTACTTCTCAGTCGACGTCCTATGTCTACCCAATAAAGTCTCTCCTGACCGGTATCCAGCCTGCCCCCGACAACCAACGGCTCTCATTGTCGTCGCTGTCGAGCACCGGTTCGTCATCGTCGCCGGAATTATCTAGATGGATCGCGGAAGAAGTCGAACGAGCTCGTATGTATCGTCTCCCTTACCGCCTACTCGCCACTTACCTCCTTTGCCCAGACGACACCAACATTGAATCTGTGAATACTGCTTGTGATCCAAACACGCCATCCTCCACACCGCCTATATCACGCGTTCGCGCCCAGCGCTCTCAAAGCGTTGCCGCGCCCTCGGCACGTCCACACAAAACCAAACGACACTCTAAGTCAAACAGAAAATCTTATCCAGTTGTCGACACCATTCCCAACTTTCGTCATTTCCCTGCGGAAGACATGTCTCCGCGTTCGTTCTCTCGCAATCCTTCAATGTTTTCGCCTGTCGAACCTACTTCTCCCACTCTTTCCGTGTCGCTAGAGGAGGCTTCCCCTCACTTTAATCCGAGACACCCCCCTCCCCTTCCCATTGTATCTCAGGATGCATTCACGGCCACAAGCCATTCTTTACTACCCGAAACAGCGCCTCCAGACCCTCCACAGACGGCGCCTCCAGATCCTCCAGAAATACCCGCCGCTATACCCTCTCCCTCAGATCCAGAACTTCCATTTAATACAGCTGAATTAGGCCTAGTACATTTAGCTCCCGCTGAAATTTCCAAACCCCCTTCATCTGCTAGCGGTGCCTCCAGTGAGCATTATTACACACCTGAAGCTTCACTACTTGCTGCAAATCAACTGGCCGACGGCGCGACAGCTAACGACGATGAGGACAATCTACAAATGAATTCTAGATCCGCTTCGGGTTCCCCATCCAATTCGGATTCGGGATCATCAGAGAGTCTATCGGAGACTTCCGACGATGGACAACTTCTTACTGTTCGCTTCCAGGCCGTGCAGGACGAGCATGGGCATCATGTTGTTGTTGGACGGGAAGGCCTGTTAACCAAGTGTGAAGATGAGGTGCGCATTATCAAAGATTAATCACCGCGTCTACATACTGACGTAGAGTAGCCTATTCGAACTCCTGGTGCCGTTCAAGGTTTCGGCGTCCTCATTGCTGTCGATCAATGTGAAGACACGCTTGTGGTACGACAGGTATCAGAGGTAAGGTTCATCTTCTCACTTTCCCGATCCTGAAATCCAAGCTTATCGACAGAACTCGACCGAAATTCTAGGGTTATCGCCGCGATACCTGTTCTCTTTGGAATGCTTCACTGATACTCTTCCTGAAGACCAAGCTGCTCTTCTTTGGGATAATGTCGACTTCCTAGCTGAACCCGCGATAGAATTATCATCAGATAATGACCAAGACTTCAACCATCCTTTCCGGCTGACTGGTTGGGGTGCACCGCCGGACCCATCCCAAACTGAAGCTACTCGTCTTGTTTGGACGTGCTGGTGTGCGATGCACCGGCCGCCTAAATCGTCCTCCGGGACGACTTCTCGTCTATTCGTCATGGAGTTTGAGTTAGAGAAAGACAACCTCAATCCCCTGTATCCTCTTACCCCGTTACCTCGCGTCGTCAACTCTGGCACCCTTTCACCGCTGAGCAATGTATCCGGCGATGGTGGAAACTCTACTGACGGGTCCGAGCGGACTCTTGTGTCTGGCGACGCATCGGGTACAAACTTAGGCGAGAGCATCACTCCCGAGCTCTCGACAGCACATCCCACTCCCTCTACAGAGTCCGCCAATGCCTCAGATCCGTTACAAGCCATTTCAGCTAGTACCCCTTCCTCATTAGCCGGTCTGGAAGGTGATGATAGCTGGACTCTAAGCACGGAGGACATCATCGAGAGCACCACTTCTCGTTCGAAACCTCTGTTGGCATTGCAGCGTTTGCGTCGGATCACGCGGGGACAGACGCCCTTAACGCCCTCTCAACCGGCACGACACCCCAAAATGCTACTGCGAAGGGCCGTCGTGGTGCCAGGAATGCTCACCCTCCTCCGGGTGGCGGAATGATGGATGTATTTGCGGTTATGGCTCAGATTAACGACCAACTTGGTGCAGCGCCAGATTTGGACGGCTTTTTGAAAATCGTGGTCGGCGTCATCCAGGATCTGACCCAATTTCATCGAGTACTAGTCTACCAGTTCGACGAGATTTGGAATGGCCAAGTGGTTGCAGAGTTGGTGGATTGGAGCATGACACATGATTTATATAAAGGTCTACACTTTCCTGCTGGTGATATTCCAGCCCAGGCAAGTATGACATGTGTGAGGTATTGCACTCCGCTGACGCGAGTTTTTAGGCCCGCCAGCTATACACGATTAGTGAGTTGTTTCTTGCTCTTCATGTTCACGCCCTGACCTTTGCAGACAAGGTCCGGATATTGTATGACCGGGATCAACCAACGGCCAGAATTGTCGTTCGTTCGAAGGAGGATCTCGAGCAGCCGCTAGACATGACACATTGCTACTTACGTGCCATGAGTCCGATTCACGTCAAGTGTACGTCGCTTCCAACTGTACAGCTCCCCCGTGTCGAGCGTTCATTGCTCGATTTAGACCTTGGTAACATGGGAGTTCGTGCGTCTATGTCTGTTGTATGTGCCAGTGTTCCTTCTGTTGGCCGCCATCTAACAAAGTTGCAGTCTATCATGGCATTCGGAACTCTGTGGGGCTTAGTGGCATGTCATTCCTATGGGGACCATGGAATGCGGGTGTCTTTTCCCGTTCGTGCAATGCTCAAGCTCTTGTGCCAGTCAATATCACGGAATATCGAACGATTGAGCTATGCACAGCGGCTGAAGACCCGGAAGTTGGTATGGCATTCATTTTGGAATCATGTCCTCTCGCTGACCCGCCTTAACCCAGATTAATACGATAGCGTCAGATAATCACCCCGTCAGTTTTTTGCGATGCATATATCCAGCATACATTGATCTACAACGTAGACCGGATACATTGTTTCCAACGCCGATGATTTACTTGGGCTCTTCGACGCTGATTTTGGTATTCTGGTTATTGGAGATGGCGCGAAGATCCTTGGTCCGAATCAGCATGGGCAAGAAATCTTGATTATGGCTGAATACCTTCGCCTGAAGCAGTTTAAGTGCGTCTCTTTTGACTTGTCCTAGTTCTCTAGACTAAGCTTTTTTAAGTACAATTCAGGCTTCACAAGCGGTGACGCTCGACTATCAGGACTTGAACATTTCGACGGGTAAGTTCTGGTACACTTTAGAAAAAGGGAACTCATGGGGCGCAGGCCTTGAGGTCGTCGCGGGCTTGCTCTATGTTCCGTTATCGAGCGAAGGCAAAGATTTCATTGCATTCCTCCGTAGGGGCCAACCACGAGATATTCACTGGGCTGGAAAGCCATCCAAGAGAGCCGCGACAGATACTATTTTGGAACCTAGGAAGTCTTTCAAGATTTGGTCTGAAACGGTGGCGGGGCGTTGCCGCGCATGGACAGACGAGCAGCTAGAAACGGCAGGCGTACTGGCCTTGGTGTATGGCAAATTTATCGAAGTGTGGCGACAGAAGGAGAACGCTTTGCAGGCTACGAGGCTCACGAGTCTACTGCTTTCCAACGCCAGTCACGAAGGTAAGTTCACTTCTCGTCGTACTTCGAAGACTCATGGAATCTTCTAGTACGGACACCTCTGAATCATATCATCAAGTATGTCGCTTGTCTTCGTCGTTGTCCATTCTCTCATCATATGGCCAGTTACCTCGAAATGGCGTTGAACGGGCCTCTTGACACTGAAACTCGGGACAATCTCAATCGATCGCATACTGCATCAAAGGTACAGTGTCATTCATATTGGCATAATTCGGAGCACTGACTCCGTCCTCAGAGTTTACTCTTTACGATTAATGATCTATTGGTAGGCATTTCTCTCCGACGATCCTGCTATGACTCACCCGATTCTAGGACCTGACGCGGTTGGAGAGTGGGCAAGAAACGTCCTTCAACGAGCCATTCAATCTTCCATATGCCATACAAGAGGCCGTGAACTCCTACAAACATGAGGCGGAACGGCGGTCATTAGACTTCATTGTCGATGTATCTTCATGTCCGAAGCAAGTTGTTGGTGATGTCAAAAAAATTCAGACAGTAGTCCAAAATCTGACTGCAAACGCCTGTATGTACTCGTCGTCATCCTCTCACTCGCCTATTCAAACAAAGTACAGTGAAATACACGAATGATGGCTCTATCACCGTCTGCTGCACTCCTTTAGAGGAACCTGATGGCCTAAAAAACTCGAACCAAACTGCCGTCGAGATCATCGTCGCAGACACTGGCTGTGGTATCCCAACAACCAAATTGGAGAGCATCTTCCGAGAGTTCGAGCAAGTAGAGTCCTCTCAAACAGCGACCTCCGAGGCTGGTGTCGGTATGGCTGCACTCTATCCCCATGATGTTCTTGACTCAACATTGCTTCTAGGTCTCGGCCTAGCTGTCGTCGCCAGGATCGTTGAACAGTTGGGTGGGCAACTGCGCGTAGATTCAAAGGTCATGGAAGGCAGCCGGTTTTCTTTCCTCATACCTTTGTCGTTACTTGGAGAGGGGTCCGAGATGTCCTCGTCGTCTTCCAAACAGTCTTCAACGTCGTCTCTGCGTATTCGGTCTCGTACTCCCAGCATAAATGCCGGCAACGAGATTGACTCATTGGTGGAAGCGCTTGCGTCGAACCACATGTCTTCTACTTCGTCACCCGCACCGGCGGAGCGAGAAGGATCATCTCCGCTCCTCTCCAGCAAGAAATCGGCTGGTTCGTTTGGCGTTACAGACTCGAACATTCCCATTCGTCCTGTCAAGGTCGATCAATATGAGCTCGATGCACAAACATCGCGGCCTACACCTGTCTTTCCTCATATGAATCGAACGATTAGCTTCTCTTCACAAGCTACCCTGAACGCAACGACTGCTCGTCTCACCCAAGAGCAATGCAAAGCGGAATCTTCCTACAATCCAAAACATCTAAGGATATTAGTGGTCGAGGTGACTTTCATATTTGCGAGTTTAGGTTACTCGGCTAAACTCCGCGTAGGATAACATCATGAATCAGACAATTCTTGCCAAGCGCCTGACGCTCAGCGGTCACACCGTCGTGAACACAATGAATGGGCAACAAGCGCTCGACCTTGTTCGTCGAGATCGGGAGTTTGACTGTATACTCATGGATCTTAATATGCCGATCCTGGACGGCTACGAGGCGAGTCTACAGATCCGCATCGTCGAGCAAACACCTCCTGAAGACGTCGCGGCACTATCTCCCCGGCTTTCGCACCAATTGAATGGGCGGATACCCATATTCGCTGTTTCCGCGTCGTGTTTTGAACAGCAGCGGGACAAGCTGACTGATTCTGGCATGGACGGATGGATTTTGAAACCCATCAATTTCAAGCGACTGGCGGTGATTCTACATGGGATTACTGACCTGTCGCAACGCCAGACAGACATGTATCGCCCGGGATGTAATTGGGAAAGCGGCGGCTGGTTACGCGAAATCCCTTTGTCGCAAGACGAGAGTTCTTCATAATAGTGGATTTGGTTGTTGTGCTTTTGGTTTTTTTTCAGGGTATGGGCATGTAGGGAGTATTTTTGGTTTAGGGTCTCATTCACGAACGACTCATGCATATATGATTCCGCGCATTTATCTTTATCACCACACAGTTTGTACTATCGTAGAGTTTACTTAGCATGCATGCACGAACTTTCATCAATCAAGAACACATATTCAGCCACGACCGACGAATGGGGCATTAGTCGGCCTAGTAGATGGTCAAATCAAGGATTCCGAGGCGGGATGAAAGGCTCACATGATGTTGACTTCGAGAAGAGTCACTTCGTTTGGTAGACTCGCAATGTGTACGATTGTGTCTGCGACATGTTGTACGTCAATCATTGCCTCGGGTAAAGTGCGGCCGTCCGCCTGAAGAGTGCCCTTGGAGAGTCTCGCAGCCAATTCGGTTCTTGCGTTGCCTACACGGGAATTAGATGATGGGCTCTACTGTGGCGCAAAGGACAAACCAATATCAATCTGGGTACAAGTGATGTTGTGGGTACGTCCATCGAGGGATGTGCACTTGGTAAGCCCTGCATGTATACGAGATTAATTGAGCTTGGAGAGTAGATGCGCTGCCCACCCGTAATAGCGTGCTTCGAGGTGGTATACGGGTATGAGAACGGACGCGGGACATGTGCGGACAGAGATCCGTTGTTGATTATACGGCCTAACGGAGATCATATACGTGGTACAGATTAACCTACGACGAACGTACCCCCAGGGGGACTCTGGGCTTTGAAGATCTTGAACGCTTCGCGGGTGCACAAGAAGGGTCCGACGAGGTTCACGTTGATGACGCGCTGAAAGGTCTCGAGGGAGATGTCCTCAATGGTCACCTGAGGCGAATTGATTCCAGCGTTCTAGAGTATGGTCTGATTATTATTGAGCTGTTCGACGCGTAGTACTGACGTTGAATAGAAGATCCAAGCGGCCTGGAATGATGAGTATACCCGAGGCTGACAGCCGCAGATGACGGGGGACCAACCAAATCGCTCCACGGCCTGCGAGAAGAGCTTCTGGACGAACGCCTCATCGGTAACATCGCCCGGAACGGAGAGGCATTTCTCATGAGGATTGGAACAGAGAGCGATGGTCTCTGCGAGCGCGTCGGCGCGTCGCGCTGTCAAGACAACGTTCCACCCGGCTTCGGACAAGCTTATTGCCGTCTGCCGACCAATTCCTGATGACGCGCCAGTTACGATGGCGGTTTTGGTCGTGTTAGACATTCCTCAAGCTGAGTTTGTCAGGACTCAGCAGTAGTAGCCGAGATCGGACTCGGCATTCCGGGCCGTCTACGTGGGCTTACCTCGCGTCACCATGTAGGATCGGATGACGCGGGTGGATCAGCACGTATTAAAGCACCACCGCTGCTCACCTTGGTTTTTTTTTCACCACCATCACATAACCCTCATGTCTTCCTCGTCCAACTCCCGTGCTACCGTGTTCTCAGGACTCTCCCGCGCGTTCTCAACGCTGCTGAACACGCCGCTGGTTGATCAGGGCAGCTTCATCCAGAGTACACCCATCGCTCTGAAGGACCTTGGTTCTCCCGAGACATCGTCGACGACGACGATGAGCATCAGACTAACTCGGTAAGTCCTGGTATACACTTCTTTTTTTCTGGACCTAACCATCATCAGCCGTCGCGACGCAGTTCGAGATATATCCTCGATCTAACACATACTACCGAGTTTCTGTCAAACCATAGAGTCTTGGCGCTTGCATGAGTGTCCCTCATCACGGTATGTTACCACTTACGATTCTTGACTGAGACTCATTCAGTCATGCAGACTTCACGCCACTTCTGAAGATGAATCACATTACATCCATTCTAATCTGTATCATTATCTCCACCCATCTGCGGAGCAGTATCCTATCGTACTAGTCTCTGCTTTCTGTATACCTTTATCCACTTGTATTCTCCAACACTCCTCGTCGATGGCACAATGAACGCCAGAGCTCAACTATTTGACTCTGTTGGCCTTAAGTGGTCAAGCGTATTGGCCTGCTCTAAGGCGACTTCGTGTTAGTACATTATGACTTAGACAAAGTAGTATTGCTGCTGAATTTCGGGTGAAGCAACAGAGATCGGAACGCAATCTATGCTTAACGTACTCGCGTAACTGACGTTTAAACATGATCAATTGTCGAAGAAAATATGTATCTGACACGAATACGTATCTCGCTCTACTTGCACTTCAACACACTGATCAACAACTAGCAGGCTATTAGTTGTAATCCGCAACACTTTCGTAGCTACACACTTTATTCAATATCCTCTGGCCACAACGGCATCCCCCTAACAAGCTTGCCAATGGGCGTCAACGAGTAACCCTGTCCTCTTCGCCGCGTCGCCAAAAGCTCCTGCAACAATGCCAGCGGGCTGACTTCGAACGGACACATCTTCATCTCCCCGGCACGATCTTTCGCCTTCACAAACCCATCCCGCTCACGCGCGACATGCTTGTCTTCTGCGCCTACAATACCAAGAAAAGCACAAATTGCTTTCAAGTGCGCATAAGATGTCGGATAGAGTTGCCCGGCAAAGATGTTCAATTGGGGGATGAACACTTGGAGTGACAGCGGGGTGGGATTCGGGACGCTGTAGAACGTGAAATTATCAAAGACCTGCATACTTCGTGTCACACGGGGTGAGTAGACATGGAGCCGCACGGCTGAGTTGGTACGCAGGACAGGCATCAATTCGTTCGCCTCGAATTGGCTGATGACCACTACAACCGGAGGCGGTCCATTTGCGCAGAGAACCCAATGCACGTCCTTCAAGAACTCTGTACTGCCTTTATCAGAAGTATCATCCCCTTGATGGTCACTGCATAGTCCCGAGTAACCAAAAATTGGGATGGAAGAAATCGTTTGAATGATTGGAGCTGTGGGGAAGCGAAGCAATCACCCGGCAAGGTGAGAGGAAGGCGAATGACGGGACGGGAACACGACCTGTTCTCACAAACTCTTTTACACCGTCGTCAAGATGGTGCGCAGCAGGGTGTACCGGTGGAGGTCTCTCGACCTGGCGTTCCACCTCCATCTCGTGATCAACCTCTCTTTCCTGTTCTTCGTCCACGTTTTGAGGCCCTGACGGGAAGACTCCAAGTCGTTGGAGGTGCGAGTAGATTTCGGGGTCATTCTGGATCATACTGTCTGTTTGAGACGCAGCTGGGGAATGACCGTACATCTCTAGCAGTGGACGCGCTTCAGGTTGCAGCCAGGCGTCTCGCACTTGATGGATATCTTCTGGAGTCGGTGCGGCTGGTAGAGCATCCAAACAAGCTCTTCTCTGCTTGAAATCGATCCCCTGTCGCGCCCATTGAGGAGCATGATGCTCGATATCGGCACAGGTCTCAAGCATCGTCCAGTGAACGATGTCAGCGACAGTAACCGAGTCTACTGCACACTTCTTCTTGATCAAGATGTCGATGTCAGGTTGAGCGAAGAAATGGAGGGATTGACCCCGGCCGAGTTGGCGCATTCGCATGCATCCTATCGATCAGACGTTAGACGCTCTTAAAGTAGGTGAGTATCTACTAACCTTGAACCAATCTGTCCTTTGTGACCTTCCTCCCGAGCGTCACTGCAGCTTTCCAATCAGTAGGCAGCTTCAGATCCGTTCCTCTCGTGTGAGCATCATCCAGGTAGACCAAACAACTAGAGAGACGCTGCCTGTAAGGCGAAGAGTTGAGCAACTCCTTCGTTCCATCGCGTCTGAGCACCATCAGTTCGTCGCCTTGATTGAAGAACACCACTGCTTCCACGTCACTTCGCTTCAACAGCCACCTTTGCGCTACGCCTAGATTACTCAAATCAAGCATTTGAGCGCCAATGTCAAGAAGCACTCGAATTTCTGGGTGTTCAATCGCCAACATGTCTACAAAGGCCGTTCCGGATAGGCTCTTCCCAGAATCGCTGTCGCGAGTACAAGTGTATGAGGAATTCTCCGATTGAAGAAGATAGGTAAGAACCATGGCGTTCGTTCCAGCCTGATTGACGGGATCGACCTGCAAGATGGAGCTGGGGAGGAGATACTCATTGTCCTTCGTCCCGCTGAATCCCGTCGTGACGTGAGGCTTCCTTTCGCCAAGATCCCAAGCAGAAGTGGGAAGCTTGTTCGGGAACTGCTTCGCCGCCTTTGGGAAGACAACCTCGGAAAGATAGAAGTCGATGACGGCATGACAGTAACGGAAAAGCGCCACGATCCTGGCGTGTTGCTCAGCGTCATTGAGATTTATAGCACCCACTTCGTTGAGACCTTCACGTTCGCTAGGAGGGATGGCAGCAATCCACGTCTCGTACAAGACCGATGGATTGCTGTCAAGAAAGAGCTGGTGCAAACATGCATCAACCTCAGTGGTCGTCAATCCAGTATAATAGTAAGCCAGACAGGTCAAGATGATGGCGATGTCTGGATGACCAAATTCGGCACGAGGAGACGGGACGTCTTTGGCTCGATATGGGACGGCTAGAGCGTGCGTGACGGATCAAGGCCATAGTCGATCCTCCAACGCCTGTCGCGTAAAACGTATGTAGGAGGCCATGCCCGAACAAACCACGAAGGATGAGGAACACGTTGAACACGTTCTTTCCAAAGCGCTGCTGCAATAGAAGCTGCGTGTTCTCAACGTCCTTATCAGAACAAACGAAATGACGGATGTCTGATAAGACTGCTGCGCCAAGATGATTCGTATTGAACGAAGGCAAAGAACCTCCCATGATGTCGTCCGCGACGTTTTCGATGAGTGCAGAAAGTAAGGAGTCGTCTTCGGTTGGGAATTTGAAGTGAGGAAAACTCCAAGCAGATGTGGAGTGTACTTCGAGCTGGGTACCTGAACGTCGAGCCGCTGCGAGGATATGTTTGGAGACAACTCGTAGCACGTCTTGAGTTACCTGCCAACGGTATGGCTGTCCTTCCATTGGCACTTGTTTGCCCATAGTATAGATGAGCTGGTAACGGGGATGCAGCAATTCGTCACATTCGTCGAGGATGTCTCGAGAACGTTCGTGTTGAAGGCGTTGAAAACGTACGGCGTCTAACATGACTCCTTCGTTGCCCCCAGAGCCTATCGATAGCATTTTATCCACTGCTAGCAGCTTCGCGGAGAGGATATGTTCGGGCTGCGACACGAGGATCCCGCCGACCCGCATACATTCCTCTGTTAACAGGCGGATCTGCTGGAGTTGTGTCTGACTGATCTTCATCTGGCGTGAGAAGGGAAGGTAGAAGATTCGCCGGTTCGGAAGGAAGACAACCGCTCCGTCATGAGTTGAAACATCTGCGAGCGAGAGGCTTAAGAACGACCATCCGCACAAGCTTGTCGCCTTTCGAAAGCGAAGCGGCGAGCATTGGTGCTATTACTGATGACTTGCCCTCGCCCATGTTCAGTTGTAGGCTTATACTTGAAGTCGACGAGTACATCTCACGCGCCACCGCGATTTGAATATCTCTCGCACGAAAGTTACCCTCGATCTAAGAAAGACATTGAGTTCCAAGCTTCGACACCCAATAAGTGGTACTTACTTGAATGAGCGCCCAATCCGGGCGTTGCAATACAAGAGCGGGGTCCAAAGGCTTACAATTCTCTACCTCTTTGTTGAACTCCGCCAACTTATCAGCATCCAGGAATTCCTTCAATCTGGCGGCCTGCTGCACTTGGAGGAGGGTAGACGACAACACCCCAAGTACTTTTTGCCACCTCTCTTCAGTGTCGGCCCACCTACCCTTTGTCATCTGAAAGAGCCATGCGCGTGGGGCCAAGCTTGGCCATAGACCGCCGCAATCCAAAATCACGTCCAACGTAGAGTGGGGGCGAACGGCGTCCACGAGAGAGCAAAAGGAATCCACATAGGCAGCATTACACCCTGAGTAGTACTGCAGAGTAGCAGTCTTCAACTCTTGCGTAATTGCGAGATAGGCGCCTCTAGCGGCGGTCGCTCTCCGATGATGCTCTAAGCTGGATTCGACGTCGTCTGCATATAGTCTGTGAAGACGATGGCCGCTAGCCCTAACACGATTTAGTAGTCTGTGAAGAGCGATGACGCTCGTGCTTTCGTCGGTCTGACCACCTTTAGCGTCGAGGTCGTTTGTGTGCAGCAATGTGGGATAATCTGCATCAAATAAGCCAGGGATGTGGCGGCTGATCAAGAGGACAGGAAGGCTAATGCCACCAAACGATGGGCGGGTCTCTCTTATGAAGTTGAAAGACAAACGAGGAGGGAGCCTGGGATAGGGGTTGGAATCAGACGGGCCTAATCCTCGAAAAAGGTGATCCACACGCTCGGTATACGTCTGAAGATCAATATTAGAGCGACACTTCTGAAAGAGATCACAGACGTCGACCAAGATGTGGTCAAGATCCAGGTAATCTGCGTACGTCCTGTCTCGTGGCGTTGGAATGCTCATTGTCCAGCAATCAGGATCCCAACAGCCTAGGAGGTATGAAAGAAGCGAACTAGAGTAAGATGTAATCTGTTCGTCATAATGTCTTCGGCGTTGGCGTTGTTTCTTCAACTTGCCTGTCTTGCTCGAACGCGCGAGCCGGGCAGAAGGCGTGTTTGACAGAGAGCGGACATGTTGTCTAATGATGGTCTGTATATGTAATCGAGACGGAGTCAAACCGACAGTGAGATCATAAGTTGTATGAGTGGGGAGAGTTGGAAACGTCAATTGACGAGAGTAGGTTGTGAACAAGACAAGGTAGGGAAGTATGTGAATGCTCTTGCTCCACGAATCCGAATAATGCTCGTATGCAAAAGCAGCCAAGCTGAAGATCAGACTGAAACAACAGTCGTCGAGCGCTGAGGGTCCTGGGGCGACGTTCCTCTCGGTGCACGTCAGATACATGTCTAACCATGTGGATCCAAACTCCGGTTTTGTTATCCAGGCACTATTGTAGGAGAATACATTCTGTAACGTGGAATTCGGAATGAGCTTGAGACTACCCCAACTCTCGAAAATCGAATAGAGACTCGTTGGAGACTGCTGGATGGGGAATCGCCGAGCATGCAAGGCAGATGTCATCAACGCGGTTGGGTAGTGGCACGCGTCCCGATCTGTTTTAACATCTGCGCTGCGACTGGAGTAGGAAGTATCTCTGCAATATGGCCTAAGGCTACGTTAGTAACGTGAAATACTGCGAATAAGAGAGTACCTTGACACGATGTTTTGCAGGTTGGCAAGAGGATATAGATGCTCTCTCGCTGAAGCGCGCCGCGCCAGCAAGGGGGGACTGGGGTCTCGAGTCTCGAGAAGCACATTGTCGTAGAAGAGGTCATTGAGCTGCTTGTTGAAGTCAAGAATGTGTTGCACGACAAGCTCAAAGGCGGCGATCTGGGAGCACGTCGGCCGGTTTGACCAAAGAATGGTTTGCATGACCTGTTTATCCTTGGGGTAGAACATGTGCTGTGGAGTGAGAGCCCGTATCTCCTCGAGCAGTTGCATTTCGTTAACACCCAGGTATTGGAACGACATACAGGCAGCAGAATTGAGCATGTTCAACGCCTCTTCGACTCCAGTGACATCAGTGAGTTGATCCGGGAGAGGGTAACTCGTAAGCGCGTGTAAGAGGACCTTGAACAGGTTTGAACGGAGTGTCCCATTGCCAACCAGTGTTCCAAGCTGCTCATTGATGCCGTAGTCCGCATGAGGGATAAAGGATTGGTCTTTATGTGCGTTGGTAATGGAGACAACCACATGATCTTGACATGGTTCGACACCAACGACACCATATGGAACGAGAATGCGTCGTTTGGGGCAGAGACCTTCTACTCCGGAATGTTCACGGAGTACGAGCTTCGATTTCAATCCTGTCAACGTTCCAACTGAGAATCCCTCCTCAACAACATACTTGGGATACGTGCAGCATCGAAGGTCCGCTTTGGGTACCGCTTCTGTCTGGAAGTCAAGCTGTAGTCGAGGAAGCTGGATGTCGATCGTCTTGTTGTATGTGGACATGATGAAGAAGGACAGACTCTCAAGCTCCCGGAGGCGCTGGTGTATCATCTGAAAGGAAGGACTGTCGGTATCCAAGAGACGACGTTCGTGCGCATCACGCATAACGCGCAGAGGAAAATCAAGACGCCAGTTGCGAGACGACGGGGTCCATTTAGTTTCCAGACGACGTAGCTCTATCTGACCCGACGATAGATCCAGCCAATGAGTGAAGGGGTCAACCAGCGGCGTAGGTAGATCTCCAACGAAGTATGTATGAGGAATATATCGTTGTCGAATCTCCGGAGATGAACGACCTTCAACAACCAAGTCGCCTTCACGAAGCGCGAAGAAGACCTTCCGGACTAGTCAGCATGTCGTTGTGGAGGCCAAGATGCCGCAGATTGACATACCTGGTTCCCTGATACGTTCACAACAGTCTTATACTCGAAGCCTGGTTCCCCGGCGGGAATGACACGAAGTGCAACCTAGGAAGTTTCACGGATCAATACGATGAGGTAAGGATGAGAAAAAAAATACTGACATTGCCGAAAAGACGACGGTAGGTAGGGTGTTCCGTTATGTCAATCGGAAGATTGCCTATGGGCTTACCATCGACCAAAAGGGCCCCATCTAAAAGATTGACCTGCAGATATTGTGCCATGTTAGTCTGACACATGAGCCAGCGATTGTTGGGAGATGCCATAACTTCCCAAGGCGTCCCAGATTCGTAGGCTGCCCACACGCGCCGCACAGCACAATCCAAACCACTCGAATCCGTCTCGATGATACTCGCTATGCGTAACTCTAAGGTATGCAGCATGCGCTCAATGCGGTCTAATAAGATCCGAGAAGGAGCTGAAGACGACCTGTCCCGTTGCGCTTCTCTGTTATCATTCAGAGCTATAGCACAATGAATGAGGATAGCCAGATTCTCGGCATCGAGGATAGGATTCTCTGTGTCAAAGGTGAGTGCGCAGGTCGCCGCTACCTCCCGAATATTTTGCTTGGCAGAGTTGACGTGCTCCTGGAGTGTCCGCTCAAGCTCGTCGATCATGCTCTGGAGCCAAGAATACGTGATCTGGCGAGCTCTACAAAGGACGCCATTGATGAGAACAACATCTTCGTATGAAGCAACTGATGACAATATCCTCATCGCGACGACGACAACCGTCTTTACGGAAACGACCTCCTGCCAATTGTCGCTATACGAGTCTAGGAGGTTCTCCATCGCAGATAGAATAGAACGCCGGAACGAACAAGACTGTAATTCCGCATGCCAGAAAGCATCACCGCTGGTAGACATCGGCCATGATGTTGAACATTTGCGAAATGAGGGTATGGACAGCTTCAGAGCGGAAGGACAGGGAACGTGCTGCAAAATCTCTAGCTACGTTCATCCACTGGACATGACTACCAGCTCGAAGACACCCGAAAGAGATGAACTCGTGCAAACTCAGATCGCGATGGCACTCATGCTGTCGCGCGAGCACCTCATTCTCGGTGTGCGCTGTGCTGTCTACAGCCCATTGCAACGTGTGATAGGCCTGATCGAATGGGAGCTGAAGGGTGCATCGTGCAGAAATGTCAGCCTCGTGAGGGCGCTCAGTCTCGCTGATGAGAAGACCGTGCATGTCGTCGTAGAGCTTCCAAGTAAGACCGTGTGACAAGCATACAGCCGACCTTGTAGAAGGAATGGATTTGGGGTTGTAATGAGTCCGTAGCCATGATTTCGTGACGGATGCGAGCGTGAGGCGATTGGAGACATCATCATAGGATACATGTTTCTTCATGTACGGGGCGAGCTGGTCATTGATCTTCGACTTTTTGTCTACGCGTTGAGTGAATTTGTCGTGGAGGATGAAGTATGTCGTCTCGCGCCAGTGAATAAACGGCTTTGGGCAGTAGAGTTCAAAAAGCACAGTTCTCAGACTCGGCTCGTTAGAGGGCAGAGGCCACTCATGAATCTGAACTTTCATTTTGTCCAACTGCCGCTGTCACATAGTTAGTAGCATTGAGTATCAACGAGAAGAGAGCACACCTTGATTTCGCATTTGTGACAATGGGCTTTTCGATTACCACAGTTCTCATTGTGGACTGCGCTGTCATACTCACTCTGGTACTCCGCATACAGGTGATTCTGTCGATCAAGCCCTGCCTTCGTCTCGCTTCTCTGACGGTGTGCCTCCTCTTCTATTTCTTTTCGCCGGGCTCTTAGCTTTGGGGTTTGATCATAATATCGAACAGCAAACGAAGAAGATGATGGTTGACTGAACACCGATGGTGAAGTGCAGCAGCCCCATCGAGTGCTAAGGTAAAGATGAAGAACTTTCATACGTGCCAGCTCTTTCGGTCGACGTAGTAATAGCGATTCAAGAAGAGTTGGAGGTATCTCTGGCGGATAGTCCGCCAAAAGGGGGATTTGAGCAATTGCAATGCGGTCTAAAGCGACCCAGAGGTCGAGGATGGTAAGGATCATAAGAGATTGTTGCTCGGCGTTTTCCTTGTAACGCTCATCCGCAACTTCAAAATAGTCCTTCACCAACATTTCGAGAGCGCAAGGGCCTAAGGGGTTCCTCATCTGGTTATTCGTCCAAGTCGACAACGAGTCACAGACCATGTCCTCAAAATCCGCAAGGTTGATATATGCGTCATCACTCGAGGTGAAGATATTCAGTCTGTTATTCGTGATAACATCGCTTAAGGTGCGGGAGCGGAGGCGAGGCGAGTGGTTGGGCTGGTGGAAGGAGGGCATAGAGATCTGAGGGCTTTCGGTCAAAGCGCATTGAATATACGCAGACGAGTGCCCAAGCGTGAGATGGGTGTCGGCAACAAGGTCCATACTCTGTGGTCCCCAGACTGACTCATACATAGGAACATCTGCGACCTGCCTAACAGCCCAGCGACGCCATAATTCACCTGTGATAGCGGTGCAGGCAGACTTTGCATGTTCAAAGACAAACAGCGGAACACCTGGCTGATAGCAGTGGAGTTTACTGGTCCGGCGGGCAAGTTTCTTTCGAATGTTGTCAAGAGTGGAGGACGTAAACGTCGAGGCTTGTCGTGTCACAATTTTGAGCGCAATGTCAGACATTGCATACAACAGGAAGGCTTTATACTCCCAAAGATTTTCCAACGTGGTCTGTACTGCAACGCGGATAACTAGCCAGAGAGACGAGCGCCTCCACGGCGCCAAGGCGTCCCTCCAGAGCACGTCGTCGGCGATGCGCTTCTCCACGCGATGCGCAGCGTCGACGACGGGATTTCCTTCACCGCCCAAGGCAGCCAGAATGCAGATTAGCAGATCGCTGATATAACGCGGATGCGCCGTATCGCGACGCTCAATTTGCAGAGAGCCCGCCTTCCGGGAATGAGTTGCTGATCCAGGCAGCTCATCGCAGTTCATCTGGGCAATGAAAGAGGCAAGCTCCCCTTGAAAGGCAACTGTATCGAAGACACTCCTCGGAAACGAGGCGGATGGTCCGGGGAATGTCCAAACGAGTTTGTTGTCGCAGGCCATGATCGCCGCATTGGGAGCGCTGGCTTCAAAAACCTCACAACGAACGTTGTGCTCCAAAACTCGGAAAATGATACCTGCATTTTGCTCCCGAACAAGCAGTGCCATTGTATCTGTACTTCTTATCAAAAAAGGTCGTGAATCACAATTTTCTAATTTACCTCCGGGTTGAAGTCGTGCGAAGCCATCGATGATACTCTCGGCCGTGTAGTCCTTGCAGCCATGAATCATGGCAACCCCCTGCATCATCCGGACGATTGCTGGCCAATGAGACGATGGGGCGTGCCCTTCAGTCGCTTGGAAAGCAGCAGTGCTGTATCCTGCCGCGCATTCGGCAATGCACTTGGCGAGATGGTGGTCCTTCGTATAGTCACCCACGGCCTGTTCATCGGCCTGTGGCAGCCTGAGGGGCATAAAGACGTGGTTGACGATGTATTCTGCATGATCCATGTTCGCGGCAGATGAGTGCTGACGGAAGGAGAAAGAGCTGAGCAGTCGCCTGACTTTTGACATGCATTCAATAGACATTCATTTGATGAGAAGTACGGCACACCTTTGCTAAAAGCGGTAGAATGCCAAATCAAGGACCTCTATTGTGCGGCGCGTCGTCTACACAGACCCATAGGAATGCGATGGACCACCTGGTATGTTCGCCGCGCCGTCCACAGCCAGGAAGCTAATGGCTAAAGGTGACAGAACCCACGGCGTAGGAGTGATACCGAGCCTCGAGGAGTTCACATGGTCTGAAGAATAGATTCGCTTCCTCAGCCTTCCTGAAATAGGCCGTGGGATGACACGAGTGCGGCTGCATCGTGAGAATAGGAAAAAACGAGACTAGATACAAGATAGCGATTTTAAGCAAAGAACAAGGAGACGCGACGGTCGCGTCGCGCCAGTCTGAGTTTGGTCTGAGTGATGGTGGTAAGACTCAAAGTCTCAGCTGACTAAGTGGCACATTCTGCAGCGCGGCTCTTACTAGCTTTACTCTTGAGCCCGGCCCATCAGGCTTTCTACAATCTTAAAGATGCAACATTCAATTGTTTAAATGAACAAAGGTTTTGGGACCAGCGTGCGACTGATATAATGTGCATAGTAAACACTTGAATTTCTTTTGGATGAACATGTCTGCTGAGTCGCGGTCTCCCCATCTGATCGCTCCCCGACACCACCGTCGTGAAAACCATGATGAGGACTACCTGTCGTGTCTTTGGGTTCCATCCCTCCCCGAACATGAATCACCTTATCACCCAACCTTCAAGAAAATTTGTCCTGATGCGCATATAGATTCGGGGGAGTGCGAAACTTGTAAGAAGGGTTTTACCACACACATTAACTTGTTGTATCCACTTGACGCGCAGGGAGTTTGACTACGAGTCTACGACTGTCGCGTCAGAGTACCGAAGAAAATCCATCAAAACGTCAGTCTCGAGGGCGGTCGGTAGTCGGCCAGCTGGTCGGAATGCCCCAGTAGAATGCTTTCCTGAAAATAATTCGATGACACGTTGATACAAGTGTCGAAGAATGCATGAGATACAAAACTGCGCGGGATGAGTTAATGACCACAATACCATCACAAGTACTTACTCAAGCATCTCCTAATAACCTCTGCAGTACCACTGGTGGATGAGTGAGCACTGATTTCCCGCCAACCATCTCTCTTGCCCAGACATCGCGTATGAACCACGCGACGTGTCCAACAGTGCAACCCATCAGATCCGCCTGGGCCGCTCGCCATTCACCGTTAATCAGTACAGTGAACGCAATGAGGGCGTAAGGCAAGTACGGTGCGCCAATAGTCACCAGCCCAAACAGCGATATAGGTGTGCTCGGATGTCTTCTCGACCACACATATATCGGCACAAACGCCAACGCGCTCGAGAGAAATGGCGTATTGACCAGTGGAGTCAGTGACATCAAAAGCAGCAGGACGGCGGACTGTAATAGCAGCCACAAATAAGCTGCCGGCTGGGCTGGGAACGACGAGTCCTCCAATATCCGGCTGTAACGCATGAAAAAGAATAGATGGAACATCAGGTCGAGTGATAGTGTCCCAAAGTAAAGAAATGTGGTGATTGTTCGCGTGGTGAGGAGGGAGGAGAGTGAGAGGGATGCCGGAGAGTAAAGTTGGAGAGGCGTGAGGAGGTGGGAGTGTACGGCAAGTGAGGTGAGGAGGGAGAGGAGGAGCCAGGTGCGCGTGACCGGCGGAATTTGTGCAAGCCATGCAATGGGACCGGGCATTGTGGGCGGGAGCTAAGCGTCGTTATACGTGGCTGGAAACGAAGTCGCATCTGTGGCTGTGCACGGTTCGGAGTTCGGGACATTTGAGTCCGACACTCCGATGTCTGATAGGTAGCTTAAACCTACAACGATGTATGGCAACTTGGCCGAGTGGTTAAGGCGCTAGAATCAGGCATTGTCCATCTAGTTCGAAAGAGCGTGAGTTCGAGTCTCACAGTTGTCAACCTTACAGCTTTTTGTATATGGAAGTGACATCTGTTTCACGCCACACTTGTCACTTGAACGATGAGCTGAGAGCTTTCTTATTGGGATGACTGAGACTCAAGTAAGTCTTCTGAGGTGGCTGGAATGATAGATGCCTTGTTCTCAAAACCGTCAGTAACGTTCCGCTGTTGAGGCGTGATGTGGCGCAACGGAGGCCACCCTCAGTCTCGTCGCATCTTTGTGCTGCAATGATAAGGGGAGAATACATTATGTTGATTTTGATCTATCACCCGAGTAAGAAAAAATGTCAACAGAAATCTAGCCTTGCTTCTGTATCATAAAAGAGAGTCACTCCTTAAATTTAAATGATGAGGATGGGATTCGAACCCATGCCCTTTCGGACCAGATGTAATCGTCGAAACTCAACGTGATCTTAGTCTGGCGCCTTAGACCGCTCGGCCACCTCACCTTGAAGGCGGCGGTGCGCTGAGCGCTCCGTCGGGATAACGGAAAATCAGTCAAGCCAATCCAATTAATGGTCGTAAGTACAAATTTAACCCATGAATATCTCCTCAAGAGAGGAGAGTTGAAGTTCTTCCTCGTCTCCCTCCGGCGCAATGTTGTCCATCGCCGCTCTATCGAAATATCAACTGACAGTACTTAAGTAGACACCGACTGCAAACGTACTGGTACGCCGCCAAAACCTTTGCTCGTTCCCTAGACGGCCATTTCCGCTGCAGTCTTGATTTCATGACCAGCATGTCGTCGTCAGGCGTTCTGTACCAATGGGTGGGAAAGCAGCGTACATTGTTCATTCGTTCATTACCTCAAGCCAGAAGGACGCGAGGAAACGAAGAAAAACAACGCACCAGGACCTCTGCTCGTCGAAGAAACAGACTACACACCAAACTTTCTCTTTTTCATCCTTTGACGGCGACGATGCCTATTTAGGCTTTGGTATTAGTCCGAAAGATTAGGACAGAAAGACATAGGTCTACCCATTGTCCCGTGGTCCGGGTTGCTCCCGTCCTCCAACGCAGCTGTTGAAGTGGTTGAAAAGGTTTTGGAGAAGCGCTTCCTTCGTCGCCGTGGATTTCTGTACGACGTTCCTCGTCTACCCACCTCCCGTGTTCGAGCATCCGCCACGTCAAGCATCACTTGACCGTCAATGCCTTTCTCTGTATGGTCGACTCCATCTGCAGCCTCCGCATCCTCGTCTTCCGGTTCGACATATGTTTCGACATCTGGAAAGTCAGTAATGACAGGTTCCACGGGAATTTGTTCTGGTTCACCAGTAAGCTCACCCGGGGTACATTTTATACTGAACAATGAACTTGACTCCTGATACCGAGTCACCGACTTCCCGGCGGCGGGAGTACTTACTTTCGGCGTTAGTTTGCCTTGACACGTGATGTGGCGCAACGCACCGATATGTATGGCGTCGGCGGATGTCAACCGTCTTCTTCTCAATTCCCGCCCCTTTTGACCTCTGCGCCAGCGCACTATTGAAACTGTACCGTTGGCCATGGTGAAGTAGAATGTGGCTGTGCTGACAGTTTGGCGGCGCTTGTCAGGCCGTTTGTTTGTAGTTCAAGTTGACTCCAATCCGTACTTGACGCACGAGAAAGATTCTGCGTCTGTACATCTCCCACTCCCTCCTGACCATAACTTCCGATCTAGCGTTTCTCGAAGGCTATGCCGCTGTCACTTGCCACTTACTCTGTGTTACCTGCATATAGCAATTTTCTCTTGCTTTGTTGACGGCTTCCTTATTGTGGCTAGTTCTATTACATTCCTGGGTCAGTATCACAATGCAAGACTAGAGGCCTCTCGACCGGATCTTTCCTCTTCCTTTTGTCTGCGAGGTACGAGCACGTCACAGAACGTTCTTTGTCTCATTAGCGGGGGACCCTGTTTATGTGCCCATTGCCTATCGTGCGGTATGCACTGTCTATATCTTCGCCCATAACCCTTGAATACGCACTACAGTATGGGTTTTCAGACGCGATCACTACGGCAGCAGCATGGTAAGAGTCATCGCAGGGCGCCTTGTACGTTTTTCAGTACAGTCCGATCCATGTTGATGCCGACACCGTACGTGCTATCTCGTCGATCGTTCGAGATAATCTAAAGAGATGTTGACTAGTGATTTGGCTGCGTATCCTGGCTACCAGAGGTCGTATCCCCGCCATACTCGGAGAGTGCATCCAATTCATCGCCTCCCGTACGAGCTCCTCGCCCTTGTATTTGTCTCGGCGTCGGAAGACGATGTCATGGTGGCCGTGGCCGTGTCGCATACCTGTCGGGCATGGCGCGCTATAGCTCTACAGACCCCGCGCCTGTGGACGATCATCCGCATCGATCATCGAGAGCGGATGTGGGCAGAGAGAATCCGGCGAGCCAGGTCCTGCCCTCTGAATATTCGAATACGTCTCCCTGCTTCTGGGTCGTATTATCATTCGGACGCGGAGGTCGTGCAGCGCAGAATGTACTTTGTCCTTCCCTTGATGGCCAGATGGAGATCGTTGGATATCACGTTGTCGAGATATGCGCCGTTTTTGTGGAATGCAGCGCTTTCCGAGTGTTGTTCGACGAGGTTGAAGACACACGTAGAGGTCTTGGAGACGCTTCGTTTGGTGTATCCACACAACAACGACGATTCCAAGGAGTTCTTTCTCTTCGGCGGATACGCCCCACGTCTCCGAAGCGTGACTTTGGACGGTGTCCGCTTATTATGGATGCCGACTCTATTCCACAATCTCACGCACCTCGACTATACCCACCACGGATTTACGTCCGGGACGAAAGCTATAGAAGACGTACTCTACATGCTTCTTATATCCTGCCATCTCCAAGAGCTCAGTCTGATGTTCAGACGCAAGCGAATTCTGTCCGCGAGTTCTTCACACCCTCCAGTGTCGGTCCGGACACGAATCCGCCTGCCACTGCTGACCACGCTGCGGTTCAAAGTGTGCACGTCGGATATCCCGTCAGAACTTCGGCATGTTGCTTCGAATCTCCGGACGCCTGCGTTGCAGTCCCTCAGTTTCATCGACGTGTACCCCCGACGAATTTCCTACCCGAGTGCGCGCGTATTTTCCAAGCATTATTCATTTCCGAGTTCGTTGGAGAGTCTCCGGCGCGATAGAGGCTGGTGCGAGCCGCAGAGTCCTGGCTCGTGTCCATGTATTGAGCCACATGTTCGTGCAGTTTGCCCGCCACATGACCAGCATCTGTAGGTGTCTGGATCGCCGATCCGGAGCGCGTTGTGTATCACCATGTAGCATTTATGAGAAGTACTTTAGGAGAACAAGACAAACATCATTTGAACCACACCTTGACGCCCGTTTTTTGAGGATGCTCATATTGTCCCGCTGTTTTGCGCGCCGGTCAGCGCGCCTTGCATGTCGCACCGCGTTTCCGGGCCGAAATGGCGGTATGCTCTATCGGCCCGATGTGATTATCGATAAATCCAGGACGTCGACCAATTCCCTTCTCCAAGCTTATTCTACCATGGCGAACGGAGACTATCAAGCACAGAAGCTATTCAACCTGGATGGGCTTGTGGCCGTTGTTACTGGAGGCGGGACCGGTATCGGGTACATGATCACGAAGGGTTTGGCGGAGAACGGGGCGAAGGTGTATATCACTGGAAGGCGGAAAGAGGTTCTGGAGAAGGTTGCGAACAGCGGGGCAATTCAAGGGACTGTGATTCCGTACGCGTCTGGGTTGCGTTTAGGCTTATCGCGTGCTCATCGTCGATTGTTTATTTAGGTTGCCGATGGACGTGACGTCCAAGGAAAGCATACTGGAAGCGAAGAAGGTTCTGCAAGAGAAGGAGGGTAAGCTGCATATTTTGGTCAACAAGTAGGTGTGTCTCCAGTGTTGGGAGCATGCATGTTGATGGTTTGTACGATAGTGCAGGCCAGGTTGGCCCGTGCTCGTTGTGGTTTAATGATCTGTCCAATCCGCAACATAAAGACGCGGAAACGGTAGGACAGGCATTGTTTGAGGAACCTGCGCAGGGCTGGTCGGATATCTACGCGATCAACGTGCATTCCATCTACTTTGTGACGACAGCCTTCCTCGGTCTGTTGGAAGCTGGAACCAAGTCCCGTCCTGGATACTTGTCGACGGTAATCAACACGACCAGTATAAGCGGACTGATGAAATTAGCACAGGAACACGTTAGTAACGACTGTGTCGTCCGCGTCCTACATTCCATTAACATGTTCTTTGATATAGTTTGCGTATAACAGTGCGAAAGCGGCTGCATCCGCGCTGACGAAGATGCTGTCGACGGAGCTAGCGCTGAAGAAGATTCCTGTTCGCGTCAACGCGGTCGCGCCTGGTGTGTATGAGTCGGAAATGACGCAGGGCGTTATAAGTCCAGAGGAAGTCGATAAGACGGGAAAGGGTGTTCTACCCGTACCGGCGAGAAGACCAGGAACGTAAGTGAAAAAAGACTATTGGAAGGCGGTTACTGATTTGCGCGTCGGGATAGCGGACAAGAGATGGCGGCAACAGTGGTGTACCTCGCGTCGCAGTCTGGATGTTACATGAACGGGCAAGAACTAGTTATTGACGGAGGGTATATGGCTGTGAATCCGTGATAGACTAGAGCACTGTATGTCTAATTTTGAAGCGAATGACGTTTGTCAGCAGAGGAGGCAATGCCAACGAGCACAGCGTGGGAAAGAGAATAACTTGTGTTTCGCGGACATCTTGGACCGTACCCTCATCAACATGGCCGCCAACTCGTCGCGGAGACCAATGCCACCCTCCTCCGACTATACGGCCGTCTCTCAACAAAGTCCACGGATGGGCGCCTCACAGTATAATCCTGCACGCCCTCCACAGCGCTCGGCATCCGCTGCAAGTGTCCACGTCCAACAGGGGCGCAGCAGTGTCGCCCAGGGCGTTGCTAGCGGTGCCATCGGTGGCGCATATGGTCCATATTCAGTGTGTATCCTGCTCGTCGTCGTCTGGCAGTGAACGCTTACAATCGTGCAGTACAACCCCCAGCAAAGCAAGGATATGTACAACGCATCCCGGTTTAGTGCCGCGCCCTCGGAGCTGTCTTCGATAACGGGTGCAGACAAGACAGGGTTCGCAAACTCGTCGACAGTGCCGCAGTATCTATGGGACAAGGATCCCGACCTGGACGACGCCCTTCACAACCCCGATCCTGTGCGAGACGCCAAACTTGATCGCTCATTCACACTTTTCTCTAGCCGTGGCTGGGCAAACGCCAGTGCACTCGTCATTCTCGTCACGGGGCTCATCACTCTCTTTGCCGGGTATCCCATCATCGACTACTACGCTCGCCAGCAACCACAATCCTCCGGCTTCAACCTCGGCGGAATAAACGGCTCAGGCCAGGTGCCCGATTTACCCGGCCTTCCCTCGCTCATCGACAACGACACTCCGTCGTCCGCCTACTCAAGAACGGGATTGGACGGCAAAAAGTACAACCTTGTCTTCAGTGATGAGTTCGAATTAGATGGGCGGACATTTTACCCCGGCGAAGACCCATACTGGGAGGCAGCCGATATTCACTACTGGCCAACCGGTGATCTCGAGTGGTATGATCCCAGTGTACGTGCCAACCTCTAGCAGTGTAACCTGGTGATGCTGATTTTTTTCCAGGCCATAACAACAAAGGATGGTAAACTTGTTATCACTCTATCAATGGAGGACATACATGATCTCAACTGGAAGAGTGGTACGTATCTTGCACGATACAGCCTTACGACCGCTCTGACGTGACGCCAGGAATGTTGACATCTTGGAACAAGCTCTGTTTTACCACCGGGTATATCGAAGTTTCCGTCAGTATGCCCGGCAGACCCGAAGCACCAGGCTTGTGGCCAGGTAGCTATCCTCTCTTCGTTTTTTTGTTTCTTGTTATTAATGGATTCGTTGAAAGGTGCTTGGACTATGGGCAACCTTGTGGGCGTTTTTCTGCAGATTGTAGATGTGAATTGATCATCTTCCATACAGGGCCGTGCAGGCTACGGTTCTACGACGGAAGGAATGTGGCCGTACAGCTACGACTCGTGTGACCTTGGGACCTTCCCAAATCAGACCACTGCCCAGGGAGAGCCAGCGGCAGCACTTACTGGATCCGACGGTGGGGGTGAAATCAGTTTTTTACCAGGTCAGCGACTGTCAGCATGCACTTGCTCTGGAGGTGACCATCCTGGCCCCTCCACCAGCACCGGACGTGGGGTTCCTGAAATCGATATTCTTGAGCACCAAATCGATGTCTCACTCTGGCAGGGCGAGGTATCTCAAAGTTACCAAATCGCTCCCTTCAACTACCAGTATCAGTTTGACAACACGTCGTCGACTCTCTACGACGACACAATATCCCACTACAATACGTATAAGGGTGGCTCATATCAGCAGGCCGTTTCCGCCGTGACTCTCATTCCCAAAGATTTATACAATGATCAGGGATATGGTGCGTATGGGTTCGAGTGGTATTCGAACCCGGACAGTCGAGATGAAGGGTTCATCGAATGGGTTAGCGATGGGATAGCGTCGTGGAAGATTACCTCTTCCACTATTGGCTCAGATTCTACAGTTGAGATTGGCCCTCGTCTTATTTCTGAAGAACCGATGGTGAGCCTTCACCGCGCCGAGCATGTAACCTCAAACTAACGTGTTGGCAGTACATAATTCTCAACTTGGGAATTTCACCCTCCTTCCAGCAACAGGACTATATGCATCTAGAGTTCCCCTCTAAAATGTATATAGACTATGTTCGCGTCTACCAGCGTGCGGGTACCAAGAACGGTTTGACGTGCAGTCCGCCGAATCGGCCCACAGCGGATTACATCAATGAGTCGGTCGTTCTCCTTTCGATTTTGTCCACGCTCTTACGCTTGCACACAGTCACATAAATGCCTACTCAAATCCGAACTTTACAGTATGGGACGCTGCAGGTTACGAGTTCCCTAGGAATTCGCTGTACGATGGCTGTTAGAGCGCCTCCTAACCTCATGACGGCTACTTATCACCTCCATCCCCGACTACGTTACCTTTAACAGCCCGTTCGCTGATGTGGGCTGCGCATTGACGGACTAATGACACGCTTCATCCCAGGGACTTGACGGTCATACTGGGTTTGTACTTACACGCCTATCTCATCTAAACATTTGCATTTATGCTCGACGCCACCTGCATTCATTTGGGCCACGGACACATTATTTATTTCGTGTTTTATATTAGTACTACCGCCATACCCTGGACTAAAATAACTTCGGTGTAGTGTGATAAGATACTGTAAAAACATTCTAGATGCATGTCGGTGTGATGTGGGTACGGAGAACCACTTGCAGGTTGATGAAACATGCGGTGACGCGGTGGGGTCGGGAAATTGACGTTTATTTAGCTCTTGAGGTATGTGGGATACAGCAATCTCAGAGGAAGACAAAGAAGTATCTATTGCGGCGCAGTCGAGAGAATCATCTGCCAAAAAATCCTCTCCAGACGCATTGCAGCACCAATCGTGCGAAATCTTTTCCTGGAACGCGTACGCGCACGCGCATTAGGCTACTTTTAGAATTACTAGCGCGCGGTCCCCTAGTGCATTCAAATTCATAAATGTTGAATGCCATTTTCCAACTTCCAGCGCTCATACTTGGCCAAAACTGCAGGCGTTATTTGACGTTTGGTGGCCTTTGCCGCCGTGATAAACGCCTCGGTTGGGATCTGACGGAAGGCTTGATTAGTTTCGATGCGCGTGAATTTTGCAGGTGGATGGACACTTGCATATGGGGCATTGATGTCGCGCTGCATGGCGAGGAGGGCAGCCTCTTGACAGAGTGCGGTTATTTCAGCACCGGAGCATCCCGCGGTCTGCGATAGGTCAAGGATACACAAGTGGAAAAAAAAGTGACAGCTACCATCTGGGCGATTTGATCCACGTCGACGGTGTCCTCGACTTTCATCGCAGACATGCGAATGTTGAGGATCTCTTTACGGCCGTCGTGGTCAGGAGGCCCAACGTACAGGATACGGTCCAGGCGTCCTGGTCGCATGAGCGCGGAGTCCTGGGGTGGGGGTTACATGAGCGTTAGAGAAACTTCACGCGGTTGGGGGAAACGAGGGCTTACAATAGCTTCAGGTCTGTTCGTAGCTGCGATGATTGTGACGCCAAGGAGCTCTTGGACGCCGTCCATCTCATTGAGGAGACTAGTGAGGACGCCTTCATGAGATGACCCCGTATTTGATTCCGACGAAGTGCGCGACGTTGCGAGTGCATCGATCTCATCCTACGCGCACGTTCGTCACGGTAAAAGCAACGATCACACCAAGGCAGGCACTCACGAAGAAAACGATAGACGGAGACACAGCCCGTGCTTTCCGAAAGATTTCACGGACAGCTCTTTCTGATTCCCCAACGAATTTACTAAGGAGCTATTACGGATCATGTTATGAGGTTGCACACAGACATCAAGTAAAGCACGCCACCTCCGGACCCTTGACAGCAACAAAGTTGACGCCACTCTCACAAGCGCATGCGCGTGCGAGGACAGTCTTGCTGCAGCCAGGGGGGCCATACAGCAGCACGCCTTTTGGGGGTTTCACTCCAAGCCGTTGGAATGCCTCTGGGTGGCGCAAAGGCCATTCGACGGACTCTCGTAACTTTCGAATGACCTCCGCCTGACCACCAATGTCGCTGTATCGCACCGGTGGCGCCTCGATGAAGAGGGAGCGCATCGCAGAGGGGCGGATCGTCGGCAGCGAGGCGAGGAGATCCGGCAGGGTTATCTCTAACGGGGCAGAGGAAGGGCTGAGGAGGTGGCGTTTGATAGCCAACGTACCGGCCTCGCGAACGACCGCGCTGAGGTCTGCGCCTACGTATCCGTGGGCGCGTGACGCCAATGCCAGCAGATCCTCGGTGGGTATAGAGTGTGGCGACTTGGTCAAGAGGACTTGCAGAATAGACAGCCGGCCTTGGATGTCAGGCACGCCAACTTCAATCTCTCTGTCGAACCGGCCAGGACGACGGAGGGCTGGGTCGATGGCATTCGGACGATTTGTTGTGCCTATCACCACGACGCGGCCAGAGTCAGGACCGTCATCTTCGATGCCGTCGAGAATCGTGAGCAGAGTCGCAACCACGCGTTTTTCTACTTCTCCGCCTGCGGAATCTTCTCTTCTAGGAACCAAAGCGTCGACTTCATCTAGAATAACGATGCAGGGGCTCTTCGCCTTCGCCTCGTTGAAGACGTCTCTTAGTTTTGATTCTGTCTCACCATGATAAGCTGACGATAACTCTGGGCCGTTTATGACAAGGACAGAAGCCTTGGTTGAAGCAGCAATCGCACGTGCCAAGTGCGTTTTCCCCGTCCCGGGAGGACCGTGAAGCAATATGCCTCGAGGTGGTTTGAGATCTATTCAGTGTATTGATGGTAAGAGGAAAAAGCCGACAAGTGAATGGCAGGACATACTGAAATGGCGGAAAAGTTCCGGTCTCGTCAGGGGAAGCTCCAGTAAATCGCGAATTTGCTCTATTTGCTTGTCGAGACCCCCCACGGAATCGTATGATTCGGGATGTTGGGATGTCGAGGTCTAACGCGTTTCATCAGAGGATTGAAGGATACTAGCATGTGGTGATCACCTCAGGCGCTTGCGGCGCTAATTCTTTGTTCTCAAGGATAACAACGGTCGTATCCCAGGTGGCTATCCATACTTTTGGTGGGGCATCGATAAGTCGCAAATCTCCGAGCCGGTCCTCCAATTCGTCGTTTGAAGATGAAGAGATGCTGGCAACTGCAAACCTGCGTCTTCGGCCTTCGTAAAGAACTTCGATAACTTGTCGGGTAGTAATGAACTTAAGGTCAGCTGCTCGAACAGGTCAAAAAATAGCGTGAGGAATAGAGACGAGATATTTACTGATTACTTCTCGCACAAGGAGTGCGAGCCAATCTTTGGGATTCTTCGTGTGCTTGTCATCCCCATATTGAGAACCTATTTCCTGTAACTTGATGGAGACAGCTTCCTGCGCTTGTCGGAGAGACGGAACGCCGAGTGAGGTTTTAGGTCCAGTTAAAGGAATGAGACGAGCGCGGCTCCCAGTCTCAAGGCGAGCCGTCAATGCCAAGCTGGAAGATACGAGTATTGCTGGGAGAAAATAACGTTTAACAGGCGAGTCTAGTAGGTAACCACAGGCCGTGCTTACAGTCCTGTGAGACGTCTGCACACGGCCATATAATTCCAATAGCGAAATCCTATCCGATAGGTATCAAGTGACGACCAGGCTCAGTTCAAGAAGCTAACCAACCTTGACAATGTCCAGATTATCCCCGTTTGACAAAGCCACGACATCACCGGTACATATTTTGACAGCCTTAAGGACTTCAGGATGCAAGATAAGGCGCCGTGCGGCATGATAGACGGTCTCCTTGAGATCAGAGAGTTCTACCTGAAAAGATCTAGACGAGATAGCCGTCATCGAGCCACAAGAATGCAGAATAAACCTGGGTTAATTTGACTCTTGTCGAAGCTCTTTTCCTCAGGATTCCGGAAGAGGTGATTCGAAAGCGTCAGATCTAAGCGTGGAACGCGACGCGTTGTTTACAGATTCGGATAAATGGGTATCTATGCTCCCAAGAGAGATCCGAGAGGTGAATATATCCTGAAGTGCAGATTTGAGGCGATTTTGCGATGAAACTGCCTCTGAGAAGGGCTACTTGGATCCTGAACAGAAAGAGAAAAAGGAAGTTAGAAGCAAGTACGAGATGCCGACGGCTTCAAGTTTCGATTCGAACTCCGCTCCGCTAACTTGTTGCAAAATAATCTCTACTCGTTGACGTTCATTAATATCTACAGTGCTTCCTGTCACTATGCTGCGACACTGCTTTCATTCTCTTTACACCCTAGGTCGAGCGAAGTGACCTCTTCTTGACTTCGATTCCCGGGAAGGACGCAGAATACCTTCAGTATTTCTCAGAAGTGTGTAGGCTTTGCTTATCTTGACGTATTGCAAGCTGAATTTCACTCAGTTCCATTTCCATTCGGCTATAGTGCGCGCAGCCTGCATCCAGACGTGCTCCATCCAAGCAGAGGTGTAAAGCGGCGTCAGCAGCAACGAATGGATACCAACAAGCCACAGGACGTATCTCTCAGGGGGTAAATTGTCCTTCTCAAGATTCCGCAATAGAACAACCTGGTTCGTTTTCTTTGACCGCGGGTATCGCTTGAGGGATTGACTTAGCCTGTCTATCTATTCTCCTTCTGTACAGACAGGCGTTACGTCCGAGCAAACGCACTGGCCTTTAAAACATGCCTGAATACTGACGGCAGACGAGCTTCGCATCCTTATGTTCCGATTTCCCGCGGCTTTGGCGCTGACTGTAGGATAAGAACAAATGATAATAGGCGTTGAAGCTTCTCACGATTTACTGAGTCTCGTATTCTTCTGGCTTTCATCAAGAAAGTACTGTTGATACTGCTCGATGGGCTGCTGAAACTCTCCTTCAATGACCACTGGTATGGCTTGGTTGCATACATTACCAGGTCTCGCCGTTTACTGTCTGGTCGTTTAGTATCGTGGACTTTCGCGATGTCGTCTTTCCACCTACTGATACCACTCGCAACTTCTAGTTCCCCGGAGTATAATTCAGGAGCGCCACAACAATCCTTAGCCCGAGCTAGGCTTCACCGATCAGCCTTCCATACTCTCAATAAATCACCACTGAGAATTCAGGCGAAATGTGGCGCCACTACCCTCCCAGTGTACTCCAGTTGTCCAGAGAAAAATGTAAGTCCTCTATTGCATCCGGCAGAATTAGATTGTTCCTAATTGTACGTAGATATGTACCGCAGGCTTGTGTGTTGAGACTTTTCCAGATGCATCTGATGATTTCATATCTCAACTACTTGAGATTCTTCGTGTCCGTCCCCGTCGTAACCCTCTACTAGGACTTGCTAGGATCTGATAAACCGGTTTCTGTAGTCGATCTTAAGTAGAATCATATGGAGCGCGCCACATGTGCATTTGGACAACTTGGCTTCCTAACCTTGCCCTCTAGTCAAGCACTAGAGTGAATATTAGATGACACCTCCTCCAACGGGCATTACCCAATGATATTGATTTATTGGATCCGACACACCCTTTATCATTGAAAGCAGGGTGATCTTATAGGTCCATGTGTTATCGTAACTTTTCATTCGCAGAGGGAAGCTAAAACGACATCGGATCCAAACCGGTCTTGTTAGGCCGTAACCTATCAGAACGATATGTGCAATTCGTCGCCGCCAAAAAAACTGATGCTTTCTTCTACAGCCAAGGTCCGAAGCGGCGTGCGTCATAAACCTGCACATGAGGGTTTTCACTGATGCCCATGCCGTGCCTGTGGTTTACCACATGGCCATCTTGAATCTAAAAGTACGCGTTGAGATACCTTCGCCCATGTTACCCGTATGGTATTCACGCAAAAACGCGCGAGTTCCTGTTCATAATTGGCCAGATATCGTCCGATCTGCTTCGAAGCGCGTCATCACAGATAACCGATTCGTCCAACGTTCTGATGTCCTGTATAATGTTCCCGAAATCGCTCAACAACGCGTACATGCATACCCGGTTCAGGATCCTTCCGCTGCGTGTAAGTATCTGGGAACTAATCCGAATCGTGCAGGACGGCCAGGGAAAAGAAGATACTACAAACTTAAGTAGTAATTCGTAAGAAACGATAGACTATCGTCATTTTCGTGCGATCGCGTTTGATATCCGTCTTAATGGAACAGCTTTGACGAGTCTATGGAGGCGGTTGTGAATTGCGCGAGTCCTTGGAATTCATATCGGTTACCTGAAAGCTGCCTGATGACCTGCATGAGACTTCTTCGACCACATCAAAGTTGCGGATATCTGGACCGAAAGTAAATGGAGTGGACGGGGCCATAGAAATTCTGAGCAGACGTACAGCTCGGACGTGAGTAAATGGGCTATGTCGTAAAGGCAATTTTGCACATTGCACTACTGCATGATATCCTCGAATCGATTAGTTACTTGATGGGGTAACGGGATCTCCCTTGTCAGTTGCGGCCTCAAGATTTGCATAAATAAAGGGACAGGAGAAAGTTGATGATCTTTGTATACAGCCCACTTTCGCCTCACCTTGCTTGTGACTCGGTGGCCGTATAAGACGTGACTCATTCTTCTACTCGACCCACCCTACACGTCTTCCTTGTCCTCCTACTATCATCAAGTTCTCAAAAAATGTGTCAACAAATGGCGTACGTTGTCCCGCGAATACCGTTGGAGCCCTGCTGATCTTGTACAATAGCGAAGGAACGCGGTGGACGAAGTGCATGGTTTGTCCATCGTGCATTGGCCTTTGACCCAAGTAACAGCTCGGTCTGCACACAGCACTTTCAACGCCACATGGTGGTAGCCATTATGGACTGCAATTCAAAACGATGCTCGCGCAGTTTACAGCACCCAAAGGGCTGTCGCGACCAGCGGTGTATCCCAGTAAGAGCGCACTCGGCTACGGATGCAAAAACGCGATCTAACCCCTTCTGCAGAGTTTCGGCGCGGAGATCCAGAAGGATATCGACTCTGTCGACGAGTATTGCTTCGCGTGTCGCGCAGCACAAGAGAGAGCCCGACGTAACGCAAACACAGCGTCGTGAACTCCCACCCTACTCTTTATCATCGTGTTTATGTTTTCCTCCGAATCTGTCGCGAGGCCTGCTGTCTGTACTATACATACCCACCCATTTATCACCCGAGGTAATAACATGACGTCGGTCTCTTGGTCCTGAGAGGAAGAATGGCGCTTAGACTAGTGATCGAATCGTATGAAGACGAGATGTCTGGTGATGAATTTTAAATAGCTTGATAGACGGAGGCTTTCGTCATTCGCGCTGCGAGTAGATATTAAACATCTTGAAAGATATAACGGTGCGCTACCTGGTTCCATCTGTCAAGTTCTAGGCCTCGTTTACCTATGCAGTAGAAGTGTATTTCTCGTTGCTAGATCACGTTTTGCATGGAAGCGCATGGCCACCGTCCAGGTGAACACTCAACATCACCGGATACTGGTTAGCCTGATCGGTGTCGTAACACCGCCACTAACCGCGGCGACGCCTTGGTCTATAGCATCTGACTAACATCACCACTGAGTGCGAGTAGGTGCGAACGTGGCCACGCAAGCCCGGGCAAAGGATGTGCCTTACTCCATTAAACCGGCGCATGAACAAAGGCTTGAGCCTTGAGGCCGATCTCAGAGAACAGAGGAAACGTGTATGCCATTATAGAGCGTGGTCGCAGTCTTTGAACTCTGAAAGAAGTCATCTGATAAAGTTAGATTGAAATCCGACACATGCCTTTCTGCTCGTACGCCTTTGTTTACTTAGCTTGATAGCTACAAAACGAACGAATGCTTGGAGCGGGCACAAAGAGATAGGCAGGATAAGAGGCGCAACCATGAAGCGTTTTAGTGCGCGGTCATCGCAAAATCCAAGGAAAAACGATAACAAGACACAAAGCAGTTGTTCAGTTAAGCTCAGACTCTGCCGCTGCGTAATTGACAGAAAGCCAGCTTGAAGGTGATGACGGAGAAACAGACTGAGCCAAGTATCACGTGCGTTCGATGCCTAGCCAACAACCACAACACCTGAACAACTCAGGTTGCTCCATACAATACTCCGAAGGCAAAGGACGCGGTGTATACGGTTTGTAAATTGATTTCATCACGTTCTACAGCAGCCAGTAATCTCTTGACAGCCAACCGGCGTATTCCAAAACAGACAACAATCGAGATCAGTCCAGTTTTGCTCTTCTCATCTGACGAATACGAAAATCATGGCAAGCACACCATTCTGGATCATTATACCTTCAAATGGAGAGACGGAAGAATGGCCTTAGCATTGGGACTCGGTACATTTTCTCTTCGAAGCCCAAGATCGATGTTTATGTCCGTATACAGGTTCTCTTTTCAATCATTCTGATGTTCCGAACGTTTCGTACGAACTAGATCATTCGACGGACTCCATTCGTTATATCACGACCCGCGTTATTGAATCGGGACAGGAACTATGCATTTTCTACGGGCATCCGCTTTGGTTTTCCGATGCCAATGGGTCGAGTCAGAATGGCGCTGATGTCGCTGCTGAGGATGACGAGTTCAGCGCACTACCTATGATTTTTGAAAGCGAAAACAATGCCGATGACATCGTCGCAGAAGATGATCTGCCATTTACGAGACTCAAGCCGCCGCCAGAGGAAGAAGATATGACAAGCATAAGAAAAGGTAAGTGTTTATAAGTCTATAGTGCTGCGCCTCTGACCCATGATAGCGCACGCATGGGTAGTTGACGTACCAGATCCAAGGCATCTGACAATTTTGCTTAAGTAAGTCACCACGGTTGTACTCAAGGTGTCGTATAGAGCAGCTGGTCTTGACTCATCTGCTTTGCGTGACTCGGACAGGCGTCGTTGTCCGTTGCTAATCATATGCTTTTCCTTATGAACTCATCCCGAAATTTTGTTGGCGTAACCAGAAGCCAGAGTTCTGTAGCAAAGAACTTGCGCCACCGGCATCCATATAACGTCTCAACAATGCCGAACGAAAACCTGATACTGTTCATAGATGGCTCAAAAAATCCGGCCTGGATAGCGAAGACTTGGGACACCTCAAGCGCGTCCGAAAACAAGATAGTCAGACTCGATTTCTTCTGACAGCCCTGCCAATCTGCCCGCCCCTCCCGGCGGAGCTAGAACTACCTGAACCTGTTCTTCTCCCTGTACCCGCATCCGCCGCTCTCACTCCCACCCAACTCGCTCTAAAGTCCTCTTTATGGCCTACCATATACGCTCCCCGCCGTAAAGGCGAAACCGAGCCATGGACATACGGGAAGATGAGGTGGGCAAAACGCGCTATGAAACACACCGTTGCAGAAGCGCGCAAGGCTCGCGTCAGAGGAGAGGTCCGTTGAATTTCGTCTTAGAGGTTAGCAAAAAAAACCTCACTGCTTTGCTAGCTCCCGATTGCCGCATACGTGCCAATCCCGTACGACACCAACGATCCCCTTTTCCGTCCCATAACAGCACTAGCGTCAGACACACGCACATCCACAGCACATCCCCTCCGCCACTGCTGTCAAAACCTTGTCAGAACCGTCGGGGATCAGCAGGGTGTCCCGTCTGGCCAAGTCAACGGCGCACATTATCTGTTGACATCGCTGTCCCTCTTCATAACGCACGAACCATGCATCATGTGTAGCATGGCATTACTTCACTCCCGCGTCAAAGAGATCTTCTACATCCTTCCAATGGACAAGACCGGCGGATGCGGAGGTGCGACCTGCCTGCCTACCCTTCCCGGCGTCAACCACCGCTTCACGATCTGGAGGTGGACTCAGAACAAACAAAACGGCATGAATGTCGATGACATACGGCTAAACGACGCTATTGATGTATAGTAACGATAAATTATGTTGCAGAGCTTACACTAGGTATTATAATAGGTATGCGACATGAGGGGAATGAACTGCGATAAGGACAGGAAATGCAAACAATATAGCAAATGAGTAAGTAAAACAGTTCGTCAGTGGTGATCATGATTTGGCTTTCGACTTCGCCGGCCTTCCTTTGCTCTTCCCCTTCGCCAGAACCGTCTCGACGATATCAACCTCACTGTCAGACGAACCCGCAACAGTCTTATCGTCCTTGTCCTTGTCCTTCTCCTCCGCCTCTTTCTGCTCCTTCTGTTCCTTCCACGTGCGCCACTCTGATGACAAACTCGCGGCCTGCGCTTTCAGATCCTCGCGCATATTGGGGATGAGATGTGCCTTCCACTCTTTCTGTTTCACGTCCTGTGTTAGTTTGCGCTAGACACAGCTTCAGCTATATAGCACTGCAAGTAGAATGGAGATACATACAGCATGGCTGACATTTATATAGTGCTCCGGGTCAGACATGAATGTTTCGACGAAGTGTATGAGATACAGTCCGCAATCACAAAAGTTGGGCTGCACAGGCACCTAGACGCGAAACTTTGAGTATAATGGCCGTCGTAGCAAGGAATCGCGACTCACAGAAGCAGTCTTGCCCACAGCCTTACTGGTGTTCGCCATTTGTAGCTTGTCCTGAGCTTCCATGCACAAATACGCTGTGAGTATGTTGACCGCTTTAGGGTGTGGGGATCCAAGAGAGTCAAAGGTAAGAATCGTAGTCCTAAGTGCAAACATGAGTTCCGTTCGACAACAATGAGGTAGAAACGTACGTTGGGCGATCGTACGGGGGAGCAGGAGGAATTGGCTTCGGTCCCTCTTTCTCTACCTCTTTCCCTTTCCCTTTGCTGTCCTTCTTGAACCGTGAAGACGTGTTCTTCACCTCTTCAACCACCTCGACGTCTGACTCTTGGAGCGCATCCGATTTCCGTTTGCGAGTTTTTCCGCCAGCACCGTAGAACTGCGCAGGAGGGATACCTGAAGCAGCAGCCGACGTTGATGCTTCACCAGTCACGCTTTTCGGTGGCTCAAAGTCTTCTTCGTCACTATCCAGTACGCGCGCAGGCCTTTGGCGCCGTTTTGCTGTACCAATTGTGTCGGAAACGATCGGCGAAAATGCTGGTTCAGGCGCAAGATGCATATCCTCGTCTGGAGTCACACTTCGCGCATCCATATCTACATCGGTCAACAAATCAGCCGGTGTCGGAGTAAGCGGTGATGAGCCCATAGCAACGTCGGTCGATGTGTTAATCGGCGGAGTACAAGGTCGACTGTCCAAGCCCATTTCCTGCGACATCCGAACGAGGCCGTCTACTTCCAGCACTTCTTGGGCGTCGCTTGAAAGCGCAATTGACGACTGCTCAGGATTAGCGGCGGTGGTTTCTGGTTCTAAGGGTGTGTCCTGCATGAGAGACACGGCTGCCTCTGATGGAAGCTGCTCGCCGGCTGTTGCCTGGCGCTGCTTCGCTCTCGTAGACGGTGAATAGAGTTCTGGAGGAGGTAACAAGACATGTTGAGGATTACATATAACGGCCAGATACCAATGATAGCTACAGAGGATGAAAATCATTACGTCAATAGCCAGGTAAGGAAAATTAACGCACTTCTCATTGATAGGAACAAAGAGATATTTCTTTGAGTAGATATCAACCTTGGAGGTCCACCGCCGTACTTGTTGGTATCCCTCCATCTCATCGCCCCTAAAGACAAGTAACATCAGTCTTTGACCACAAGACGACATCTTGAGACTTACTTCTTCGTTTTCAGCTTCCCATAAAAGAAAGAGCTGAATACATAAACCTCTTTGAACAAGTCGGGTTTCTCTTTCTCGAGTTTGGTTAGCCATAACCTGTGTTTCAAAAGGATGAGCTACATAGAAATATTTTGGACCATAGCACATACTTGAGTCCAAATTCAATCAGATTGTCGTTCAGAAACTCGCCAGGGTCCAACCGGCCGATATCGCCTCTGTTCAGATTGACTGCACCAGGCATACCCCAAGGATAGACCAGTATTCTGCAGACACAGAGACTTCAGATGTTGTCTATGAAATGTGAACATACCACTCACATTTCGTCTGCTTTCTCTATGGGTTGCTTCTGAATAGCTTGCTCGACTGCTCTATTATGCTCCGCCGATTGACGTTGTGAACGGCGTGCCGGCACCGCACTATAATCAAGTCAACATCGAGCTGTCGGAAGAAATTGTCAACTTACACGGCGCTCGTACTTGCACCTTCGTTGCTTTGGCGCACGCGGCTGGTCCCATTACTGGTGAGGAGATCAACACATGCGAAAGACCTTGTACACGACAACTCACGTCCTAGCCTTCCATTTCTCGAGTGACACAATGATCTCCGGAGTATCTGGCTCTTCGTCTGAAAGTAGCGCAAATTTAGACATATCAGGTTTCTTGACCGTCCTCCGCGAGCTGGGACCCGCCTGTGCGGAAGCTTCCTCAACCTCAGTGTCGTCCCTCTGACGTTTCACCCTTTCCCAGAGGGCTTTGGGATCCCTACGAGAAATTAACGGGCTAATCTGTGATTGATTATGATGAATGCAGACATAGTAACCTCTCGTTGATTGATTCCTTCCTTGAGCCATTGAAAAAAAGCATCAAAGTCAGCAGTCGCGCACTCTCTATCGCGAGCGCTGATTTTGAGACACAGCTGCCGTTCTATAACGTCCACGTCTAATGTTATGTCAGTAGATATCTCCAGAGCGGTGAGATGCACATACCGCTATTACCCCAAGTCACAACAAAGATAGGCAGGCCGACATCCCTTGTTGAAAACTACATTCATATGAGCGCTAATAAGCCCAACGAGTGAAGTCGCAGGTACCTCGAGATGATTGCATTCCTTCAAACTCACTTCACGAGCGAGCCTTGGTATAGGAAGCTTGCCGTCCTCAACCGTCATCGTCCCGTCATCGCGATTCCAAGCTAGAGTCGAGTGAGTACAGTTCCTCCGGCCGACATAAGCATCCAGCAGTGGTAGCCTGACGATGCGTTTCGCGCGTTTCGTGGGCTTGGCACGATTATTGGCATTGAAGTTGACCTGAGCAGCATTCCCGACGGGCGGAACCCTGGGTGACTGCATCACGGTCAATGAAGGAAGAACGACACAGGAACACGAGACAGGCGAACCTTCCCTTTCATAGAATCCTGTTCGCGATCAGTACAGAGGTTGAAATAGTCATGGAACAGACAAACCTTGTTCTTCAGACCGCTCCTCTTGACCATCGGCTGCAGATTATTCAAATCCAACATCGGATACGCTTCGTATCGCCGGATCTTTTCCTTGACGTTCCCAGTGTGGCGTTTATTAAGATCCTTCCCACTGATTGGACTGTCTGAGAAACTGCTGATTTCTTCAATCTCATTATTGGCACCAGAATCTACGAAGTCTTTGAGGCTTCGGGAGGAAGGCCCCGGGAAACTGTCAGGGCGTTTCATTGGTGGGACCTTCTTGCGTTTGGCGTCGATATCCTTGGCTTCCTGAGCGGCGCCACGTATAGCGAGCGACACGTTGTAGTGGGTGGATGTAGAGGGTCTCGCGACCTTTTTCCCAAAATCCTCCTCGTCATCTGAAATCTCGATGAGGTCCGGGTTCGGGCCATGCTTGACCGCGTCTGGCGGATTGTGAGTTAAAAGGAATTTAGTCAAGCGAGTATTGTCACGCACCACTGCTATGAGCGATCTTTCTTTTCTTGATGGGCGGCTTAGCCTCTGGGGCAGCGGGGTCACGAGTAGCGGTAATTAGCGAGGTTCGCGTTAGCGTTCGAGCAGCGGGGTTGCCATTAAGTGAATGGAGGCGGTTTTGCTCGCTGTCTGGTTGCGGGTGATGTTCGGAATGCAATGTGTCTTGTGTTCTAAAACCACTAAATGGACCACTAGCCTAGGTATCGTGAGGACAATGGATCATTATACGATGGAGATTGACGCACAACTCGTCCATTGCTCGGTGGCGAATTGGTTGGCACAAATATCTTGGTTGCTTTTTTTGACCACTTCCGTTTGCTAAACTGGAGATGAGCGCGAGAAGGGACGATTATCGGCAGTAACACACCCAACGCTGCTGCTGTCGCCCGACGCGTCTCTGCGATTGGGTGGCGGCGTTCCCAGCCCATTAAGTATTTCACTTTGATTCGGCCTCCTCTCGCTCGATGCCATTGTGGCGAACCGCCCGTAATGCAGCTCAGAATGCGGTTGCAGGTCAAGATGGCGCTCATTCCAAATTAGGAAATCTTATCTACCAGATTTATATACAACACCCTCATCTCCTACATACTTATTACTCAAAACTTATTTACGAATCTATAAAAATCTGCAACAAGGTAAAGACTCCCCGCCAACACCACCAGTCTATCCCCATCGCCTCCTGCCAACGACTCCAACACGCCGCGGATCCCGTTTTCACCTGTCGCCTCGACCACCTTTACCTCAGTACCGGGAGCAAGACCGTGTATCGCATCGCGCAACACCCACGGCTCTTCGCACTTTATCCACGGCATACCCTCCGGCAGCGAAAATCCCATCGCAACAACCTCCACGTCCACGTTCGGTGGCAATTCCAAGGGAAACAGTGGCGCTAACGTTTCCGTAGGCTTTTTAGGCGGGGAATGCGATAATGCCAGAACGTATGTGAGCGATATGCGTCTGGAGACATCGGTGGTCAACAGTAGCTGTGTCAAATACCGTGCCAAGGTCAATGATGAAGCAGGATTATGCGCCCCGTCCACCAAAACGGGGAGATCCCGCTCTCCCAAGTGCACTGAGTGAAAAGAAAGCCGTCCAGGCCATCGGGTCGCCTCTACGCCAGCTGCAATGACCTGTGGCGTCAAGCGCTGCTGCAGCCCAAGATCCGAACATGATGCATGAGACAGCAGCGCGTCAATGACGCCCAGTGCGGTACCCAAGTTCTGCAACTGGTGTACTCCCCGTAACGATGTCCGTGTAAGAACGGGTTCATCCAGCGAGGGCAGTGCACATTCAATAGCAAGAGGCGGCGGGGGATTCCACGGAGATGATAACGAAAACGGTGGCGGCTCGGGGCCATCAACTGATACACTCCAATCCCGCGGTAGGACGCGAAGCGCTGGTATAACGTCCCCATTAAGCAGACCGACCACCTCGTTCACCACGGTCGCAACCTCGTCGTGACTCTGAGGTCCCAAAACAAAAGGCTTTCCGAGCCGCGCAATAGCTGCTTTTTGTTTCGCAATCTCAGTCACGGTCGTCCCAAGAAACGCCTGATGATCCAGATCTACTGCAGTCAACACCGACACTGCAATGCACGAATCAGGTAGAACATTTGTCGCATCCAAACGCCCGCCTAAACCGACCTCCATCACTACGAGATCGACTTTGGCTCGCTCAAAGATGGTGAGCGCAGTCAACGTCAGGACCTCGAAGCCGCTGATAGCAAGATCGTATTGTTGCGACGCAGATTCGATCAAGGCTTTGCAGGAGGAATAGGTCTCGGGATCCACGCTCGAGTTGTTTATAACGATAGAATCGTAAACAGTCAGAAGATGTGGACTGTTAAACCGCCCTATAGACATGCCCGACGCGCCCAGGATCGATGACAACAAGGCAGAGACGCTGCCTTTGCCATTAGTTCCTGCTACATGTATCGTAGGCCGAGTGTAAGGTGATAGAAGCCCATAAAGCGCGCTTATGCGGTCAAGAGTCAGATCGATAGACATGTTCCTACTTCCTAAGTCGTTAGAGGAGAGGTCCTTCGACCTTGAACTTGTGATCCCAATCAAGAAGTAAAAGCAAATACCTGATGATCGTGGTGGATGAGATTGAAGAGCCGATAACAGTGATTTTCTTCAAATGCATCTGAAGTTCAATTCCAACTCACTTGATCTTGTATTGCAATACCGACAGCGTTACGACTAGGAGAATGATAGAAATACACGTTCCAATGTACAACAATTTGTCCATGTCCATGTCCGATGACTAATGCTTTGAGAATCAGGCTTTACCCATCAATTTCTTTCCTTCCTCTATACGTTCTTCGTTGTGCGAAAGCTTGCCCGAAAGAACTTTAACTTCTCCCTTAACCTTGTCCATAAACGTGGACTTCCTGCCGACCGAACCCATACTGGAATTGCCACTTCCTGCCGACCAACTACTGGTTTGGGTATTCAAAGGAGGCGTTCCTTGGTGCGGCGAGGACGTGTACGTGGGAGAGTCTGGCTCGACAAACTTGGAATGACCGGTGTCAGCCAACGTCGAAGCAGATTGGGGCAGCATTGGTGCAACTTTATTATCCTAAAAGAGGGAAATTGGTGAGTAAAAGATATGGAGGGAAGACGAGATCATGTACAGAAGGAAGAGGCGCGGACGACTCTTCCCGCGCAGCAGCACTCAGATGGTACGTACGCCCATCCGGATTAACGGAAGGGGTCTGAAGGTGGTCAGGATGCGAGTCACTTACAAGATGTGTTTCCTTGCGTCCGTTGACTCTCTCGAAAGAAGACTTGGATTTATTCTCTGGTGGAGGCGAAGGAAGACCAGTCGCTTCACGATGCGAAACTGCCTCTGTCATAGGAGCAGCGTCAACTTTAGGCAAGGGTGTGGGAGGGGGAGTAAGTTCTGATTCTGTAGACGTTGCACTATAAGGTGCGGAGCTCGTGCCAGAAATAGGCGACATCTCGGTACGCGTAGACCGTCCAGTCAGCTGGCCAGCGATACTGCCGTCCTGCGCTCGAGTGCTTACATCAGACGTCGAGACTGAGGCTGACTGACTATCGTCGGGAGATGTTTCAGGATTGGTAGAAGGGGTGAGGAATGAGGTCGGAGGTGTAATTTGGGAATCAGCAACACGTTCATCAGGGAGCTTGGCGACACTGCTCTCGCTAGCGTGTCCGGGAAGAGAGCCTACTCCGACGCTAGATAAAGTGTTGCCCTCGGTTTCTTGCGAAGGAAGAGAAGTCTCCGGTTTTGACTGGCCACCCGCTGAAGAAAACTTAGATGAAAACTTTCAAGACATGAAAAAAAAACGAACGGAAGTATGATGCGACTGCTTGCGGAATGTATTGCTTGGCAGTCTCCAACAGACCACCTGAAGCCTCTGCTGGTGGCGTTCGCTCTTTAGTATCGACGACAGGATCAACGTCGCGGCCATAGTAGCCTGGCATTTTGGGACCTGGGGTGCTCACTGCAGGCTGAAAAGTCGGGCGCTGCTGAGCAAGATCGGCTTCCTTCTGGACTGCGGCAGTGGTGTGCTCTGACCATTCCTGGGCTGGTGTATCGAGGATATCATTGCCGATGAAGGGCGGTTGTGTCGACATGGTGGGGAGTATGTAGGCGGGTGTTTGAGACCATCTCACTATATAAACTGCTGGCAGGGCTTAGCCAATGACGCTCATGACGATGATGACGCGCTTGCCACCTCGTTCCAACGCGATCACTTGTTCAGGCACTTGGGTGCACCGCGCCTTGCGGCCTTTTTTTATGGATTCTACACCGTAAAAATCCGGCAGAATCATTTTAAATGCTGCGCTGAAAGGGCCATGCTTATCGGATGAACGATATCAACACACATTAGCTTCTCCTCTGCGCCACAACACCTGTCAGCTTGGAGCGCGGTTAATGTAGAGCCTCGTTGAGCGTTATCTGATTCTACAAGCTGTCACGGTATTGGATTGCGAACCCCCACATATATTCGTTGCATGAACATTAGTGCAGCGTACAGGCAACAAGGCATCCCGGACCATAAGCAATTATAAACCCTGCGGAAGCTCAATGTAGCGGCGAAGATACTACAATAGAAGTGTAAGAGACAACCGCGCTCGCAAATAAGTCCAGGCGCCTGAATTATCAATATCTGAAGTTCAAGATATGAAACGCAGGACTCGATAAGCGCATCAAGAGCGCAGGCAGAGAGCGCAGGTAATCCAAGAAAGGAAGGAGTCCCGTTACCAAATAAGGATTGATCGCGCTCTCCTCTTCACCTCCACCTCTCGCACAATGGACGCCAAAGAACGCATCGACGCGGCCGCCAGCTTCCTGCTCCAATCACCACCCGGAGAAATCAACGACGTGCTCAACGGTTCTCATCCACCGCTCCTCCACCTTCGAAGCCGCAGCCTGATTTGACATTGCTTAGATGTGCGCAACATTATATCCGACGACGAGTCGCTACAGGCGGGCGTCTTGCCCGCGCTGCGCGAGTATAATTTGGCACAATTCATGACCGTGGACGTACCGGGAACGCAGCATCAGGTATTCAGCGAGCGCTCGAATGCGCATTGCAACGGCTGACATTCGGCGTTGTAGGCCATCGTGAGCGAGGCCGCCCGCGTTCCATCATCGGAAGCGGGCGCAGAGCGCTTCTTGGATCCGCGATCCAAGACGAGCTACATATTTGATCATCTGGCATTGGTGAGTTACGCGCTGTATGCCTAGTTTGAACTGAAAGTATCACCCCAGGAAGCCTCTGAATCGCAAGAGGTAGAGCCCAATGCCGATTCAGAGCCATTCCGGTAGATATTCACCAAGGTTCTTTGGATAACTGACGAATGTATTTCCCGCAGCTCTGCGCTGGAGCAAGCCACACTCAAGTATCTGAGCGCTCACTTCCACGACGGTGTCACCTCTACATTCTCCTCGACCTCCTCTCCCAATCAATTTGTAGTTCAAGTCGTTGCGAACAAGTACAATCCCACAAATTACTGGTGCTTCCATCCCCTCTCAGTCCACGCCCCAAGCTCATACTCGCTACAGGTCTGGCAGATGGCGATCCGAATACATCGTTGATCTCAACGAGAACAAGGTGGACGGCAAAATTCTCGTCAATGTCCATTATTATGAGCAAGGCAACGTGTGTATCGTCCTCCTTTCCAGCTTGGATCTCAACTGATTCATATAGGTTCAACTCTCCACCACACACACCATCGGATTAACACTACCACCCGCCATAGTCACCTCTTCTCCGACCAGCTCAGCTTCTAAAATCCTTGCGCTCATCGAATCTGAAGAAGGCAAATATCAAGAGTCCCTGGCTGACACGTACCATGAGATGGGAGAGAAAACGTTTAAGGGACTGCGACGCGCTTTACCTATGACGAGACAGAAATTAGACTGGGATAAGGTTCGAACATCCTTTTTCACCTTGATCTAACACTCATCTTCCTGCAGGTGCTGGGATACAAATTGGGAGCTGAACTTTCCTCGAGTAAAGCAGCATTCGCGGCTTCATAGATGTTTGTACGATGCGATTCGACGAGGTGTTACCAATATACAATCTTGTACATCACTCATAATCGGGAACTTCACCTGACGTTTCAATCCTCTTGATTGGTCGTACAGTGACATACAGGGCATGCATAAATTATACTGTGTGTGATGCTAAAAGTGTCCCAGAACAAAGTATCCTTACAACTTTGACCCAAACTGCGACTCGGTGACGCCCTTGCCCATAGCAGCAGTGGACGACACGCCGCCAGTCACGGTCTTGATCAAGTTGTCCGCATAGTCGGCTCCACTCCACTATAGGACAGTTAGAAAACGTTTGGGAACTATCAGCAAGTTCTGCTTACCTTTTGGTGAGTCAACACATCGGTGCCCAGTTCTCGCTCTTTCCGCTGCACAATCTCAACATACGCCTTCATACCAGTCTTGGCGTAGTTTTGCGCAAAGAGGTCGGATATGTATGCATTGGAGTGCAAACCACCAAGCTATGAACTATCAGTGTGTGTATGCGACAACGATAGCGATATAAACTTACAGTGATGAATTGCCAGACAAAGCCCAGCTTGCCAAGCTCCCAGACATACGACTCCATGTCCTTCTCGCCCAATCCAGCGGCATCCCAGTTGAAAGAGGGGCTCAAGTTGTACGCGAGCCAGTGGCCAGGGCGTATGGCGTGCACACCCGCAGCGAACTCCTTCGCCTGCGCCAGAATAGGGCTCTTCGTCTCCATCCAAAGCAAATCGGCGTAGGGTGCAAACGCAGCGGCACGATTAATAGCACACTGGGTGCCACCCTGGTAGCGGTAATATCCCTCACGTGTCCTCGGCGCGTCCCAGTTCCAGTACGGAACAGACTTCAAGCCAAACTTCTTCTGCGCAATCTCGACAGCACCGTGGTACGACTCGTGCGCGACAGCTGCCAAGAACTGCTGAATAGTCGAAGGGTTCGCGCCCTGCTTCTTCAGAGCCTCAGCCAAGGGTGCGGAGAAGAGCTGCAGGTTTGCGGACGTGAGCCATTGGTCCTCGATTGACTGCAGCTGATCGCCCGACTTTCCGGCACGTTCAGCCTCGACCATGACGGTGTTTAAAGAGGGTAAAGATGGGTTAGTGCACCCGAGAATGAAAGCATGATCGCGATCGTCAATGTTGGAAGTAATGAGCGTTGCAGCCTCCGAGTCAGTTCTAGCAATGGCAAGATTGTCCACACCCATAATGTCGTACTGGAGACGGATAGCGACGAGGCGATTGATGTGCTCAGAAATGGGGACCAAAACTTTGCCCGCCATGTGACCGCATTTTTTGGTTCCCGGGGCCTGGTCCTCGACATGGATTCCTGCGGCACCCTTCTCCACCATCATCTTGGTCAGTTTCATGATGGCAGTCAGTCCACCGTGACCTGTGTCGGCATCGGCAACGATAGGCCTGAGATAGTCGACGTAGGGAGTCTTGGCGAGTTGCGCGTCTGAAAGACTGGAACGCGCCTCGCGCTGCTTCCGATCGTGGAAAAGCTGAGCCATGAACAAGTGCTCGACTTTGTTCGGCACAGTGTTGGATGGGTAATCTAGATGCATTTAGAACAAAGATCGTCAGCAGACTAAGAAGCCTCACCTGCGAGATCCGGTCCTGGCTCGTTGGTACTCGACGCCGTGCTGGATGACTGCCACCCGGAAACATAGACAGTTTCGAGGTACTTGGCCATCTGGGTGACTTGACGGGATCAAGACTAAAGAAACTTAGCATCTACCAAGATGAATTGACAAGGACAACTACGCTCCATAAGTGTGCGACGGTGTGCCCCGCTTGTGGTGCTCGCTGAGGAGTGCCCATAGCTTCTTTGCCTGGATGTTGGATGGATACTCGATAGGAATCGTGCCGCGCTTGGCGACGACCTGGGCGGCGGTGTACGGACGCGTTACCCGTTCAAAACGAGGGTTCTGGGTATGACATGAGGATAGGGTATGTCAAGACAAGACAATACTTACCTTCCACCATTGCTCGACTTGCTGGACTTCTTTGGCAAAGGCGGCTTTCTCGGAGGACGACATTTTGCTAGGATGGAGAGGAGAACTGGCGGATGGTGGCAGTAATAAAGAGAAAGAGCCAGTCTTGCCTCCCCCGCATTTCAAGTCAAATAGCCCCTGACTTACCGGGATGCGGAACACATGTGATTCCGCTGTAAACATCTTCATCCTGTTCCGAGCGGGGCTCCACCCTTTCCTCCCTATTCTTGAAGGTCACGATTTCACAGAGCTGATGCGCATATCTTGTAAAGATCCAACTCGTTATATTATGTAGCTTCAGAAGAAAAAATACGCTCTAATTTTCCTTTGAACCGCTCTCTTGGTGGCTTCAGTCCACTCAGATGCGGGCGCGCGGCGGAATGGTGGTAGAGAGCCCCCTTTGCGCGCCTCCGTCGACCGATATTTCCCGAGAGACCTCCATAACCTTTCACCGCTTATTTCCGTTGCACAAAGAACGGCAACGGACTTGTTGTTCCGCATTGCACTGCGGGGTTTGTGGAAACACACCCCCCGCTACCGTCTATCGCCATCATACACTAGTCCCGCAAGGCCGTACCGAACGACAAATGCGAACAAGCTCCCGGCAACCTAGGACCATCAATAAACCGTTCAAGGCAACAATGGCATGACATCACCTGGGTACACATTAGCACCTTGACAAGGTTCTTCTCATTCATGGGTCCGAAACGGAGTAATAGAAATTGAGTATTGTCAAGTTGGTTGTCTCCAGTATACTGCCCGATGTAGAGGTAGTCGTCTCGGTCAACCCGAGCGCGGAAACACCTTCAATACAAGTATGGTCAGCTGAGAGGGTGGCCGCAAGAATTGCGCCTTTGATGGATGGAGTAAATTCGTCTGAGAGTCGAATCTATTCGCCATCAGACTCCATCATATACGTAGACGGTCCAGAGCGCACCTGGGTACTCGATGTCGCGGACACGGAACCAGTCCAAAGAGTTGCGGACATGACAGCAGGAAGTTGAATACCTGGGGGATAAAGAAGAGCAACAAAGTCTTGGAGAAATGGGCCTGAATTCCGACTACGGCGAACGCCATGCCTGTCAAGTAGCAAAGCGTATCTCCGGGGAACGCACGGGCAGGATACCTATTGATGCTCGTCAAAAAAGGTCGTTTCGGTATGGAGATACTCACCAATTGTGGTATATGAATCCCGAACAAACTGCTACAAGGGGCAACATAAAGTACAGACTGAGGAGATGACGTTCAACAAGAACTTTGCTGCCATATGCCATACCCGCGCTCCATACGCCACCAAATTCAATCTCCGTGTTATTCCCAAGAAGGTGAAGGGGCAAACGAAATCCCATGGGCCAAGGAAGGTACAAGAGGTCGTTGATGATCACAGAGACCGCGATAATGATTGCTTGACTGACTTCTGAGCCATTTATACCAGCAAGAATGTTTATGCTGTTCGTAGAAAACGTCGATAACATGGACATGTACAAGTAGTACAGTGGACCTGTCAACGGTATGAAAGGACGGAAGTCATGTTTGAATTTGGATACTGACCAAGGTTAACCAAGTTGCCGAATATCCTTCGAAATGGAAGAGGAACCACGACATGCGTATTTCCACCTTCGGCAAAGTAGACCATAAGAAGGGGTATCGAGGCGATGATGGGTATGGGAAGCTTGTGTCTCCACCGAATGTCGAAAACGTCGTCCAAGAATCCCAGCATGGTCGCAATAAGAAGTGACAAGATGGAAGACAGATATACGGAAAGCTAGGTCATTTTAGCTTGTGAGCTATATCATTCATGAAGAAGATTACTTGATGTAAGGGAAACTCTGTCACTTTTATGCCTTCACGGGTAACTGCTGCTGCGAGCGAATCGGAGAACGCAAACGGGATGAAAAGGAGGAGCGCGAGAATATACACTGACGCGCAGACCAGCCCCATACTTTCCGGACTGCGGAAGCTCAGAACCAACTGAAAGAAAACTGCACTTTACGCACATGGGAGTAGCATAGGTCTTCAACAAATCCCGTCCTTTGAAATTTGCCTTCACAAATGTCGAGCCCAGAGACGGGACAAGATATATCGTCGACAAAAATGAGAATATCGAGAATCCCAGTGACGTGTACAGTGCTGGTATTAATGGAACGGGGTCCAGCAATGGCCGTATGATGAACCAGGCGCCGATAGGAACCAAGCCAAGGAACAGAACGGCTGGGAGAGGGCGAGGAGACAGTTCAACCATGGTTATTCCAAAGCATGAATACCGAAAAGACCAGTGATGGTAAAAGGAACGCGCAGACACGCGACGACGTGTCTGTCCGAATGCGACAGCTAGTGGCTGTACAACACTGCCGGCGGCAAGACAGTATTTTCCCACGCATCAAACGTAGTTCAAATCAAGCTTCACGGCCGACTTCGACAATGCATTGTCAATTTTCTCGTTCATATGGCTCTCGATCATCGCCGGAGTTACCTTGATCTCTCTAGTACAATTCCATCCAAGGACTCTAGTGTGTGGCCAGTAATATAACTTGGATTCAGTTACATTTCTACCAGCTAGTGAACCTTCGGTTTACTCAAGGACAAACTGAACCCGCCGCGTATGACATTGTCGTTAATAGGTATGATTATGCTATCGTCGTATCACGACCTCTAGGTTGTCACCGTGTCCATCTCAACAAGCTGGTAACGGTGGAAGGAATGCTCCAGGAGGAGAGTAATCAATTTGCGTACTGACTGGTCTCCCAGTTATAGGTGCCGCAAAGACTATAATTGAGAGAAAATCCTTTGCCGAAAACTGTTTGACGCAGCGGTGGCGAGAGCGAAGAATGAAAACGTTCCGCTCCCAGATAGTGAGCGCTGTGTTCGCCGTTTCGAAAAGATAGCAATAAATGGGTACCAGTAGCACTAGATTGTAAATTAATGTCATAAAATCGCCGTGAAGCAATATCAACGTCGGTTTGTATTCATGGGGTATCGCTCTCCAGCACCTTCAATCGAGAGCCGACAGAACACAGACGAGGCGCTGAACCTACATCGTTGCAAACAAAGACTTGATAGCCCCTTCGTCCAATCGACATGGTGGTATATTAATAAGACCCACCCAGCAAGTCAGAAACATGGTCATCGAGTCCAAAAAGGAGCAGAACCCAAACAAGCGAACTCGGTGAACGGCGAACCCGGCATAGGGGGCCGGCACTCGCCTACCCAAAGCCTCCTGCTACCACCGTCTTCTGCCTCCCTCACACGTTTTCTGTCATTAGTAGCTATCACTCTCGTGTTTGTTCCTCATGGCATCCCAGCAATGTCTCCATCCAGGTAATCAAACCGTCTTGTACGCCACAAATTACGCGCTGTGTCTGATCCCATTTTATACCATCCCGTGACTGGCATGCCATGCAAAGATATCCTCGTGGCAGGAGCCCATTCGGAGATCTAACTCGTATTCCATCTGCGCCACCACCACGAAGGTCTGTACCGCCGCTATCAACCTTCAGCCACCTTCAGTAAAACTCTTCATTCCGAAGCGCGAGCACACCGGTCTAAACTGTATATATCATCATGAAATGGCATTAATTGCATTAACGAGGGAAACTAGACGTTGTAAGGTAACGTGTACGAGTGGCGGACTGACGGGCAAAGGGGTACATAGGGGGTCTGCCGTTCGCCGTTCGCTTCTTTGAGTTCTGCCCTGTCCTCATCGAGTCAGGGTCGGCAGCGGGAAAGCCCGACTCGGTGCACAGCCACACACATTGCTCGCGATTGCCACTGCGGCCCATCATTCGGAGGACCTGGGCAGCGGGACCGCGGTCCATAGCGAGAATATATCTAGGATACATTCACGATAGAGGAATATCAGCTCCTTCCACATCTTCAAAATGGTCGCCGTTCAATTCGCGTTACTCTCCCTCCTCATCCCAGCCGCGTTCGCACAGAACGAATGCATGTCGCGTGCCAGAAGGCTATCGAAGATGGTTGTACCACAGCTGTACTTTATACAGGTAAGTTGGTGTCCTGTATCAATATATCGCTCTGCTAACGAGGTAAATTTGCAGTCGCAATTGCAACCCAACATGATGCCCATGGAGTATATTAACTCCATCGTACCAGAAACCCCACGGCCCAGCTTAACCGCGATTATGTGTTGAGGAGTCACGATGATGTGGGTTTGGCGCCACGCCATCTAGGTAAGCCAATTGTAGCTTGCGCGGTTCACGAAGCTCATGAAGTTGCTAGCTGTATTCTATTAGAACGTAATTATACCTCCAGTACTATTATCATTGCACGCACATTTGAGAGGACAAGATTCAAATCTCGCGTTCGGGTGGGAACTGATGAGTCACACCGAACACCAATTGCGCCACTGACGGTCTTCTCGGAATGGGCTTCACTCCAGAGCCTTGGACGCGTCGATGAGCATCGGCTAGATGCTAATACAAGAGAAAGAGAAGTCGACAACGACTATACATCATTGATGACCGAGAAAATCGAGTATTTGGTCAATCAACACGTACACTTTTCAATTGGAGGGTTGGCTATCATAGTATCAAGTCCACATCCAAGTTATACATCGAATAATTCGATTCCACCCGAGATACAACAATCACTCTAACCAAAAATCAGCACCACCGTCCTTGACTAACAGTTCAAGTTGGCTTACATTAAATACAATAAGAATAGTCCAATGCATAACTTTCAGAAGGGCTAAGTCAGTCACCAGGCATCACCGCATGAGAAGGACCCACAAACCTATGTAGAACTCTCTCTCGACCGCCTCTTCAGTCTTTGACGTGTGTGCATCCACCAACCAAAAAGTCCAATGCATCCCAATGCCAAAAGTCCAACAAACAGCACTATGCCACCTAACACTCCCGCTTTAGCCGCATTTCCCGCATCCTGTGAAAGGCATGCTGCGCCAATCGGGGCCGAAAAAGCTCCCACAGATATTGCCAGCAGCACACAGGCTAGATATTCCACCTTGAGATATCGTCTGCGAGTGGTAGATGATGTATCATCAAAGAAGTCCTCTGGTGGAGGTGGTGGGGACCATGGAGATATAAGAAAGTAGACGCCGGCGGCAAGGGGGATGGTAGTAATAACACCGCCAATAGCGCCTGATGCGGCCAATGATGCAGGAAGGGAAAGCAAGGCAGCGCCCAGTATAACATATATCGCAGAAAGTAAAGTGGGAAGGGGAATGAGCGCGATGAAAATGAGTATCATTCGCCAAGGAAATGGAGTGCTTGTCGGCGGAGGAGTTGGACTTGACGGGGGATGAGGCGGGGGTGGGTTTGGAAATTTTTCATTAGAATTGGTCGGGTGAGGATTAATATGAGCGTGTAGATTATATGCGGAGAGAGTTGGCAGTGATGGAATAGGAGGGGTTTTCCCAGTAATAAAAGGAACGTGCGGGTCATTTGGTGGAAAATTGACGTGTGTAGGAGATGATGGGGGATAGAAGAACCCGACGGTGGACCGCGGAGTCGCCGAGTTATGCGACGTCCAATCTACCGCCATCGCTGGACAGAGAGAGGAGAGAGAGGTGAATGAAGCACGTGGGAATCACTCACGCTTGTCTTCCACGATCATGGCGGCTTTATAGCCCCGGGCCTGAGTACGCACTACCGGGGAGCGAAAGTCTCCAAAGCCGTACTCTGGGCTGTGCATTTCGCTTGTCATCGCAGTCCGGAACACGCTTTAGGGTCCAAACTTGCATAGAGTGGATCCCTCCTGTAAACATGGCGAGTCTTGTACTTTCCTTCAATCGTGTGTAGATGCTTCCTGGTAAGGCCTCTATATAATACTAACAGTATGCTTTCAGATAGCTTACAGTCCCGTCTCTCCACGTCGCGATCGATTGACCCCACGTCCTTCGCACTACGTGTTGGAGCAGTTCTTGGATGACAGCGGAAAGCGCGATCTCCTCCAACGCTTTGGTGTGGATATTCATGACAAGCGCGCCTCGCCTCGGGCTAGACTATATCTGATCCAAGGCGCTGTTCATACAGACCGGCCATCATGATGTGATGGTTTTGACGCGTCGTCGAACATGGACCAGCACGAGAGGTAGAATTGCGAGTGACCCAGGAATACACGTTCCATTTAGCCGACAGCCCTGTACGTTTGGAACCATTTTCGACGCGATTCTTTCTTGACGCACGTATGAATAGACATTTGAGGGGCAACTGATATACCGGCTTCTTGAGGTAAGTATAGAAATGAAAAAAGATAACGCGAGGTGATTGTAGCCTATTGTAGCTGCTGAGATCCTCAACCCCACGCAGGAGTGGGAGAACGCGGGGAGGCTGAAACCCGTATTTTAGTAGTAGCAAGTTAGGTCGGAAATGAATCGGCCCACCAAGCCCATCGAGGAGTTATGTTCTCAGAGGCTCTGCAGAATACATTGAAGAGACTCCAAATTGGCATGTGGCGCCCGAAGGGCCTTGGGTAGTAGTCGTGGTAGGAGATTTTGATCTTGTGGCGGCAATACCCGAAGCTCCGAGCAACCCAACCATCATGATCCAACCATCAACTTAAGTCTGCTTGTTAATAATTCCACCACCGAGCCCTGTATGACCTTTGTGAGCACAGGGTGGCTCTCAGGTGAATTGGTTTTTTTCAACTCTAGTCAACATTTGCAGTCTATCCTTTTGAAAGTCACCTCGACTCGACTGCGGTGACCGGTCTGCTTTCTTAGGTCCAAAAGGCTCAGGTATCCAATACGTACGTCAATTGCTAGTCTTAGATGTATTCGTCGACGTCGGGTGGTCGGGATAAGGTGGAGATGACGGTGAGATAGGTGAGCTCCTCCAAATTCAGCTTGTCATGGCGATAGCCTTCACAAATACGTCTTTGCTAACATTATCTACTAGCCGAGTGACTATATCCGTTCCAGATACTATGTTTAAATCTCTATGAAAGAAATGTCGTGAGTCCTCAGTTCTGAATTCAATGAGCCCAAGGCTGCTGATAAGGCCCGGCCGCTATTTCGGATAAACAACTTGCATATCTATGTCGCCGAGCGTACATATAGCAGACGCGTCACAGAATGCCGTCTCGGGCGCCCATCATGTTCAAGGCTCTCACAGCGCTTTGTTTAGCCGCATCATTGCTTACCTCTGCTTCATCGGCAGCTCTCCCGGCCGTATTTGGTGTACCCGTACGTCTACTACCGCGCGACCTCGTGTAATCAATCAACGCTGAAATTATCTATAGTACCCCAGCGAGACAGATTACACATATAGCCACCCGAACACGGCCTTGCTCATTGTTGATGTCCAATACGACTTCATTAACGGTTCATTGAGTAACGAAATATGACTTGTTGGACAACCACAGCTGGTCTCGTGATTGCAATAATTTCTACTTTGGTTCAAGCAGCCGTCTTAGCCTCTCCTAGTTATCGCCACTTCTCAAGACTGGCATCCCGAAGGACACGTCTCATTCGCGTCCGCTCATCCCCGCCATGAGCCTGGTGATGTTATCCAAATCCCGGTCTTGGCAAGTCGATATAAGGAGACGGCGCGACAGAGCTTGACTTATGATCACTGTGTGGTTCGTTGAACCTCTCTAGTATCCTTCGCTTTCCAAATCTCACCGATATAGCCCGGTACATTTGGAGCAAACATTGAAGAAGGAGTGCAGAGCCGACTGAACAGCATTATGGGCAAGACACCGATCACACAGATACACAAAGCTCAGCACCACCTCGTCGATATTCCGCATTCGCCGATGTATGTAAACTCGTCATTTACTCGTGCCAAGTATGCTGACGAACCGTTCCAGAATCAGTACTTCGAATGTAACTTTTACTTTAAAAGTGTTCTCCAATTCATTGACACTTTATGGCTAGTCACTACCCTCGGTCCTGAGATGCGCGCGCGCGACATCGAGGAAATCGTAATAGTTGGACTGTAAGCGCAACAAGTGTTTATGTGTTCGACTGACAGCATATTAGGGTTACCACTGCTTGCGTATATGGCTCTACGGTCGACGGGATCAAGATGGGATGGGACGTGACAGTTATCAGCGATGGTGTCGAGGCATCAACCCAGGAAAAACAAGACACTGCTCTGGAGGAACTCGCGACTTGGTGGGGTGCAAAGGTTACCTCGCTATCTGATTTCGAGGCGGCTTCATCATGTAAGTTGAATGAGGCAGGAAGGTCAAGCGGACTTCTAGGTCTCCATAACATGCGTTCAGGAAATTACGGTATTGTCACTATCATGCTATCGTAAACGGCTACTATGAATACAGAAGAAATAGCAATGTCCGTGAGAAGTCCAACGTCCAAGGTACAGTACGTTGCAACAGAAACTAATTGAAAGAGTGGAAGAACGCTGAATTCAGCGGGGAACAACGCGTAGTCGGCCATGATGCGACGCAACGCAAGTTGAACTTGTAGAAAGAGATGATGGAGAGATTGAGATCTTGTAATGAAACAGTGAGCTTCAGCCTGAGGGTGTGCAAGCAACGTACGGGTAGATGACGGTCATGAAGACAGCTCAAATGATAACACAATTCTGAGCGTGGGGTCGCGCTGACACGATAGGCGGGGATGGGAGGAGATTGGTCGAGTCATCGCATTCGGCAACGAATTCGACAACTTCTTCACCAACACCGACGTCGGTGATGGAGAGAGTATTATCGAAGGTATCCATCGAAATTCAAAGATGAGTATGAGGCAAAATTGAGCGTAATCGGTGTGGGTTGGAAAGGATTAAGATCTAGAGTTGTGAGCTCGTAGAAGTATCGTGGGTTTTATAGCCTTCGATAGGTGATGGTCCCAAGGCAACCGTATGGCCTTTTAAGGTGCGCAAGACATTGTGTATTGTCTCCGACACCGCCCACGCTCATTAAACCACTACTACGATGACGCCACACAAGACAATAAGATGGTCCCAATAAGATCACTTGACGACAACCACGTTGTCTCAGTAACTCTATTGTCCCACGGCGATGGTCATCAAATCTACAATTCAATCCTCATCGTCGACAGGGTCTCCCCCGTCCATATCCAACTTCCGTTTCCGCCCAGGCATCATCTTGCCATCACCGAAACCCACACCCGCTTTCTTGCGCAACACATCCAAGTCCTGCTCGCCCTCCTCAGCCCACTCCAACACGAGATGACGGCCCAACAAATGCGTATGTCTAAGAGCAGCATACGCATTCTCCGCCTCTGTCCTCGACACGAAATCGAGGAACGCAAATCCACGCGTCCGCGAGTCAAACTTCCTAGGCAGCCGCACCGACTTGAGCTGTCCATGTGCACTAAACACCAATCATCAGTCATTATCAGTTGAAACCCTGCGACAACAAGAACTTACCCAAACAGCTCGCGTATATCCTTTTTCGTCGCCTCGAACGGCACGTTCTTGACAAGCATTTTTGTTGTGCGGCTCTTCGACACGGCCGGATCTACAGGCTTATCACTCTCCGTGCCCCGTCCCGCAAACTTAATATGCAGAGCATGTCCGTCAAGGTTGAAACCCTGCATGCTCTTGATAGCCTTCTTCGCACCCTCCACATCCTTGAAACCAACGAACCCGTATCCCATGCTCAGTCGCGCATCAGGCCGCTTCGGATCCGGCTTCGTCTGCACACGAGCGAAAGCAAACGACGGCAAATTGCGGAAGATTTGCGTGAGACGCTCCGCCGTAGTGGCAAAGGCCAGGTTCTTCACAAAGAGTGTAGATCCAGCCGATAAGGAAGGCTCTTCGTCCGCAGCTGCACCTGCGGCCTGCTCGGGGATGGTGATGGCATGGGTGGAGGAAATGTGAACCTGTGGCGCCGGAGGCGGTGTGTCTGTGAAGACGCCCAAAGGCCCTTTTTCCAAGTAAATGACAGAGCTGCCAAGACGTCGATAGGCCACCGCTCTAAACGCCGTCGACGCATCGGCCGGCCGGTCAAAGTCCACTACAGCCATCGTGCCAGCAGGAGGGACAATAACGCGTGTCAAAGTCCCATGTGGCTCAAATAATTCACGAATCTGCTCTTCTGTAGTCCCATAAGGTATATTTTTCACCAAAATCGTGGTCTCTGAGCGTTCGCGTGAAGAAAACGCAGAGAGAACGACGCCCTGCGATTCCAGATACGTTTTGGTTTCTTGGATAATGTGCGTCTCTGCAAGAGCGAGTTTAACGGCAGCGTTATCAGAACCACCATCAGGATTGAGAATTTCAGACTTCGCTATGTTCATGCGATCGGCAACGGATGACGCTACAGCATCGCTCTATGAGTTCCTTGAGTACATGTCCGCAAGACACTAAGAAATAACGTACGTTCATATATAACATGCTCCAGTTGAAGTCTTGATCGGCTGCGGCTTTGCGATTCGCTGCCTTCTCACCCTTGACAGTACGTTTCCGCCCTTCGCCCTCTTCCACCTGGAAGCCACCTTTGCGATCCACAGCAGCGAGGATGTGTATCAAGCGCCCTTGGAAAGACTTGCGATCTAGTGCCTCATACGCGGCGAGGGCATCGTCAGCCTTGGTGAATGACACGTAGGCAAGGCCTTTCGATTTTTTGGTCGCTGAATCGAGAGGGATATGAACCTGCAAACAGATTTGAGTTAGCACTGTTTTGGTATCCAGAGCGTGAGGAGAAAAATTCAGAGTAATATTTCTACTATCGGATTTTCCACAAAGGAATCAGCATTCCCGCAAGTCTGATGTCCCTATACAAAGTTTCATCCCGAAGCAAGGTAGAAGTTGTAATCACCTATTCGAGAACAAAGTCAGCACGACGTTGATTTCCAATTGAAGACGAAAAGAATCAGAAAATATTTCTACTATCGGTTTCCCTGAGGATCAACATTCTCCGAAGAGTCTGATGTCCCTATTTGAGATGTCATCATATGGACCGCTCATCGAGCGGGACGGTTGGGAGGACAAGGCTCACCTGAGATAAACTACCATACGGGCTGAAGAACTCTGAAAGCTCATCTTCCGTACACGAAAACGTAAGATTACGGACAAATAATCTCGAGGTCTGTAGAATTGTTTCCTTGGTGGGATCTGTGGGTTCTGGGGCGTGTACTTCTGCTTCTGAGATCTTGGGATGCTAGGTCAGACGAAGAATAACGAAAAATATGTAGCAAAAGGACCGACCTTGACTGGATCTTCAACATCCTCGTCGTCCGACTGCTCAAAAGCCTTGACCTCGGCTTCGTCAACTTTTTTCGACATATGGCGCCTCATCCAGTCCAAATCGGACATTCCCGCCTGACTGGCGGGCTCGTCGTCTTCGGGCGCGGTCATATCAACATCCAACGTCTGCTTGCTCGTCGAAGCCTCAGCCTGAGGTTCATTCGCCCACGAAGGACCCTTGGACGTCTTTGTCTGCATCACATCCATATACTGCTCACGCTTGACGTCTTTTTCGGATTTGGCGTCCTTCTTCACAGTTTTGTCGTCCTTTTTCGACTTGCCATCCGGTTCCTCAGTGCGTCGACGCTTGTTCGGCCTCGGTGTTGGAGCATCCTTAGCGCCCTGTACTCTCGAGTCAAATGTCATTTAATCGACCAAAAAAAGCATAACGAAAGATACTCACCTCTACGGTGTTCACGAATATCCGCGTTGAGCCAAGAAAGGTTTTGTCGAACCATGCCTGGGCGGCGGACGCTTCCTCGTCAGTTTTAAAACCGACAAAGCCAAATCGTCTGGAGGTGCCGTCTTGCTTGTGGGCGACCTTGACATCGGTCGGGGTACCGTCTGGCCGACCAGCTTGCTCGAAATGTTTTCTGAGCTGCTCCGGCGTGATATACGCGGGCAAATTCTTGACGATGAGACGGGACATGGCATTGGAAGAAAAAGTCAGAAAACTTTTTTTGATCTTTTAGACTGATGGATGCCGTCGGCAACAGCCACGTTCGAATCCTGATCAAGCCACTTGGTACTTAATATTCAAGTAAGTAAGCGGCAACAACGGGCATGTATGATAACAGAAGTATACATAGAGGAAGCACAATAAATGACGAGAAACATCAAAGAGATTCACCACTGTTAGTACAGGAGAGCAACTGCATCCAAACAGCCGCCACACCCTCTTCCTCACTTCCCACTTGCATCCCGTTATCCTTGAGAATGAAATACTCCCTGTTGGATGTTTGAACAATCGCCAACGCAGGATGGAGAGTTGCACTAGACTGCGTCTGGAAGTGAATACTTTCTACATGGTGATGCCTGTCGCTATTATGAGTACCTGGTGCGGCGACAGACAGGCAGACACTCACGTCGGGAGGAATAAATTCACTTTGGTAGATCTCGGTTTTGCACTGTGCATAGGAACGCTATCCAGACCAGCAAAGTCCTGCGCCATCTCCGTTGACGACTTCCACTGACCGCTGAGGCTAGCAACAATCTCAGCTTCATATGTAATGCGCAATCGCCCATCAATCACATACCTATTGGCAACGACGCACGCAAGAATATATCTCTCCGCAATGACCTCTTTCACCGCACCTAAACTTCCTTCCCGTCTGATCCTTTTCAACCAATGTCGACTGATCCCGCGTTCATACTCTTCATGGTTCGTCCATGAAACTTGCTCCATCAATGGCGGAGGCGGTATGGCATGGACAGTCACCCGATGGGCAATATAATCAGACCAATCGGCACGAACAGGAATTCGCTGAGAATCGTCGAATTCTGAAGAAGAATCCTCCACCCGCCCAACGACTTCGCAAGTGGCTTCCAGAACGTAGAACGACTCTCTAGATGAGTTTTGTTCCATGGTAACACACCATATCTCACCGTCCACGATTTGCTCCACATGGACGATCCGTCCATCAATCCATTCACTCGATTGTCCAACCGACACGCAGAAGAAGAGTCTTGTCAACAAAAACCTTTGCTACCCGATTAGCTAGTTGGCTTGCACAATGAACGACACATACCTGATAGCGATAGTGATCTGCTTTTCATGATCCGGGCTCATCCATAATCGGGACGCTATCATTTCCCTTCCACCAAACGCAGGACTGAGAAACGAGGCCTTGTACTTTAACCGGCGCTCTGTGACTTCCGCTCGTCGTTGCCGCAAGTAAGGCCACATATTGACCATATTTTGAGGGTAGATCTGCAGAACGAGACCAAATCGTCGTCCAGAGAAATCGTGCAGAAGTCTATAACTTGCAGAGATATATGCTGCACGGGGCCGAAATGGTCAATGTCCGACATTTTCAACGATACAGCCTGCTTACCGGCATAGCGAAACATCTTGGAAACTAACGTACATGACATGAGATCTTCTTCAGCGACTTGACTAAGAATTAGAGCATATCGTGGGACCAGCTTGCGACTCGCTAGAGATGGAGGTAGCGAAATGTTGTCAAGTGAAACAGGAAGCGTCGTAATGAAATCAAGATATATCTGGGAATGGCCTTGTTGAGAAAGAGTCATCGTATCTTGGTTGACTTTTGTAGGAGGCGGAGGCTTCTTGACGACCAGAGGCGTAAATCGTTTAGCGTTAGTCGTCGAAATCAAGGGCTTCCTTGCGGGTGGCTGAGGCATAGCAGGAAGGAAGGAAGACGAAGTACTAGTCGCGGGAATAGCGGAAAGAGGGTTCGGGGCAACAGCGACGGGTTTATTAGGCATCTTGAAGGGAATTGCTTTGGGTTTACAGGCAGTAGATTTCGGATCGTCGTTAAGCTTGAGTTTCTTCGTCTGAGCATTGTTTTCCGGTTCAGCTTTCCTCTTTTTCGCGGAGGGAGGTTTAACTGCCGTTGGCCTGGGTTGAGGCAGATCGAGTGCTGGAGCCGCGTTTTGGGTAGGCACGAAAGGTGCTCTGGGAGGTTGACTAAGTGGAAGTTGGGAGGAAAAGGAGTATTGAGAAAGAGCTTGAGAGGACTCAGTCGCTATTGATGGCGCTGATAGCAGAGATATGTGTCTTGAAGCGGTAGCAGCAGGAGGATGAGATTCGGATGAAGACTGTATGAGAGATCCTGAGGATCGCTGGTTGATACGCGGTTGGGATGTACTGCTGGATGTGGTGACTTTCTCTGCTGGAGCTGATTTCGGCACCGGGGATTTCTTTTTGGACTGTACAGATACTGCTGGCGCAGGCGTCGCGTCGATTACCGTTGTCGCTTGACTTGGAGCAGGCTGAGTCTTCTTTCGGGCATTCTGATAGTCAAGAATCATCTGGACCATCTCGGCTTTCTTGACTCTTGTATATCTAGGAATTTGACGGTCCTTGCAGAACGCCTTGAGTTGAAGAACCGTGAGTTTAGTGAGCTCATCCTCTGTCATAACCTCCATTGCGGGCTACAGACACGTCAGAGAGTGCGTATAGAGTGAAAACTGACTTACATGGACGCGTCTAGTCAACGTTGACTTGTTTGGTTGTGTGTGTCAATCTCTCCTTGGACCACCATGATTTCTGCCGTCGAGTTCTACAGCGGCATTGGAGGACTACATCTTGCTCTCTCCAGGTGCTTACTGCCCCAGCCTGTACAAATTCTTGCCTCATACGACTGGGACCAGACCGCTTGTCGTGTCTACACCCACAATTTTCCTTCGACGACTTGTCACAGAACGGACATCTCTTTGTTAGCCCCAGACGACATCCCCGTCGCGGATCTATGGCTTCTCTCTCCAGCATGCCAGCCATATACGATTCTCAATCCAAACGCGAAGGGCGCGGATGATCCAAGGGCAAAATCGTTCTTACATCTCATTCAACGCGTCTTGCCCCAGATGATCGAGGCACGACGTCCGGACTATATGCTGGTAGAGAATGTCGCTGGATTTGAGGTATGTCCAATGCATATCGCTTACAATACTGAAGAGCTCAAACTGGTCCAAGGTAGAGTTCAACCACGCGTCAGACGTTGTGTGACACCCTATCCTTGCTGGGGTATCATACGAACGAGCTTGTGCTTTCGCCCTCACAATTTGGCATCCCAAACTCGAGACGAAGATATTATATGCTTGCCAGGAGATTCCCATTCAGCGATCAATGTGTTCCTCCATCAATTCAGACGTCGAGAATAGAGACATATCTATCTGCTTCAATCGGCGAGGAATATGACATTCCTCACAAAGTCCTGCAAAAGTGGGGTCGTCTTTTCGACATTGTACACCCGCGGGATGCCAGAAGCTGTTGTTTCACAAGAGGTTGGTGTCTTCATCCTTTCGAGCGATCCAATCTCAACTGTCACATAGGCTACACGCAACTGGTGGAACGCGCTGGATCTATTCTTCAAATGGAGTCGACTCTAGACGTAAGTTCTTTCCTCAACCTGAGGGTGATGTTGAATTTCCTACAGACTACGCAAGTCTTTGACGAATTCCTAGCTGCCCAAGCTGCAGGCGAGGTCGATGCAGTATACAAACTCGCGCCGCTCCGTCTCCGGTACTTTGCGCCAGAAGAGCTATTACGGTTATTCGATTTCAATTCCGCTGGGGAGGAGGAGCACTTTTCATTTCCAGACAACATCTCACGCAAATCACGATACAGACTGATAGGCAATAGCGTCAATGTTCGGATCGTGAGGGCCTTGATCGAGTATCTACTTACTAGCACGGCTCCTGGAGGAGAATGATGAATATTTTACGGATCATGAACGCCTTGATCGAGTATCTGCTCACCAGCACGGATCCTGGGCGAGAACGATAAATGATATGCGTGCGCCCTCTCTCATCGAGGATAGTGTGGCGATCGTATTTGAAACATCGTCTGCATGTATAAGGATCTTTCGTCCACTCTCACTCCACCAAGCTATCCAGGTGCATGTCACTTGTTAGTTCTTGAGCTCTGTGCTTGAAACACGTCCCAGCTATGCGCAGTTGACGTCCGCACAGCACTTTCATTCGACGTCGTATAAAAGGAATGATCCATTGTGTCTAACAATCTGAATCACCAATGAATTTATACCTCTCCTCCGGAAACAAGATAGCAGACAGCACATACACGGCATTGGATGGGCGGCCGGTATTCCAAGTGAAGACCCCGTGGTCGATGTTCGGGAAGAAGACGGTCATCACGCAGGGCTCCGACATTGTTGCACGTATACGCTGGAAGAGAGGCGCATCCACGGTGCTGGAGGTTGGGCGACGAGAGATCACGGCGAAGAAGTACTTTCACAAGGGATGGTCGGGGTAAGCACTTGAATAACGCGACTCGGATGGAGCTATGTCGCTCACGCGCACATAGGGGACAAACGTTTGTGGCACCTGACGGGAACGAGTACAAGTGGATAATCAAGAAGAACCAACCAGAGGTACGTGACTTTCGTATATACACATTTCGTATGCAGTGCTCATGGCCCTCGCAGCTCGTTCGGAGCGGAATGATCAGCAACACCCCCATAGCGAAATTTCATCGCAAGCATTCAGGTCTCTTCACCAAGAAGAGAAAAGCCTACCTGGAGGTGTTCCCTGCAGGGGAACACATCGTTGATGCCATCCTTGTGACGTTTATATATATCGAAACCGCGAGGCGTGTCTCTAGGAAGGAACGCAGTAGCGACATTGATATTGATCTGGACGGGGGCAATGGCGGTGGTGGAGATAGTGGTGGAGGAGACGGAGGCGGTTGGGGCGGAGGAGATGGAGGCGGTGGAGGAGGAGGTGGTGATGGAGGTGGCGGGGGTGGTGGGGGAGGAGACGGCGGTGGGGGCGGTGGCGGATGCTAGTAGACTTCGTGTGGCTGCCTTGATACCCAAAAGGAGTCCATCATGCAAATCAAGAGATCTTGACGTCTCTTGTCGACAAACAAGCGAATGATGCGCGGAAAGAGTTGCGAACGAGGCTTAATCGTATACTTACCCAGAAGAAGGAGGTTAAAGGTCCATCGCTTTGAAGTACGAGATTCCGATTCCTACTGCAACAATACGCTATGATACAGAAATTCAGTGATATATACAACAGAACGACAACAAGATGAAAACAACAAAGCAGTTTACAGATGTTCCAAAAAAATCCACCGAGAAAGATAAAACATCGACGTTCAGAGCCTGGGTGGGTCTGTCGTCCAGTCGCTAGTACACAGATAAATAGGGTCGAGGATAAGTCGTTTTTTGAGAGGCACTTTGCCTGGGCGACGCGATAGGTGAACGCCGCGAGGCGGGGGGAGTGGTTCAAGCCAATTGGCAGGAATATTGAATTTGGGTTTGGGTAATGCGGCATCTGCCCCTTCTTCCTTGACCTTTGGCGCCGACGCCGGTTCGTGGTCTATATCCATGGCATTGTCGGCGTGACAAGGAGGTTTGGAGTAGGAAGGAGATGTGGGGTCGGGCTTGGTGAAGGGGTTGGATTTCATAGAAGCTGCTGAGCTCAGGCGGAGTCGCCGTCGCGTGGGTTTCTCTTCGGACGCATCAGGCGAGATGATGATGGGGGATGGTGCACGTCTAGGCGTTCGATGTGCAAGAGGTTCGTCGTCTTCTGAGAGGAGAGATATTTCCTCTATACGCTTCGTCATGGAAGTTTCGGGTGGTATATCGATAGTGGTCGACGTCGACGTCGTATCGCGTGCATCAGAGTCATCAGAAACTAGGATGATCTCCTCTGAGCGACCAGACCAGGTTTTCTTCACAGGCCAGACGTCTTTAGATCTTCGAACACGTTTTCTCTGAAGCTTGTGAGGTGGCGCTTGCGTCGGCTCGTCATCGCTGTCATCGATGACAATGGGTGCAGCTTTTGTGCAAACCGCGCACGTCCATTCGAATTGGGGCGACGACTGGGAAATGTATGTCTTGAGAACGGTCAAAAGCTGCACCGCGGAGAGTGGTGGGTCATGACACTCTACTTCCAAGGTCAACAACAACACAAGACCCGTGTGAACACCGTCACTCACTATGATGGAAATTGCGTTTACACTGCTTGCAGGTAATAATGGTTCCCCTTGTCGCCTCCTTGAAACTCCCGCACTTTGTACACGGCTGGCCAATCATCGGAATCACAAATTCCTCGGACCAAACATGGAGGTGGAGGAGAAGACGCGTTATTTGTCCGACTTTGGTCGAAACTCCCGAAAAGGTCGCCTTTGATCGATCTCACTTGTTTTGTAACCACAACGGTCCTCTGCTCTTCTAGTTACTCTGAAACGAACTGTGCATCATCTACTGCTATCAATAGTCGACAAATTCCATATCGCCCAAGCTTGCATGCTGCTGTTTCATGGACTTGCCAATAATCTTCGTCGAGTTTCTCGTACTTACTACTGGAGCTCCCACCTGACGGTTTTAACTTTTTGCAATTTTTTCATCGTTACCTGTCCCACACTTGTACGACTGGGGGCAAGATACCGAATCTGGGGCAAAGAATACAGCGAGCCATATGCTAGCAGCGTAACGACTGATCATTTCCTCTGACTTGCGAAACCGGATTTATCAAAAGGCTTATTTCTCAACATGGACGTGGCTCCTTGCACACGCGGTGGGATTAGCGCGTGTTCGCGAAATTCAATGATGTATCGTCCTAGGCCTCGGCTGCGGCGAAGGCTTTGTGTTGGCAACCATGCGAGATTGGAGTCTGTGCTGTATCACGGGCGATTGATGCAGGTGGCTGGATTAGCATTCTCGGCATAGGCGAAACACGGGAAGAGCTATATAAAGGACGGGATACAGCTCGCAACAGACAGCATTCGCCCTTCTGCTACTCCCCCTCTAGATCATAATCAGAATCATCATGCACGGACTCGCTGCCATCGTTTCTCTTGCGCTCGTCTCTTCCGCATACGCGCGCACTTTCACGGTCAAGAACAACTGCGCCTATACCGTTTGGTATGATATAGCTATCTATTCACGTATGCTCACTCTCTAACCAAGCTCCATAGGCCCGGTGTACGCCTTTCTCCTTTTTATTCCTTGAGTCGTATTGAAAACCTTATCCGCAGTTGTTCACAGACTTGAACGCTGGTACCGCTGTTCCTGATCAAGCGACTGGGTATGTCTTTAATTCAACCACGGCAAGGCCGGGTGACTCAATGGAGATTATAGATGGGAGGCTGCCTCCGGTTCATCCATCTCGTTCACCGTGCCCGACAACTGGACTGCTGGTCGCATCTGGGTAAGCATTTCCGTCCACTTAGCTAAAACGAAAGACTGAACGCTTGATATGGATAGGGTCGTACGGAGTGTGATTTCTCCACCAACCCAGGCCCTACGTCTTGCGTGACAGGTGGCTGCAACGGTGGTCTTGAATGCGACACTAGCAGCGGAACGGTAATTCACCACTTGCCTCGGAGGAGTGTTAGAAAATGTGCTAAAGATGGCTTCTAGGGTGTTCCCCCCGCTACTGTCGCTGAATGGACTCTCTCTGCCAGCGGAAACGCCGATTGGTACGATGGTATGCTCTTGCTCGCGAAGTGTCTAGTGCCGCCTGCTCACTGTGTGTAGTGTCCCTCGTGGACGGCTTCAACATTCCCTTGACCGTCACGCCGAGTGTCGATTGCTCCACGGCTTCCTGCCCCGTTGACCTGAACCCCAACTGTACGTAGTGCATCTCCTTCATCCAAGTACGCAATCCTGACAGACATATGATCTTGGTAGGCCCTACTGAAATCGCGGGTCCCGCGGCCAAGGACGGCAGCAACGCTGGCTGCAAGAGCGCATGCTTTGCCAATCTCGATGGAAACCAAGGTGAGTTATTTTCACTCTCCATGTAGATGTCAGGGGCTCAAGATCCTGAATCAACCAGCGAACTCGGCCAACTGCTGCAGCGGTGACCACAACACGGCCGCCACCTGCCCCTCCAGCGGTGTTCAGGACTATAATTACTTCAGTGAGTTCCTCTATGAGATGCCGTTGCCGGGACGGAAACTGATGCACGCTTTTTGCAGAGAGTAACTGCCCCAACTCGTACGCTTATGCTTACGACGAGTCTTCGGGCACCGCGCTCTGGTCTTGCGACTCTGGTCTCAACGCTGATTATACCGTCACTTTCTGCCCTTGAATGCCTCATAACGATTAGTGAGCGACTGGAGTTGATGTTGTATAAAAAAACATTGCATCCATTTGCTTCACGTCTATACATACTCTAAACCTATACCATTGCATTGATATTTATCCTTGTCCATAGTTGAATTAAATGTCTATTCCTTACTTGAACGAAGCGACGCATATGGAAGGTGGTCCAGTACAGTCGTGGTACCAACTATGCGTCTTGTTTTTTGATAAGTGAGCTGTAACTACTTGCAGACTGAAGAAGGTAGGAGGACTCGACGTACAGCGATCGAAGTCACCCCAAGTGGTTATATACTCGGCGGAACATGTATGCAGGAAGCGACACGACAGTTTCACTGAACAATCATTCGATCCGATCATACCGCTGCATCTTACGAAATCCTTTGTCATTAGTGTGCGTCCAAGATGTCAGCATCATTCGAGTCCTATCTCGGTCAAAGAACATTCGCCTGCCAGACTATCCTGTCTGGTCTCTCGGAGGCGCCGTGCATAGCTCCGTTCGTACAAATTGAGAGCTCTGATGCCTTTTCTACCAAGAGTTTGAGACCGCGGTACCGATCCCCGCTCCTGTTGCGCGACGATAGGAAGGTCATCATGAGACGACAAAAGAAGGATTTGTGGGGCGTTATTGCAGTATGTTTTGGCGGCAATGGGACGCGGAAAACTCCAAATTGTCAAAAAACAAGCCGTCTGTTCGTCGACATCAGCGGCGGGACGGGCCAGCATGAGCGTCACCGGAAGATAGCCGCCGGCCGAGTTTCATGGCGATCACAAGCCACGCGACCCAATGTACCTTGGGAGGTAACATCCAACTTCATAGGCTCGCAGGCTGAGCCTTTGCCCGCCATGACTATCTTGGAGAGCAATGATCAAGACCTCATGCAGCTATGGAATCTCATACTAGAGCTTAGCGAGCAGCTCAACCAGAACCGCCAGCTTTCTGTTTCTCTGCATTCTCAAGTCGGAAGTGCAAAGGTGTGTTCGCCGCATATTCAGCATCATTCACGAGGACTGAAAACTTGCACTAGAACCAAGCGGTTCATAATAAAACTGGGTTTGTTCTGAGACGGTTCAACTTGGATAAGAGCCAGGGTGCGTCTCGTGTGTGTGTGTTCGTATGCAACGCGTTAACCTCAATGAACGATAGATGTGTACGACGACGAGCTGCAAAAGATGAACAACGCCATTCGAGATGAGAACACTGGTCTTCAGCACGACAACAAGCATTTGAACACGCTCATCAAGGATTATGAACAGACTCTGGAGAGTCTAATGAGCACGTCCTCTTTCCCACTCCCCGTATACTGCCTTACTTACCCCGTTCTATAGGCAACTTTCGTAATCGCGCTGTAGGTTCCATGGACTCACCTTGGAAATCATGTTATTCATTACTTTCAAGCAAGACGTGCAAGAGCGCGAATTATCTCTAATACGAGAGTACGAAGAGCGGCTCCTTGCGTTGGAGGAGCAAAACGCCGCGCGGGACCTCGCGACGAGTACTACGGTCTCGGAGGCCATTGCGCGGCTTTCGTATATCATGCGACAAGTTTTGCACCACGAGTCGGGTGAGGATACGGACCCGGTCGACGCGGTAGCGGCGGCAGAATACGCGATGGAGAGGGAGATTGAGCTGGCGCGGTTGGAAAAGGAGAATGAGGAGCTGAGAAGGATGTTGGGCGTGCTTCCCTAGTGCCCAAGGAGGAGCCTCAACCGCACCAGGATTCGAGACCGTTCTTTGAGCCGATCAGGCTGCAGAGAACCGTTAGCCAGATTCCGGCAGTGGGTCCGTATGGGACGTATAAGCGCGCGCGTCCGGCGGGGTAGGAATGTTAAGTTATATGGATGGTGAGGCTGCTTTTGTAGCTTGTTTGTCGTGCACGGGCTGATGATGCCTCGACAGGTCGGATACTTATTTATCTATGCTTGACAAATCACATTGCTGTCTGTACTGGTCATTGCTTTGATGGTTAGGTGTTCTCATCATTCACTGGGATGTCCAGAAAGTGCGTCTTACAGTCTTCGATCATTCATCAGGCGTGTTGGGATCATGAGTAATGCTGTTACTCAATTGTTGTTGAAAGGAGTGGAGGAATTTCGGCCTTGGTAACAGAAAAAGAACGCGGTCTACAGCGCCGCTAAACAGGAGAAGTATGTCAAGACCGCCACCGAATTTACGAAGTTTACTTGTGGTGTGCCGGGACAACTGTGCGCGATCAACGAGTGGGTGCGACTCCGAGACGGGGACAAGCTTTTATAAGCTAGGAAGACGGCCGCCGGGATAGAATGGTATCCGAGAGGTTAGCGGTTAGGTTTGTGGCTTTGGCTGGGCTCAGGTGTAATTTAAGCGTTTTTGAACAAAGTTGGATACGGTATGGGCAGTCTGACTGATGAACAGCCGCGGACGTGATTGTTACTCAGTAAATAGATACAGAGAGGGATATTATTCCCGCGACTGTAGCTCTACGTGCTCATAGGTAATAATTTGCATTTATCATCGGGATTTCAGTGATCGCGGCTCACACGTCGATTAATCACCGAGCAGTGGACAAGAGATTTGAATCCGACAAAGGAGGTGCAAGGTCTTTGCAGCTGCTGTGATGGTGTCGACGATGGTTGTGGACCGCGTCTTTGACGTTGACGAGGCCAAGGTCCGTTCTCGGCGGTTATCTCCCCTGATTTGAGGTTATGCTTACTCCGGTTTGCATAGAAGTCACCTTTTCTGCTTAAACCACCTCGTTCTTCGCCTACGACGCTCTCGCTGCCTGACCCCCGAGAAATGGCCCCGTCGTCGTCCTTTTCCTCCTTACGCCCCTTGTCCACTGACGGCCACGAATACGCGGCCAGACTCCCTACCAGATCCAAGGGCAAGGAGCGGGCCTTTTCCTGCGCTTCAGACCATAATTTGGCATCGTCGAGCTCGCATGGTGAGTTGATACTTGGCTGCACTGATACCCTCTCACAGTCGTCGTAGAAACGCATTCCGTCACCCAGCTGTCATTCACTTCAGAGGCATTGTCGACGCTGAAGCGCTCACGCGGCAGTCTGCTCGTCGTCGCCTCGGATGCGCTAGGTATCAGGTTCGGCAAGCGGCGCAAGTCTATCCGGCAGCCTCCTATGCCTATCATTCTTCCAGGCGTTATTGAAATCAGCGCCCCGCGTCCGGATGCAGAGGAGGAAGAGCGACAACAGCTCCGTGATGCGGCTGCACAGGCTATAGGCTTGACACCGTCTTTGCTGCAGCAAGACCCGCTACCATTACCACCACCACCGCCACCGCCACCCGAACGTGACTATGTCGAGACTGACCCATCGCTGACACCCCCTATGTCGCCCCTCTCTACCTACTCTGCATCAAATTCCATCCTTGGTCGCCATCGCGCGGCTTCCGTCCTCTCACACAGTCGTTCAAATTCGATTACGCCTACTCCCATTCCGTCCTTCCCTACTTCTCCCGCTGCCCTCTCCCAGTTTATCCAGGCCTCGGCCACATTACCGAAATACTATGCTCCGTCTTCCCTTCGCATCTTTGCCCTCTCCCGTCAATGGAAGAGCCGATATCTTATTCTTTCTCAGCCAACTGCTCTAGTCACCACAAGCTCAAAGCCTACGGTCTCTTATCTACATTTATTCAAAACATCTAACGGGGATGAGAGAGAACTAGAGCGGCTCGAGATTAACGAAGATAGCGTCGTGTTCGTTGCCGAGGAAGAAGTCAGCGGTCGAAGACAGGTTGTCAAAGTCGGTGGCACTGATGTCGGTGCTCATAGGAAAGAGCTCAATCACGAAGAAGGTGGTCGCACAATGTGGTTTCTGCAAATATGTGATCAGAGCGAGGCCCAGCGCTGGATAGCAATCATCAAGCAGTCCATATTCGGCCAGCGGTAACTGTCTACTGCACTCTTTTGCTAGTCAGACACTCATCTTCTCCCAGGGCTGTACGCGCAGGTTTGGGTTCTCCTGGTAGTAATTGCGCCGGGGTCGAGCCTCGAGGTGATATCGACGTAATGTTGTCGATGCGTGCCCAGGGCATCATAAACTCTCCTCGGGAAAAGTTTAACATCCAGGAATTCAACGTCTTACGTTCCCCGAGTAGCCCTCGCGAACAAACATTCTCCTCTTCATCATCTTCTCACTCCACTCGTTCACAACCCGCGACACCTAAACCAGCACCAGCCGGCGCCGTCTCGACCTCAAGGGCTTGTTTACCGGCAACACGCGCCCCCGTTCAGGGTCCCGCGCGACCTCCATTGAGTCCGACAGTCTCGATAATGAAGACACCTTCGGATCAATGGGCACTAATTTACTCCATATGTCCCATCCCTCTATGCCAGTCGTCACCGCCAAAGATCTGGACAGGAAAATCATAACGGACGACGAGCTCGACGATGGTCCGGGCATCTCACACCCGTTCAGTGCAAGCTTTCATCGAGAGCGAGTTAATCGGACGTTGTCGATGGGTGCTGTTCCTTTACAGCCTCCACCTCGCACGAAACGGTGGACAACGACAGGCAACCTGACAACTGACATAGCCGTTTATAAACATGTCAACGGGAACCAGAGCGACATTGGTCTTACTCATGAACGCGGCACTACAGAACCTTCGCCAACCTTGTTGCCTAATGGATTCCGGACGCCTGAACAGAAAGCACGCGAACCTTCGATACGCAGTGTTTCTACACTCGCTTCTGCGGATGGTGCCAGTATTAGCACTAAGCGCAGTTCAAGTGTGAAGCGGTGGTCGCGACAGCTACCATTGCCAAAACGCTTGACGCCACCGATGGGCCCCCCGCCAGCCATACCGACCAGTCAGTCTCCTCCTCGTTCTCACCCATACACAGGTGACCGGCCACCAAGCCGTGATTCATCTATATACTCCGCGAACAGCGCAAAAACTCCATCTTTTCAAAAGAGAGCATCAGGCTCATCGTATATGAGTGTTACTTCGACGACTACATCGGCCCATTCAGTTGCGCCGTCTCAGACTAATAGCACCATTTCGCATACCCGTCCAGGTTCCTCCCATCGAACGTCGATACCTCCACCAATTCGTCCTGCGCCGACGTCTGCGCTACCGCCGGCGCCTGTCGAGCAGCCATCTGTCCGGAAGGCTACCAAGTCCTTCAGGATGTCCTTGATGGCGCCCAAACCTCCTCCATCTATTGCGCCTCCTCCCACTCCGAGTGACTACCGATCCCGCCGCAGTAGTGCGAGCGCATCGGTCAGAAGCAGTCTTGCTCCCATACCCTCATCGCCGAATCCCTCCTTGTCACATTTACGCCAACCTCAACAAACGACACCCACCCCGTCAATCTCTTCCTCTCGTGCATCCTCCCTCAAACAACGCCTTCGCATTCTCAGCGCGCCTTCGCCGACCAACCTGAGCAATAGCCATTTGTCATCTTTGATGACGCCTACGCCGCCGCTTACGCCCACGTCGCTGTCGCCGACCGCCACGCTGGGAAACTCGATACTTAACGGCCATGGAGACAAGTTCAACTATGACCACAGCTATCTGCAGTTGTATACGCCCATCACGCCGACTGCGCCAAAGGGCCATGTTCCGTTGTCGATTGATGACGAGCCGGTGTTGAGGTCGCTGTCTCCGCCTCCGCGGCGCATGTCGCGGCAGATCAACGCGCCGGAGAAGGAGGCGGTCTTTGAGCGCGTTGCGCCGGAGAATGTGCCCCTCCCGCTCTCACCGCGCGCGTCCGTCATCTCTCTCGGGTTGCTGACCATGTAAATTCTTTTCCTTTGGGGGGTTGCTTTCTTTATTATTACGTTCTTGTCATTTGCTTTCACACATTCTTGATTTTTGCATGTACCTTACTTACTCCACGGATTTGGGATGTAACGATTTATGTAGACGTACGATTTGCCACGCAGAGAATTATTACTAAACCATTACCAACAGTTTGCGTTGAGAGAACTGGTGTGCATTATCTTGCGTTCCTCAACGCGCAACGATTCGTGATTACCCATTAAGTTCAAATGCAAGGAATTTCCTCTTGTTTCTGTTGATCATGAGAACTCAAGTACCCATGTCTCATTCTCTCGGTAAGGACACATTTAAGACTTGTTGAGAACGAAACTACGCCACCTTCTTGACAGCTGCTTCTCTTTTCGAATACTTAGAGTGTAATATTGACATTCTTTATGTGCCTCTGACATACTAAGGCTATTCAGATTGGACCGACAACTACGACGCTGCTGAAAAGTCGTCTCTGCTTTCATCCAGTACAGTTCTTCGCTCGCGCATACTACATTCAATCAATTGAACGAACAATATACTACATGTACGATACATAGAATTACACAACAAAATAAGTGACGTGAGTACCCAAAGCAACATGATCAAGCAAAGCTGTTTTCCACATCCGCACTATCGTCCCCGTGTTCCATATTGGCGAACTAGAAGAGCGAATATTCATCAGCACATGTGCTCGCATATACGAGAAGAACTAAACGTACACTCAAGAAGGCCGCAGGCCGATGTTCCTCTGCCCAGAATAGAAGTGGCGTATCAAGTGTCATCGCATAACTCAAGTTCTGCGACCAAAGCTGCGTTAACCCAACACCGTAGTTCCATACACGTCCTTCTGGAACCAGGGTCATGCCCAATACACGATCCGAAAGCAACAGCTGCACGCGTTCCGACATGTTGGGGTTGAAGCCCGGCGGGTTGTTAGAGTTGTCCTGATTTGTGCGGCCCCACTCAAATCCGCCGGGAGTCAAAGAGTGCGCAGAAAGCGACACTGAGCCGGGAGTGAAGGACGCTGTCAAGCAGATGCAGGAAGAGCCGAGCTCTGGATGATCTGCCATCAACTTGGCCTGGGTGCTAACATCTGTCGGAGAAAGATGGTTGATTTCGAGTGCCTGAGTCTTGATCCAACCCAAAAACTCGAGGTCTTTCAACAGAAAATCGTCTTTTGGCAGCTGCTGAGGAAGCTCGACACTGTTGTTACTTCCACGCTGAGGAATCCATGCGACGGCCTACACGTTTTGAATGAGAATCGTGAAAACGAGTACAGAAGCTACAGATACCTTAATCTCCTTGACCTGATTATTATCTGGAGGAGAGACACCGTAAAGGTAGGCAGCAACTTGTGTACGAAGATCCGCCGCCGTAATGAAAGCACGTAAAATGTTCTTGGGCAGAACGTATGTGTACGATGCGGCGTCGTCTTTAACGTCATCGTTGGACACATAGATGTGTTGCAGACGAAGAGAGAGATGCGTAGATGAGATGGCTCGTACACGCCAATCAGACTTGCTACTGAAAACTTGTTGCTCATAGTTGGTCGCTGGAATGAATGATCAGCATAAGGTAATAGCATCAAGTCACAGTTGACTTACTCGTCACTGTCTGAATCGTATCACCGTGGACGTTGGTTGTTTGCCTGAAACGCAGCCTTAGAATTTTCCTCAGATGGTAACTGACACCAAAACTTACGTCTGTACGGCAGTAACTTGAGCTTGAGCGTCGATACTCTTTTCTAGCTCGGCCATGTGCTGTCGCTGGAGAGAAGGCGCGGCAATCTCTTGTCCCAAAATGATATCACGAACTTCGCTAACCGTTAGAGCGGCGATGTTGACACTGTTGCGTTTGCCGAAATCCTGCGAAAGGGGTTAGGCAGAATGACAGTGGCGAAGAAAAACGTACAGCGAGAATGAGTTCCTTCATGGCGACCTCAACCTTGATCCAGTCTTCGTCGGTGAGAGAGGGCCAAACGAAATGCGGTTCAGTGATCGTGTTCTTGTCGGGATGTAAGATGATCTTCGCCTTCTCGTTGTTGACGTGCAGACCGCGAAGTAAGAGTATCAATCGCGAAAACGCAGTGTAACTAGATATCGACTTCAACCAGTCATCGTAAAGACTGAACAACACCATCTGCGGTTGAGTGGCTCGCTGTGAAACCGTAAGGAAGTGGTTAATTGAATGAATTGAGGACCCTCACCAGGATAAGATCACCAAACTTCTCCATCTTCATGCATGCTTGGAACGGCAATTGTAATTCACTACCCTTGATGACGATGTTCGGGAAATCGAGCAAATGAACCTCAAGAGGATCTAAACAAATCGATCAGTACGAAATGCCTCAGAATTACACTTCAATACATACCCAACATGCCCTTTCGGGTCACAATGACTTGTTTCGGCTGTTCTTCAACAGGAAGGGAACGGACCAACGCAGCGACTTCTTCAGCAGTCTTCCATTTTGCCAATTGGCCTAGACGCTTCTGACCAGCCCAAACACTGGTATGGATGATCTTCAGGAAAAGTTGACCAGAGCGAGGGTTGAAAATGAAAATCGCGCCATCTGTTGAGGATGTATCAGTTATGAGAAGCGAATGTGGACCGATAACAACGTACTGATGGGCTTCGTGGTCAAGTTTCCTTCAAACGTCTTGTGTCTATGACCAAGTCAATTCCAATCGCAGCACATAAGACAAGATAGCATACATCGTGACCCGATAAACATTGGTATCATCAACGAACCCTGAAAAGTTGTGAGCGTGGTAAATTAAAAGAGCGTCAAATACGACATACAGATGATTTGATTTGAGAACAACTCGGAATAGTTTTGGCTGTTGAGGTAGGGTTCCGTAGGCTCTGAGGAGTAAAGCTGCAGACCCTTGCGGATACGCTCGCGAAGAACGTGACAAGCAGGGTTCGCCTTCATGATCTTCGCCATAGCCTGTTGAATCAGAGGCTTCATACCCGGGAACCAATTTCCATACGCCGACCACAAGTTGTAAGCCAAATCCATGCCGATCATAACACCAGTGGGCGATGGGTAAATGCTCATTGAGTCCGAGACCTACCGAAGATAGTTAGTAACAAAAAAGGAATTCGTGGTCGGACTCACGTAGTCCAAGAACTTCGCGCGAGTGTATCGCTCGATATCGTGAGTATCGAAATCTCCCCACCTCAATTGGACATCAATCCAGTATTTGTTACTGGTCGTGCCGTCGAGCACGTCCTTGACCTGTTGAAATGAATATGAAGAGTGCCCAGACACAGAAGGTAGCGGCGACTTACATCGGTAACGAGTGAAGGCCGGGAGATATTCCACTAAGATACAAAGTGAGATCGGATCAGATACGCAAGCCAACTACATACCTTGTACGCCGAAAAGAGCAAGATATCGGCGCAAGAGGAGTTCATCTTGTAACTCTTTCGGGGATGGATTGTCTCCTTTTGAACAGTCTCGATTTGCAAGGGTTCCAATTCTTGATCAAAGACTTGACACTGTGAAGACATTAGAATTGTACTACATGTGTGAATAGGAGTCTTACTAAATCCATGACAACACTCTCGTGAACTAGATGAAGGCAGAATATAAGTATAAACGGACAGGAGTATGTAGATCAACTCACTCTTTTGCCACAGATGGGCTCGGAAGATCTGAATTAAACTAATCTTCAACGTCGGGATTTTACCGTGCCTGTACGAATATAAGGATCTGCGCAAACGGTGAAAGAGGTCGTACTCACATGAAGATACCAGTAAGATCGAGCTGGACCTGGAAACCGACGTAGACGTTTGCACGATTGATGGTCGGACTCCACCATAACGTAAATCGTCGATTAGGAATCTGGTTAAGACCAGACCGTTGCGCATTCGTCAACTTTTTATATCGCATGGATTCCTCAAAGCCGGATGCTTTCTCCCAGAAAAGACCTTCCCATGTCGGGAAGTAGGTACCCTTGAAAAGTGTGTGCTCCAGAATGCCTTCAACACCTCCAAGCGCAGCGATGACATCGACTCGATAGTTGTTCAATTGCCACAACTTTCCATCGTGTCGCTGTGATGTCCACCAGAACGGATTGCTGATACTAATGAGTATATTTCCTGGAGCAGAGGTTGTATCACTCACTGTTTCAGCAGTTGGTACTGTTTCCAATCTGTTCGTACTCTCCAACCTCGATCATATGCCAGACTACAGAACGTCGTTAGGTATGGTTAGCGGAAAGTCGAGGTGAAACTCACGTATGACGATCCTTCTGGAACAAAGTATTGATTCGAGGTATACCACGGTCCCAGCTGTCCTCTAGATCTTCCAATGTCAGTCGCCTGTTCTGCGCGTTCGCCTCCTTCCTCTTCATCGAGTACTCCGACCAAACACGCGCCGAGTCAAGGAATTCGGCCTCCCAAGGCTGCAGGTAGCGGTACAAATTGGGAATGAGCTGATCTTCCTCGTGGCTCATGCCAGCACGGAAATGTGTAACTATGATAACAGAGATAAGTCGTAAGAGCGGATGTCATAATGAAATTCATACCAGCAACATCAGTCTGCTTTGACCAGCGAAGGTCACTTTGCGGGATGAGTACGTGACCCATAGACAACATTCCCAATCCACCCAATTCCTGAACTCATTTCAGAGACGAGCATTTAGCGAGAATATAAAACTAACCTTGGGTGTGTAAAACACAACGGGCGGGAAACGAGAGGGCATTTTACTGTTGAGACCAATCTTGACACGAGTTTGAATCTTGTTCTCCGCCTTGACGAGAGAATCAAGAAGTTCGTTGGTATGGATGACAGCCTCACGGTAGTAGGTCATAAGACCAATGAGAGCAGTGTTCCACTTGTTAACAATCTTGGAGAACGTTGTCGAACCGGAACTCATTAGAACTTGACGAATTCGGTTATTGAATTGTTGCACGCCTATGGAGACAATGAGTAAAGTAGAGCCAGTTCAGAGGTGAACGTACCGTCATCAGACACACGTAAGAACGCTTGTGCTGTGCGCTCCTTCGTTTGCTCATTCGTCAAATTCCATACAGCATCCTTCAGCGAGAACTGCTCGCCGCTCATAGTCCTAATCTTCGGCAAGATTCGAATCTCAAATCCGCACATCGAGAACAACAATTGCGGATTGTTCTGAGAGTAGACACTGACAAAAGTGTCTTCCCACTCGATGGTCGTCAAAGACCTTGGTAAACTCTGCTTCACGTTCCAGAAAACTGCCCGACCCAAGTTCACGTCGTGCTTGATCAAACGCATCCGGCAATCTCTTGGCCAGCATCTCTTGTTGTTATACCCAATAACGTTGTTGTTCGTAGGATCGGGGTTGGCGGAGAGATAACGCTGTATGAGATCGCGAGATTCGTCTGCAGAGAACCGGAACAAGATGTGTAAGCGGTCAACGTATCTTGAATACAGCCGTATGGGGTGCCGAGTTTCCGTGGCGGAATCGCGGTACTGAAGGAAGTTATTCGGCATCTGAGGAGGACCAGCCATCTCGCTCGCTCGTTGCAAACCGAGAATGAGGAGATCAAGAACAAGACCATAGTACTGGAACACGAAAGCGGAGAACTGAAGTCCACGAATGAGACCATAAGCGTTGGTGTGAGCCATGTCTAAAACGCCTTCAGTAAGGAGGACAGCAAGAAGCAGACGCTAATCTGACCTTTGTAGGTAAGAACTGTGTTGTTCTTAGCGGTGATATAATCAGCCAGATTGTGATCGAGAATCAAACGAAGAAGACGATTGAGCAACGTCAAATCGATCTTCTCGTAAACCTTGGAGAGAACAGTCTCCATGAGTACGTTACACTCGCCTTCACTGGTCTCCCAAATGTCAGTCAGATTGTTGATACCTTGACACCACTATGACAACGTCGTCAGATAACGAAAAGACGATATTTAGTTATACGAACCTTGTAGACAAGAAGTGGTGGAGGTTCAGTGTCTGCTGGCTTGATCCAAGCTGGGAAGAGTCCACGCTTGTCGGCTCTGACAAGATGTTAGGAAAACCATCTGAAACAATAACTGGCGACTTACTCGAAGAACAAGAATTGATCCAAATACTGACAAAAGAGATCAGCGAGGAAACGAGCGCGACGCGAACATGACTTACAGCGTCAGTTATCTTCTCGACGGGCTCAATATCGTAGCAAGGAATGAGCTTGTCGTACGTATCGAAGAACTCGATGCCTGACTCCTTGAACGCGCGCTGTGTCAGAAGCAGACGCTTGATGCGCGACAAACCTAACATGAGATGAACAATATCGTAAGACTACCATGATAAGGTGAACATACATTCATGAGGATTATCGTAAGCCTGCTCGATCAGAGCGAGTTCTTCACGCTGAGACTGATTGAGTCGCCCTATAAGAGACTTCACTAAATTTCGAGTCACGCATGCGGCAGCACCACGAACCTTTAACCGAGTACGCCTCCTTCAGTTTCTCCAATGCCAACACGAGAAGTTTCGTGTCATGCTTGTAGGACAAGGGACTAAAAGTCATGAGAACAGCAATGACGACGTTGTATGGAATAACTCACGGGAATGGGATCGGAGAAAACTTGCGACTTTCCAACCAATGCACAGTCGCGGTGTAAATGGCGACGGCTTCTTCAGCGGTAATGTAAGGACCGTCTTTCAGATAACCGTGCTGTCGTTCCTGCTCGGCTTTGAGGTACAACCCTAAGGGGAGATGAGGTGCATTCTCATCGTTGTGTGTTACTTGGTACTTACGAGTAAGACGGCCGAGGTTCTTCTTGACGACTGCCTTGTCGACAGTGGCACCTCGTCGAATACGCTCTCGGTTGTAATGCGCGACCCTACAGATGTTTTACTCACATGAACGACGTGAAGGAAAAACCACTTACGAGCACCACCAATCAGCCTTGCTCTTGATGTATCGAAGAATGATGTTCTCAATAGCGGTCGGCATTCCGGGCACCTTCCAAGGGACTGTCACGAAACATGAGAAAGTGCAAGGAAGAACGAACGAGGAACATACTGTTGGCCTTCCAACATCTCCAGGCCTCGGACAAATGCTGCAAGATGGTCTTAGACTTGTTCTGTTTGATTGACTCGGGCATCATGTCCAGAATATCGTGCATAACGGCAGCTCGTAGCTCCAGATCGTAATGCGATTCCACTCGCTGTTTGGTGACCGTCTTGGCGACTCCTTTGCTGTTTCGTCCTTCGAACTGGCGTGCCAACAAATTTCCAAGCCTGTCGAAGAAGTTCAGAAGCGTTGAATAGTGAATTCAAAGAGAACCAACCATCGCTCCAGTAACGGTACGATACCGCGCATGAAGAACAACCATACACGCCATCCAGGCGCCCAGAAACCACAACCAGGACCTTTGCCAACGGGACCAGTGTTGAAGCGATAGTAGATAAGATGCTTCAAGTCCTTTGTCATACGTACTTGTCGCATGAGTTTGTACTTGTACCGGTACATACCGGTGAGAGCACCTATATGAGCAAAGATGTACTGTAGCGCATCTGCGAGCTGGAACGCATCAACATTGCCCAGCCGGAATTGAACGTGAGCGTCAACGACCAGCTTCGTTAGACGAAGAATTTCACGACAAAGATGGAAAGCATTTCCGAAACGGGACTTTTTTCGTTCCTTCGTCGTCAAAGTCCTAAAGGTACAGATTAGAGATGGAACACAGAGCAAAGGCACAACACATACTTGACTGGCTTCAAGTTCATGTTGTAGTCCAAGTGGAGGTAGTTCAAGTTCTGATGAGGATATAAGTAAATGACGGACGCTTTAACCACGAAAGCGATGTTACCTTTCGGTGGATGAGGAGATTCAGCATGTTGTATCCCTGTCGGCAGACTTGTAAACCTGCTTCGACCCAATCCAGCTTCGTTGTCTGGAAGAACTTGGTTGCCTTGAGCTGTCGGAACAGATTCTTCTTCGTCATAGCCTTCTCTGGGCGAGTGTGCAATTCGTTCAGAACGAAGCATTTCAAGAGTTTCTGATACGAAACGCGAACCTTGACAGGCTGACCAGGAGGGCAGTGCTCAAGATACCAGTTCTTAACAAGAGGGATGTCCTGTGCCCTGCGCATGCGACCCGAACGACGATTATACGGCTCCGGTGCCCACCAAAGGGCGATCCCGTCTGCGGTAAGCTCGTTCTCCAGGTCCTTGTCAACGAGGAAAGGATCAAGCTCGCCAGGAAGAGCAAAGTCATCGTCGTCAGCATCATTAGGTCCAAAGACGCTGTCTTCGTGTGAAACAAGAGGTGCATTTTTGGGGTTGGCACCACGAAGGGAGATGGGGTTAATGAGAGGGTCGAAGTAGAACGCGGGAAGGTCAGGATCATCGGTACGAATGTAGACATTCTTTGGCGAATGGTAGGGAGAGATCTGGACGGACCGAGGGAGAGAGTTGTAAAGGTGAGGGAAAGCGACCTTGTACTCGGTACGTATCTGTTGCCGAATGATAACCTTGTTGATGTCATTGAACTCATTCCAGTCCTCGTCAAAGGTGTCCATGTCCCGGTAGAGAGGCTCAAATTTGGGACCACCAGGAATAGCCATGTTCAATGCCTTGGCAGAGAAGAACGCCTTCTTATCAAAGAGGTAGTTCGAGTTCTGATCTGGCTGGTCAGAGAGAAGGGTTCGTCCAAGACGGTACAAGTTGGCCATCACAGGCAGAGTTAATGACCAGTATCTGTATGACGAGCCGTTGACGGCGGGGGTGTCAACAAGTGGTTTGGGGTCGTAAAACCAGTCTACAATGGCGGAGTCTTCGTCTGCGTCAAGGTCCAACTGAATGGCCTCGAGCGGTTCCACGTCGAGCACATTGTCACCGTAATCCAAAGGAGGTTCCTCATCATCGAACGGTGGGAATCGCATCCGCTTGAAGTGTCTACGATCCCGCTTTTCCCGTCTCATAGCCAGCCACATTGTGCTCCACTGAGCATGGTAGACAGGCTCGATAACACGCGGTATTTCGTTGACAAAAGTTATTGCCCCGGTAATGTGGTAGAGCACAGGGACTTCGCGGACCTGTTCCCAAGGGTAGGGGATGTTTTCGAGCAACTTCATGACCGCGTGAGGGACATACTTGAGGGCGCCCAGGTGCACTCGCTTATCGTTGCGGAACTTGCGATTGCTCATGTCACCATGGTCCTTGATGATTTTTCGTACGTGCTCTGGGGGCAGGTCCTGAAAAGAGATATGAGCGACGCGCCCAAACTATACGACAGACGGACGCACCACTTTGCCCATATCAACATAGCCGCCCCGACGCTTTTCGCCATACCGCTTGCGCTGCATCTGCTTCCATTTCATGGACTTTTGGGCAACAACTGTAAGAAATGTCGGATCGCAAAGTGAATTCAACTAACAAGCTTGTGCGGGCGTACCTTCCGGAGGCATCTTCGACCCCGACGCCTGGTTGCCAGGCGCAGCCATTCCCGGAGGAGGCGCCATAAAGCCAGGTGGTGGTGGAGGGTACTTGCTCATCCTGCGAGACGGTACCGACAACGTCAAGGCAGAAGGAAAGTGAGCTTGGTGTTGCTCTCTATTTGTCATTGACGTTGATACAGTGACTCTAGCCGAGACGCCGACTTTAAACAAAAACACCTCTCCAGAGAAACCCAATATCTATGTTTATTACAATGAAAATGCTATAGATACAATGCAGTTATATACAGAACTTCCGACAAGCGATTAATCAGGCCTGCCGGAGAAGACAGTTTATACAATAAATGACTGCCCAGCACGAGCGAGAAAGCAATAGAGATAGCAAGTGTAATGTTATTTCACCGTACACGGATTTCCCAAACCCCAGGATGATTTTAGAGGACCTTGAAAATCGATCAAGTAACGCACACCTAGAGGCCACGAGATACTCACTACAACGAGGTTGAGGCATCCTCTTCCGTGTAATCTTCCTCCCCTTCATCTTCATAGTCCAAGTCCTCTGCGTCATCTTCCCCCGTCCACTCGATTTCCACGGGCACCCACGTCCGTTCCACTAAACAACCACCATTCTGGACTATTGAGGCCATATCGGGAGGCTTGGAAACAATATTCAACGGGATCGTCCATTTGATCTCTCGCCCGCCCACTGATATCCACGCCGAAATGATACTGTGAATCCTTTGCCCCTCTAGTTCTCTGAGCCTGAAAATCTCCAACCGTGGCAGAATTCCCCGAACAGACTGCTTCCTGAGAACAATACCACTTGTTGACCCGCGTCCAGACCTTGACCTGACAACAGAGTTGCTCCTAGAACTGAGCGGACGAGGAACCGGGCCCTCCGGTAACTGCCACTCCAAGTCCGTCTCTTTCTCGCCTTTCGCGTCACTCGTTCCCGCGGCGCACGGTGGCGTAGGTGTCCGATGTGTCCCCCTTCGATAGGAACCCTCTGCCTCGGAATCTTCGTCGGCGCTGTTGGCATCGTACTGGCCCTTCGCCGCCGACGCTTGTTTATCGTCTCCTTCGGATGCAGTAATAAACACCTTCCAACCTTCGCCGCCACATACCCTCGAGAAGTCTATATCCAAGCGCTGAACGCCCACCAAGGACCGAATTAGACCGGAGAAACTCGAGAGTGAACACTCCAACGCCGTAATGGTCAAATCGACGAGCAGATGGAGGTTGGGAAGAGGCTTGTGGACAAAAACAGCACGGTTGCTATTCGTTCGAACACCGATCAGCAGCCCGACAACGTTGGAGTAGCTCTGCTCCGCCTCGGATAGTCCCATCGTCAACTTGGTCACCCCTGGAAAGACAACTCCTTCAAACACCCTGCACAAGTAGTCCGAATCCAAATCAACCAGGGACAGTTCCACTAGTGTGTCCAGAACGATGGGTGTAGTCGGGTGCTCGCTAGACCAAGCGATAGATGATGGCCAAGCGTTCGCTTTGGTGCCATCCGAAATTCTTGGCCCACTGTAGTGCAATAATAAGCGTCTGAGACTAGGGGAGCCGCGAAGCATATTATCCCAATAGATGTACGACGGACGGACATTGTCCAGGTGAAGCGCAAGCTCGAGTGACTCGAGGTGATGGAGGTATGGAGATTCGTCCCATGGAAGGTTAACCCCAATCAGGGATACGTTCTTGATTTTTGGCAAGTCGTTGGAGAAAATCATAACGGGGCGCCGATAGGTTGCAATGTACAAGTCGGCTGAAGAATCAAAATCTTCAAAGTGGTACAACTGGAGTGTTTCGAGGTTGGGGCCGGGGCCGCATGAGCTGAGGTATTGACGCGCGACGAGTTTGCAGTCATTATTACGGATTTTAAGATGGAATGAACGCCAGCGCTGCACGTGGGGAACAAGGAGTTGAAAGATGGTATGCAGTTCTTCGAGGTAAAGTGTAACCTTTGGTATGTGGTCGCGCTGAGCGACCGTGGAAATCAGAATGTCAAAAGTGGTCGCGGACTCTGGGCGACACCGGGAGAGGAAGACACGCGCCCTATTGATATGGAGGGGTTCGTGGAAGTGGAGCGTAGACCAGAGACACGAGGTGCGCAGAGCAATAGTGCGCCAACCGCGACATATCTGAGATACGGTGATCTGAAAGTCCTGTGGGGGTGAATTGTAGAATGTGTTCTGCACGGGCTTGAACAGGAACGGAGAATCGGTGTAGGGGTATTCAAAATTCGCACCGAGAACGAATATTCGAGTGATGAGTTCGATGGGGAGGGAGTGAATGGTGGTGGTGGTGGTCATGAAGAAAGTGCATGTGGGCAGAAGAAAGCTTCATTGATGGATGTCCTCATCAGACAAGGAATGTTCGTTTTCGCAGGGTCCTGTCTTGTTTCCCGCATCACAAGCCGTAAAATTCAATAGCTGACGTTAACGGTGCTTGGATCTGTCCTGCTCAAGTGAATTGAACGGCTTAAGTCGCATTTCAAATTGCTCAACATGTCGATCATTCTATATTCATCTTGCCATTTTGGTTCAGTACCACCACCACCACCGCCACATATTCGAGCCATGTATCTCCGAATATCTAAATTAGGATCGCACTACAAGTACTACTTTCCCCCTTGGACTCGCCCAAAATTTTCCCGATGCAGCGCGGAGACTACTACATCGGCCTGGCCCACCAAAAGACCACCTTGATCTTCGTCTCCAATCCACGCCGCAGCCTCGACTCTGAATGCCTTGGTCCCTGCCAGCCGTAAAAACTCCATGGGTATGGGAACCCAGAACTTCATGTACCACCCATTTTTGCACATCTCTGTGTCAAATGGCTCCGAGTCCTCATCCGCTCCTACCGCCTCGTACTCAGAATCCTCGTCACCACACTCAGGGTCTTTTCGACTACGGCGCTGTGCTTCAAAGGCATCCCTACCTTTAGGCCCAACGCGTCTCCTTGGCATCACCACTCGCCTGGATAGTTTGCGCCAGAAGGGACGAATGCATATTCCTCGCTCAAAGTGGAACATTCCCGCCTTCAACGAGGAGGCCTCGTTGTAGCCCACGTTTACGTCGGCCGGGTGCACTGGCGGATCACCTGTCAGCCCAGGATAGTTAAACGAGCGACAACGTATGTCCAGCAGCCTGATGTCCGGTGCAATCGGCACATCTTCGATTAGGTCGTTCTGTTCTCGCGTTACTATGAGCATTCTTGCAGGTATGAGCACCAGATTTCTGCAAGCATGAGCTCTTATCAACAAAGCGATGCAGCACATAAATAACGACTCACTCGTGATGAAGTTCATCGTCCCAGATATCGTAATATTTCTCGTACATCAACACCTCGACAGCTAGATCCTGCACGCCGAACTCTACTCTTGACGGCTTCTCTCTGTTATTCTTCGCACACTGTCCAAGAGTGGTCTCTCGGTTCGAAGTAGCCATCTTCGGCGTTGGTCTTCTGCAGAAATTGAACCGCTCCGGGATGATACCGTTCTTCGTACAGCTTTGCACGCCCTTTTCGAGCCATAGCGAAGGCGATACACTCAGCCACGGTCCGTGAGGGACGCGGAATGGTACGCGTTTTCGCTCAAATAACGACGCTCCTAGTCCTTGGTCTGCAGGTGCATTACTTGTGGGGAAGGCATACAGATTTGTGTTATCCTCATCTGGTATCTCCGGGATGTCGTCTGGATTTGGGATTGCCTGATGGCCTTCGTCCTCTTTTGCCGAGCCGTCCGCCAACGCGGCGAGACTAGTCGCTGAAGGAACGCGTCGAAGCGTATTATTCTGAGATTGCGAATGGCGCGGTTCGCGTATTGTCTCTTGGAATCACTTCTCCTTTTTCTCGTCTGGGGGACAAAGAGCGGATTCTCGTATACACGGTTCCTCCCACGTGTGCTGATGGTGGCGTTGAAATCGATGGCTTTCTCCGAATCATCATCGTCTTCAGTGGGTCTCGGTGTGGATGGATGGAGATGCATGACATCGTCGTCCGGTGTGGGTGTCTGACAGCGGGACTGGTCGCTTGTCGGTTCAAGGAGAATAGTAGCAGTGGCGCTCATTGCAGGTCGGGATATCTTGGGGAGATTACGCTGCTTTACCCATTCCGATTGTCGACGTTTCTTATATGACGGAGGTCGCGGGTCCACAGTGGCTTCGTCAATGGTCACTGTAAACGACGAACAATGGGCACTCATTTCGGGCACGGCCAAATCAGGCAGCTTTCGCACTTTGACCATTATGATTCAGGTTCGAGAGGATTTCCCATTGTCATTGTCCTACGTGGCTCTTGTATGGCTCTCTCGGATAATCAGTTTGAACTCTTTGCGGCGCATCTCTAGGCCTATGTTCTTCTTTTCCGTGTTTGCTATGGTAAGGATCTTCGACCTATTTCCCCTAAATAAACCAAGAAGTTCGCAAAGTTTTGTAAACAGGAGCATTTCTGAAGTTGGGTCAGCGCTCGGGTACTCACCTCGGCATAGTACCTCGGCGCGCCCGCTTTGGTCTGCTGCTATTTTGGGCAATTTTTCTCTTTTTTCGAAAGGATCTTCACAGACCGGCTGTAGGGTGTTGCAGTGGTAACCGTTGCAAAAGTCAAATTCAGACCGGACCGCCAAACATACATGCCGAGGGATCCACGACCTCAAGTAGCCTCAACTCTCTTTTCCCGCTCCATGTGGGTATGGGGGCGTTGATGCGCAGCATAGTACATATGCTACATACACATGTACAAACTGTCGTGAGTGCACCTAAACTCTCTTTGACGGGGAACAACTTATTTATCCCGACAGCGCGCCGTAAGGAGACAACTTGGAAGACAGCTTGGATCATCACTGATTTGCCTCTGCAAGTCAACAATCTCTATGTGACACTCCAATCTCACTGATTCAATCATTCGCAAACGATATCCTTAGAACTGGTGCGCCACAAAGGAAATGCACAGAGCAACATTCATCAAAGCGGATCTTACCGACTGTCATTTTCCTGTGATGTACTTAATTCAACATCATCACGCATCGCACTGTCGCTGTGATGCGGACGAGTCGATGGCAACGCGAACGCTTTCGGAACTACAGCCAGGGAGGAGGCTGGTTGGAGGGAGGGCTGGGACAAAAAGGTACATTTGCCGTTGGGCGACGGGAAACTCAAAATGCCGCCTGCACGAGAAATGCACTATACATGGACATACAGGAGCTCTCGTAACTAAGCATGCAGTTCGCAATCGACGCCCAAATCGCGAAAAGAGGAGGTACGCAGGGCTGGACAGTTTTTGGTTGCCATAAAAGGCAGCCGAACTTCCTATCTGGGAGAGAAGCTTCAGTCGGCCCTTCTTTCCATCGTTTCGCGATAACTCACAGGACCCTGTACTTTGTGATGGAGCGTGGTACCCAAGTCAAATTTTCTCTCTCTGTCTCCCTCTCCTCACATCGGGTCTGCTAGAACACCTTTGGGTCCTCTCGTTCTACGCGCTAGAACGACACCCGTCACGCTCTTTTGCACCAACATTCGTTAGATAACCCTCTGTATAGACACACCCAGCTGGACTCTCACTCAAATGCCGCTTTACCACGAGCCAGCCCATCGCATGCGCTCACACCGCGCGTTGCTCGAAAACCGTGAACCTGCCTTGATCAACCTGCCCGTATCTATACCCGATGTACCTCTTCTCAGTCCTCTCCTCACACCCCTTATCGCTGGTGAAAACCAGCAGGCCACTGCTACTGCTACGCCCACTCTCACATCGCCCCCTTCCTCCTCGCCTTCATCAGATACCGGAGACAGTTCCGAGTCGAACTCTGGCTCAGATGACTCTACGAGCGGTGGTTCAGACGATGGTGGGTCGGGCGGCAACTCAGGAGGTTCCAGCGCTGGCGGTGGGTCTTCTGCCAATAATGGCAGCGGCTCAATACCCACCACTTTGCCCTCTGGTTCGTCGCCTTCTAGCGGTGCATCCTCGGGCCAAAGCAGCAAAAGCTCGGGATCTGGTGCTGCGTCAGCAACCTCATCTGCAGGAGGCGTAAAAAGCTCGGACTTACCTGGTGGTGGTGGGTTATCCTCTAGTTCCAGCTTGGGTTCCAACGGAGGGAGTGGTAGCGTAGCATCGGGCTTCCCCACAGCATTTGGAGGTGCCGTCGTCAACGTGGGTGGTGCTCAAGCGACACCTTCCCTCGACGCACTGTCTGGGGAGCCTTCCTCTGCTCCCGACGGAACGATGGCTTACGGGGGCACCAACACTGGAGACACATCAGATGGTGATTCTCCCACATCCACTGATGGGTCCTCGCCTTCCCCCAACACAAGCGGGGCGCTCTCCACTGGTGGTATCGTAGCCATCGTCGTCGTGCTCTCTATATGCCTTCTAGCGCTGCTCCTCTTCTTCGTCCGTCGGAGGTACCGCTCAAAGCGCTCTGAGCGCAGCCAGTGGTGGTTCTCGAATATGTCTAAGGATAATATGCAATGGGGCACTGGCCCTGGGAGCCAGACTGCCACTGTTGGTACAGCCTCAGTGCGGAGCAGCTTTGCCACGACGTATGACTTTGCGAGCCCTTCGGCGTCCTTCGACCACTCTGTTGTACCTATGCCTCCACCCATGGTGGAGGTTCGTGATACCCACACTCCTGGAATGACTCTCCAAAAGACTCCGATTCTCGTTAACATTGAACATACCACGTCCAATGATACCGGCACCGGCAGAGTATCTGTGTATAGCCAGAGAAGCATGTCGAGCGATCCATATTCGCAGTTCTTGGTCGTTCGCGAGCCGGAGAATGGCAAGCTTGTACCGGAGATCGCCACGCCCATGTCTGTTCGCCCTTTCACTCCCTCAGAATCCTTCGCCTTCCCCCAGCCTCCTCCTAAACACGCATTAGGTGATTTGTCCATGAATGGATTCAACGGAGGCACCGCGGACATTCAGCCAGATTCACCTGTAAATCCTTTCGCCGATATTCCGGTGAGGCCTCTTCCCACTACACCAGTCTCCGCATTCGAGATCATCTGCCGGCCTTTCTCTCCAACACTGCATGATGAGTTGGCTGTCGATGCGGGAGATCGCGTGACCGTTTTGAAGGTGTTCGACGACGGGTGGGCATTGGTTGAGAAGGCTCCTATTGAGGACCGTAGTGGTAAGGGCAAAGGAAAGGCTGTCCCGACGCAGCCTGGTTTGATTCCCATTGACTGCTTGAGGGAGGCAGGACAACCTCTCCCGGCGTTTTTGGCCGCGAAGAGAGTTAGCAGTTATGCGACTTCCGCCGGGGCCGCCTACTGTAAGTTCTTCCTTTGCTAGACGCAGATCAACCTACTAATCTAGCGTCGTAGGATGCCGTTCCACCAATTCTTTCTGTACATAATGTCAGAATTGTCGTTGAACTGCTGCGCTGTTGATTCAAGTTATACCATAACCCATTCTTCAGGGAAGAACCATTCGCTTTCTTGTCATCTTTGCTTTTATCGATACGCATTGCCGGTTTTTCTGTCTGCTCATACTATCACAGTGTACTACTTATGATACTTATTTATTTGATACGGATTGCAATGTACACCGAGGCTTTTTGTGCCTTTTGAGATCGACTGACAAAGCGAGTAGTCATCCTCTCAATGTCCTTCGCCGACATGTTACACATCTTGGGTCACTAAGTCCTAGGATGGGCATCTACGATCTCCCAGTCGAAACTCTCGAGGAGATCCTCCTGCACGCAGACCCCATCGACGTTGCCTCCCTCTCTCAATCTTCGCGCCTATTCGCACGGCTAATCTACCAGCAAGCGGACCAACATATATGGCGATGGCTCTACCTCTGCCAGGCCCTCGATGATCCCCGCGGATGCGTACATATCACTGGACGGCGTCGGGACGCCGACAGTCTTGACTGGAAGACCGAGCTCCAGGCTGTCATGCGTGCACGCATGATTTTAGACGACGTATTCATCTGTCGCCCGTGCGAGCGTGTCGCCGTGCTCGAGACGTTAGTGAAACTGGTAGAATGGGTACCGCCCCTACCCGCTCAGTCGAGAAACCTTGTCTGGGTCGGCGGGTATCTCGCTGATGGGAGGTTGATTGACAAGCACAATGTTACATGGCAGCAAGATGCGGATGAGCGCCAATTACGGTCCAAATTGCACGTCTACTTTGGAACGACGCCGGAGGATACGAGTCGTGCGGCGACAGTGCGTTCGAGAGCGTATGTATATGATTTCAGGCATTATACATGGGCGACAGACTTTGGCCCGTTCTTGGATAACCGCAAGATAGATTGGGAGTTTTTGCAGGCGCTGCGGCATTCTATCAGTGTACATCTGGATGAGACTGTCGGAGAGATGAGCTTGCCGTTGACGCAGATATCTATGCCCAGCGACGAGGATTGGAAGCGCGATTGGGCAGGTGTAGAAGGAACCTGGGATTGTGCTTTTGTTTTTGTGATCATTTGAGCCTTACTGGTATGCCATCCACTTTGGTTTGACTCTTCTTCTCACTCAAACTTGCTCTTCAGAGTACAATCAATCTGCAGTACGTGGATCAACTTCGATCGCTCTCTCGCGCCCTAAATCTACATAGACAGCAGCTGGCCAATTGAATACATCAATGTTCGAAGATCCCGATAATGGCGACATCTTTCGTTCTATTCCAGTCATCCTTCGCGTGCTCCAGGTCGTCGATGATCCTAATCATCCCCGTCACCCCCGGATCTACTTTGGTGGGGAGATGGGCGGAATGTCCAGCGCCACGATGAGCGGGTTTGTCTACATGTCTCATGATGATCAAGTATGCTGGCGTTTCGTGAGTTATCATGTAGTGGAACGCTCCAGTCCAACTTACAAGTACGTCTCAGCGTTCTGGGGAACAAGTAAATCCCATCTGGAGTTCCGAAGGTGTCCAGGTCGGAGGATTGAGGTCTCAATACGGAGTACTGGGAACGTGGACTACTACATTCCATCAACCCTTTGATCCTGTCGGTAAGTTCAGACTCGAGTGTTGGCATGCGCAGAACTAGACGTTGATTTACTGTCAGGTCCTTTTTGGTTAAGGAAAATTGTAGATGAGTAGCCAATGTTGTAATTTAACAGTTATTAAATATATTTATCCGTTTCTGGCTTGCTACATACACCCGCGTTCCAAGTCAGTCGCGTCGAAACAACTGTTGTCTCCGTATGGTCAACAATGGTAGGGTATGAGGGAGCAGGGCGATGGTAACCAGCCTCGTCGGCCCGACGCACCTGAGAAACTGAGGTGATTATGTGATCGTGATTAGTGTGAAGAAGCCGCGCCCTCCGTTCTCACCATCACGTCCGGTTATTCTCAACTGTGGTTGCTGCGTCAGACCGCGTCTAGCCAATGAGAATAGTTCGACTAAAACATGCGCTGTCGACGACGCGTTTACGTTCTTGTCCTAGAGGGGTTGCATCTGACATATAAAAGTCAGACCATCCTCTACTCCAGATTCATATCTCCCACTTCACCACCGTCTTCCAAATGTCTACTGGAAAGCAACTCATCCTTGTTCGTGGGGTACATGACCTACTAATCGACTCCAATTTGACATTCTACGCCACAGGTTACCGGCGCGTCCGGTTTCGTAGCCTCACACGTCGTAGCAGCCCTTCTGGAATCTGGATATGCTGTTCGAGGGTAAGAACTGCACTTTCGGCGGGATAACTCGTCAATCTACTTGAACAGAACTGTTCGTTCCGACAAGATCGCCGCGATGAACAAGGCTCCCATCTCCAAGAAATACCCCGATGGTTTCTCTGTGGTCCCTATCGAAGACATTACGACCGCGGACTTTACTGACGCCCTGAAAGGCGCGTTCCGCCGTCCTACGTACTTAGTAGAACGTGGATCTCATGCGGTTTTTGTAGGCATCCATGCTATCGTTCACGTCGCGTCTCCTATGGGACAGACCGCTGGAGATCACCTCACAGTGCGACGGACCATATTACCGCGTCAAGAAGCTTCACTGACGTTGCTTGAACTAGGCTGCAAAGAACGCGAACTTGAACATACTCCGTCAAGCCCTCAAGGCTGGTATCACCAAAGTAGTCATTACGGGAACTTTCGGTGCGACGATGGATCGTATGTTCCTTTTATTCTTGCCTGTCAACTACATGGCTCACATTCATGTTAGCGGAGGCCATTATGAGTGGCAAGCCGTTATCAGGATGTACTATCACTGAAAAAGGTTGGTGCTTGATTGAAATCGTTGTCCATTCTCGCAATCTGATATTCCAAAGACTGGGGCCACGCTCTAGAGGAGGACTTTGCCAAGAACGAGGGAAATATGGTGTGGTCATATCTTGCGATCAAGATTTTGGCAGAACGCGCTGCCTGGGACTTTGCCAAAGAAACCCGGCGCTGGATCTTTCAGTTGGTGGGTTAGCTCGTAATCGCCGCGTCTCATGTCTTCACGATCTCCCTCTTTTCCAGTTCTTCCTCCCTTCATCTTTGGTCCTTTGCAAGGCGATTTCCCCATCCCAGCGCCCTCGAGACTCTCGTCAAACGAACAGATGTACGCCCTCGTATATGGTAAACCCGGGCGACCTCTCGGCTTCCAAATGTCCCCCCAATTCGTCGATGTCCGAGATGTTGCGACAGCGCATGTACGTGCCCTGTCGGTCCCTCCGGCAGCTGACAAGCGGTATCTCATTGGCGGAGGCCATCTCATAACGAAGAACGCGGTCCAATATTTGGCGAAGACTCACCCAGAGCTAAAGGAGCGCCTGCCGTCGATAGCCGACGCTGCAGATATAGATGTCAAGACGATTTCTGTTCTGGACACGTCGAAGGCTAGGAAGGAGCTAGGCATGGATAAGTATATCTCTTGGGAAAAGACGGTCGAGGATGCGACGGCATCTATGTTGTCGTATGAAGAATTTTGGAAGCAGACTTAACGAACGCTATTAGAATTGTATGATGTATTAGTAATAGGTCTGAAGCAACCAGTGTATAGATCGAGCTCGTGGCCGACGACTCCTGGAACGGCGCATTTCCGTGTTCACACCAATATGATGGCATGTTGGACATGACAAAAGCACTGATTGAGTGTGAGTTCTCACGAGTGCGCTCTAGGACAAGTTGTAGCCGTGTTGTGTTGTCTGCTTTCTGGCCAGTGTCTCTCATCCATACCGCCTGGTGCTGCGAATGGAGGTATCTACAGCAGCTTCGTTATTTGGTACTTTACTTGGATACTTGATTCAATTGCAATCCTAAAGTGACAACACAGTAACTCAGTGAATGTGCACAACATTCCCATGTTTGGTCCTTCCCTCAGAATGTGGTCACTCTGCATGACCTGCTTCATGAAAAGGCGAGCTGGAGCTTGTTCTTTTTGAACACGCGCACACTCAGTTGCTCGATGTAATTAACGCTTAAGTCTCAGATCGGCACGCCTCGCCTCGATTTTTGTTCGAATCCTTTCTCTCCTTGAGAGCAAGAGTATTCTCACAGCAATTTCCCGTATGCAGCCTTTTTCATTGGGGTAACGTGTGTATCTTGACGCTCTCTTCACCACAAACACAGTATACACGCCCATTCTGATTTTCCCAAATCAGAACTGACCTTACCGCGGCCCGATAAGTGCCTCGACCTCCCATCGTCAGCGTGCGAGTCATTCATTGCATATGCGGTATAGCTTGCTGCCGGTACTTCTCTCCATCATCCAATCATCACTCATATGTCACATATAAGCCTTCGCTCCGAGTCGGTGTTTTTCGACTCGCCTTTCAGATGGCTCCCACCGCTATTGTCACTGGTTCCGCGCAAGGCATCGGCGCCGCCATTGCCCTCCGCTTAGCCAACGATGGGTACAACATCGCCATCAACGACTTGCCTGTGCAGATGCCGAAGCTAGAAGAGGTCCGAAAGCAGATTCTTTCCCAAGGCGTGCGATGCGAGATATACACAGGCGACGTATCTGACGAAGACGCGGTCAAGAACATGGTGGAGGAGGTAGTCAAAGAATTCCACGACGGGCTGGATGTCGTATGTTTGCGTATCATTCCTGGCTACCGTCCCTCACTCTACGTGAAATCTAGATGATCGCGAATGCTGGTAGTTCCTCCACCTTTATTCCTCTTGTTGAGAGTAAGCGATCAGTCAATGTGCGCGCTGCATTTACCGATGTTCGTATCATGTTCAAAGCCTCTGGAGAGCAATTCAAGAGAATCATGTCCGTCAACGCAGGCGGGGTCTTCTTCTGCTACAAACACGCGGCAATCCAAATGATCAAACAAGGTCGCGGCGGTAGGATCATTGGGGCATCTTCTGGCGCTGGTATACACGGTCTGTCCATGGCACATTATTGTTGTTTTCCCTAACCAATAAAATTACAGGCTCATCGCCCGGTTTGTCAGCTTACAGTGCTTCAAAGTTTGCTATTCGTGGACTTACTCAATGTGCCGGTAAGCGTGTCTGTTCTTCCTTCAGGCAAGAAGTTCTAATTCCTTGTAGCTGTGGAACTCGGGTCGCACGGTATCACGGTAAACGCGTATGCGCCTGGCGCCATTGATACCGAGTTGTGTACGCGCACGTTCCAAGTAGAGACAGAGGCTATTGCTGACTTGAGTAACTCGGTAGCATCAAATTACTTCTCGACGGCACCTGGCGAATTGGACAAAAACCTCGTGCAGCCACTTCTCATTTGTGCGAAAACATCTCTAATCTCCTCCGGATAGGTAAACTTCATTCCTCTAAAGAAGATTGGGAAAGTCGAAGATATCGCCAGTGCCGTCTCTTATCTGGTCTCGCAGGAGGCGGGCTACATCACAGGTAAGCGCAAATATAAAGTCCATACCTATGCGTGATAATCAAACTCGACTTTTGTAGGACAAACGGTAAGCAAGCAATGAACAAAAATCAGAAGACCACTGAGCCACTGGCAGATTTCAATCAACGGCGGTATTTTCTTGTCATGAACGATTCTGGAGACCATGTTGTAAAGTATTAGTAACTGGGTATATTAACCAAGTGATTGAAATTGTGGGGATAGCAGCATGAAGGTCTACCTGGATCAGAAAATTGGGGTCGTAGTCGCTGGTCCTAGTCCTATGTGCTGATGAGAGAATTAGTAGTAGTGTAGAAAGAACGACGAAGAAGACCGCGAAAGCACCACCGGGAGGGTATTTTGTTCTGAAGTTTCACGTACGAGCAACATAAAGAGGACGGTACTCATCCTTGTTCGGCGCAAAATGAACTTTCGATGTTTCTCTTACCCGTTAACAATCTACTACTAAGCGCAGTTGATATTCGGTTGGAAGACACCCTGAAGAATACAATTTTGTCACAACGATACACGATAGAAACTGGCTTTCCATGAGAAGCGACCACATTGGACAAAAGATGCACTTACCGCTTATGTATACTACTCCAGCAAACCGAAGAGACTGACCACAGGCACCGATTGGACTGCAGGAGTAGTTGGAGTAGGCTCGATATGTTTAGTTTGTCCGCAATAAGCGATAACATATCGGTTCGGATGCCATGCAACGGTCTGCGCAGACGCAGGCGAAGGCACACGATGAAGAGGCTCCGAGGTTTCAGTGGCGCACTGAGATAAAGGGTTGGAGGGGTGGCGTATGACGTACAAAAGACTTACAATGTCAACATAGTTTCCACTGCTCGCGATAGCCAGATATTCGCCATCAAAGGAGAAACTCAACGCCTTGATCTCATATCTAACGCGCATATAAGGTGGAGTCAGGCAGGAACGAAACTCCAACTTACTCGCAGGACGTGATCGTCCGCGCGCAGATCCAGTCTGTCAAGTCAAACATGTTCACAATGGAGTCGTGGCCACCAGACGCGAGATATCTACAATTTCGGTCAATATATTGCATTCTGACGAGATGAAATACATGCCTGCCCCGAGGATCCAGGGCGACTGCAACGCAGCCACCGACATGAGCCGCTAGCGCTGTGGTCTCGTTGACGGACATTGACGGATAGTCGACTACGCGTATTTGGTGTTCTGCGTGGTGCGTCAACACCAGTCCGTCCCCGGCGTGGTTGAACATGGCTGTTGATGCCACCATCTAAAAAGATGTTTTTTAGGGTTAGGTTGAAGACCAGATAGAAGAACAAACTTGAGGGGTGTCGCGGGTTGCCCAGGACTCTTTTACGCTGTCTTTGCCTGGTCCGTATTCGACAAAGTACAATTGGTGCCCACTAGTGTTATAAAGCACCGTTCTTCCGTCAGGCGAATAGTTTGTCTGCATAGGGTATGATTTTAAGGCGACTTGTTGTATGTTACGGCTCTCTATAGAAGTGTCAGCAGGACCAAGGGTTTAACAAGATTATTTGCGCCCACGTCTTGCATCCCAAAAAACGAGCTTTCTCTCAGTGCTGCTGGACGTCACAAAGAGATCTGGATGGGTGGGATTCCACGAAATATAATCGACAGCCTCCGAGTGTCCGCCAGTAAAGCTCTGCGACTTGTGTACATCCATGCTCTTGTCGGGATTCCAGATTCGCGTCACCTTGTCGATACCGACCGCCGCCAGGCGCTTACCATCGCAGTTCCAGGCGACATGGTTCATACGATGGGGGCCGGTGAAGCGGTAGTCGCGCGGATTGAAGGCAGAGAAATTGGGAACCTAGCGCTAGAGTGTCAATGAGCTAACATCGCGCCAAAGGTGTTATATGGTACATACATGGACACCGCGGACGCCGAACGTCGTGTATATGGGCGGCGATGGCGGACGCTGCGGCGGTGCGACTTCCTCGTCGTCTGGTTTTGGCGGCATGATGGGAGAAAACAAGCTGGGTTGCCGATCGCTGTACCCTGCCTTTAGACCACGATGATCGCGCTCCTCGTTATGAGCGCCTTGCTGGGAGCCAGCTCCTTTGCGTGCGGCATACTCCCATTGTCGTTCGCGCTGTCCAGTAAATATTCTACAAAATCATGAAAATGGCTAATAGTTCCCTCACAGAATCCCATCTTACTCGGCTCACTACGATTGGCACTGGACTGCTGCTTGGCACCTCCTTGGGCGTTATCATACCCGAGTCAGTTTTAAATGCTATTTTACTCAAGCCAACTGGCCAACATTCATGCTCTTAGAGGTGTTGAAGCGCTTCTGGAGGCAAACCTAGAACCCCACCAAGTGACTAGACGCGTCGCGCTCTCCTTGCTCTTCGGATTCATTACCATGCTTATCGTCGAACAACTCGTAGCAAAACATTCTCACTCGATGCCTTCTGATATCTCTCTTCATGCGACTTCGACAGTCGAATTCGACGCGGAGCTTGGTGACCTCGAAGCCGAACAAGGCAGCGGTACACGTCCCGGATACGTGCAAGTCGACGGTCCTGCCCAATATGTCGCGAAGAGCAAAGCGTTTCCGTTGACTTTGGGACTTATCATCCACAGCGTGGCAGACGGACTCGCGCTGGGCGTGTCCTTCTTCTCTGGCTCGGCGGAAACTTCTAATCTATCCCTTATCGTCTTTCTGGCTATAATTGTGCACAAAGGTATTGAGCTTTCTTGGGTCAAGTTTAATCTAACAATCCGAAAGCCCCTACATCTTTGGCATTAACGACTTCGCTGCTTGCTATGGGTCTTCCTCGGGCCGACTGCAAGAAACATCTTGTCGCCTTTGCTTCCACGACGCCTATAGCGACAATCGCTGCCTATTTCTTCCTCGACTTCTTTGGTAGTGTCGAACACACTGACTGGACGGGCGTGGCATTGCTCGGCTCTGTAAGTCCATTCGCCGGTTTATTACTCCTTCTAAGCCTTTTTCAGGGCGGGACATTTTTATATGTAGCCACGGTCTTGCAACCGGTCTCAGAGAATTCACAAGAACAAGAGATGAAAAATACCACCCGTGTAGCATTTATCAGCTTAGGCATGATCATCCCTTTTATACTAGGCTCACTAGGGCACGGACACTGATTACCCGATAACCATCTTCCGCGACTAGAGTACCAGGGGGATATCATGGACCTTTGTACCTATACCTTACTTGGACGACATGTGTAGATTAGGTCGCTTGTCATGTAGAACAAGGGTCATATTCCTTTGATCAGGATATGAAAAAAGGGTGATTGCCACCTAAACACTCTTCAAGGACGCCACATAGGATAGCGCGATGTTCGCAATTCCGCCTACATATGGACGCCTGCCGGCGCAAAGACTTCCCGAAGGGCGCAGGAGATTAGCATGGCTGTCAGACGACAAATGTCGAAGAGTAAGTGACTTATCCTTCTCAGGGAACCCAAACGCCGACTTCTTCTCTCGGTGGTACTCGATCTTGGCTGATAGTCCTCACTCCAGTGTGCACATTGCTCTTTCTTAAATCACTTGATATGGTACGTTCTTCTCCTGTACATGACATCTGTCTGTAATGCTACCATTCTCACAGGGTGGCATCGGGACTATCGCTTTCACAGTTGTCAGCGAACTCAATGGCGGCGACTTTACATGGGTTGGGCCCTGGTCCTGAAAATCGGAATAGGTGATTTGACGTCCATCCGCTTTGTGTGTCATGTAACATGGTGCTGACCACCAGCCATTCAGGCATCAGAGGACGCAGGAACCAGATCCTCGCCTACACGCACTCTCACTAGTTGGAGGGATATTACAAGGAGCAATTGTCACAAACGCCGGCAGCTATCACACCGTGATAAGTTCCAAGGACCCTCCACAGAGAACTTTGTCGCACAGTCATTTACGTTGATTGAACTAGGTCTCTTCCTCTTGATCAAAGAGGATATGCATCTTGGTATCGTAGCTGCGTTTGTAGTCCTTGACGTTGAAGTTGGAGTTCTTTTCGCGACTACGGTGCTTCTGAACCGCTGGGTGGAGAAACTTGAAGCGATAACTCCAACAATTAACCGTCGTAGCTCCTCTTTTCGTAAAAGACGACGTAGCGGCAATGAGACTTCTGACTTTCATATACAGAGGTATTCCGGACGCAGTTTTACCTCGCCTGCTGGAACTCATTCTCATGACAGGCTTGGGTATGATTGTTGGCGGTACAGTACTTCAGGCCTCCGTCAGCGACTATCCTCCGAACTACTTAGCCAGTAATGGCGTCGACTATTAATCCCACGGATTTCACGTAGTCCCGATCTGCTTTTTACGATAGCCTTCATCGCCTATGGATGATAGGTTGTGCTGGATTTTTGAGTTCGTCATTGATGCAGGATATACCTACCACACGAGCGTTGGGTTGGGGACTACATATGTAATCGAAAACGAAATGATTGGGTTTTAACAGGATTATCGAGGGGAGTGACCTGCAAGTTGAAACATACAACAATGAATACCAAATGATTCGCTCGCAGTCTTGTTTAAATGAAGTTCGCAGAGCAACAGTAAGGCGCGTGATCGGTGACTGAATGTAATCCTTGACATTCAATTGCTTGGCAATGGCGACCCGAATGGATCAAAACGTTTCCTCCACGCTCGCCAGCGAAGCGACCTGTAAGTCTCCGCCGAGACCAGGAGAGCGCCGAGCCTCTTAGCACCACCAGGAGCTGTTGATGTCTGAACCAGGCCAGGCTCGGCAGCGCACGACGAACGGACACCCGCCCGACGAGGAGCGCGATATCGGTATCGAGCTGCAGCGCAGGAACACTGCATCATCGTCATCGTCGTCCTCAAGCTCCTCCAGTTCTAGCTCCAGCTCTTCGTCTGACTCGGACATATATGGGTTCCACAACTTCCATGGCCTGCCTACGCGGGCGGGTCTGCTTCACTTTCGCGACCGATTCATGAGGAAAGGAAAGCAAAAGGTCGGCACTGTGCAGAGTTTGAGAGCGATCGCTTTCTCGTCTTGTACGTTCAATAGTCCTTTGCTTGGGTTGCTTGGCTCATGATCCACCGACAGGGCTTAACCTGTTCTTTGTCTTTATCCCCTTGGCGTGGATAGCCCATTTTGAGAACCACCGTGCTGAGCATCATGAAGAAGAGCCGGACTGGCCCTATGGCTTGACTTTTACTTGTGCGTTGCTTGGTCGAGCGCCTGGTAGTGACTGATCACCACGTTCAGTGTGCTTCTTGGCTATTATTCCGTTAAGCCGAATGTTCGAGTATGGTGGTGAACAGATGATGTACTACGTTGGCAAAGACATGGGCGATCTCATTGTTGTAACACTGAACAAGTATGTCGCGTTGTTGCCTTCTTCATAAATCTCATGAGTACTCAGTGCGGTCGAGGCGACGCTCGCCATCATCCTGTTGACTAAATGTGAATTGAAGTTGCTTCAATCTACCATTATCGGTACGCATTGTATTAGCCTCTCAGTCTGCACCTTTGACACGCACTGTAGGCGTGGTAGTCCTTCATCTTCTCCTTATACCCGGCGCCTCATTCATTACCGGCGGTGCTCGCGTCGAGAGTCAAGACTTACACCCGCATCTCACGCAGCTCAACCACACACTACTTGCGATCGGTGTCTTATCCTTACTACTGCCCTCTGCGTTCTTTGCTTCCATCCAAGGTGTTGGTGAGGCTGCCAATGCCAGCGCTAATGACCAGACGCGAAAAATGTTCCTTCAGATGAGTCGCGGCCTCGCCATTATTCTCCTCTTTGTCTACATCTGCTCTCGAATCTTCCTTCATAATCCACCCGGAGATGATAACGCATTGAAGGTGCACCCCATGGCACCAAACGGCGTGAAGCACGAGGAGAGCGACCTGGAGAGTGGGACCCCCGAGATCAGTCAGTGGGTTTGCATTGGTATGCTGGTTGTCACGATTGCGTTGATGGCGGCTACTGCTGAATGGGTTCGTACTTCTTTTTATTGATGTGCTTCATGCTTACACGCGTTTAGCTTGTTGACAGCGTCGAGTTCGTCCGCGAACAAGGTTCGATCAATGAAGAATGGTTTGGACTCATCTTACTGCCCATCATCTCGTTCTCTGCGGATGGTGCAATTGCCATTGTGTTCTTCTTCCATTACTTGCTGCGGCATTATCTTGGTCGACCATCTCCGCCCTCAACGGTCGCGAAGGCACGCGCCATTGATTTAAGCATTCAGTTCATCCTCTTCTGGATGCCATTCATCGTTTTGTTGGCCTGGTGGACGAATAAACCTCTGTCGCTTCTGTTCGATATCTTTGAGGTGGCGTTGACCATTGCTGCTTGTTTCGTGGTCAATTACGTTACAGCGGACTCCAAGACAAATTGGGCAGAAGGAATATCGATGGTCTCCTTCTACGCTATGATCGTACGTCGCCGAGCTTTACCTGAACCTTGTCTGATGAAGTGGCAGGCATGTGTATCTTGGTTCTACACGGGACAGATTTCTGTTCGCAAAATGCTCAACTGCCCTGGCACCGTCGCTGAAGCCATAGCGGCAGGTGCAACTGCACAGGAATAGACCAAACCACCATCTCCGCAACAAATTGCGTAATCTTACTGAACATCATCTTCTATACCTTGTCTATTATACCTGCTACTCAGTGTTTAAATTTACGGGACATTCGCAAGATACGTTTCTCTAACAATATCTCCTTGTACGCTGTGTTCTGAGGTTACATGACACGCTTTCCTGATTGTTATCAATACACTTTAGCTCAAACTTGCGCGCAGCGTCGTGGCCGCCACTGTGGCGTCACTTAAATCGCCTCCCTTCCAGGTGACACCGAGGACCGAAACATCGGCCTGCTTTCCAGGAGCATACACCTCTTTCATGAGGCCTAGGATTCCCTCGTCCCGGATAGCACGAGCACCACGCTCGACACCGACTGCCAATGCAGACATACCGGCGAGGGGCAGGAATTGCCAAACGTAGCCCATCTTGCCCAGTTTGGCGGTGAAGGTCTTAATTTCTTCGTCTGAACCGCCATTAGTTGAATGAAGGCGGACCTAAGCGTGAGCGTACCGGTGCCTTTAACGTCCATAGCGAGATTATAACCAAGCCATTTGGTGGGTCCGCACTGCTTCTTTATCTCCGTGGCATACTTCTCTAGGTCTGCCACAACCGTGGCTGGAGTTCTGAAAAGATTCAATAAACATTAGCCTATGCAATCACAGCAGAACTTACCGAGTCCAAAGAACATCAGCGTACTTGTCACACGCCACACTCCTCATGATAGCAGAATCGATGTTCCCGCGGTACCTATACCACCCCTCTCTGCTACGCGACGCCTCGCAATCCCAGAAAAAGTCGATCCCAAGCTCCTTTGCAATCCTCGAGGCCTGCGCGACAGTCTTGTCTTTGCTCTTCTCGAGATACGCACCGTAGAGTTTGGGGGTGGCGGCTTTTTGTACTGTTTCATCCAGTGTAAGGAGGGACGCTGAGGCGACCCAGGCGTCTTCGGCGTCCCCGCAGGATGCGTCGGTAGCATTGGGCGATGTGGCGGCATCGGCGATGGCTGAGACGAGGGAGTCGGAGAGCGTGGGGTTGGTGCTGCCGAGGATGTAAGGGCGGTCGCGTGGGTCGATGGTGGAGGTGATGTAGCCTGCGGTTTCGGCGTCGGTGCGCTGGATGATGAGGCATTCGGAGCCTTGGGGATGGTTGTGATGGTGGGTATAGGGAAGAATGAGAGGAGCTTACCCATAACGTCGAACTGGAATTTGAGCGCGAGGAGTCTGTTGACGAGTTCGCTTACTGGGACTAGGACGCGACCGGCGGTTTTGGCCCCAGTTTTCTTTGTGCCTGTGTAGATGTCAGGATTGGGTTTATGGTAACTCGAAGATAGGATCACCTGGAACTTGGTCATCGAGGTGACTGTTCGTCTGGTCAATGGATTTCTTCCTTTCACGAGTATGCGGAAACGTACATTGCTGCCGCGCCAGCCTCTACGAAGAGTTTTGCTACTTTCATGTTCTAGGAAGATACATTTCAATACTCTGAAGCGACATTAATTGATTGTCAACTTACAGCAGTTGCATTTCCGTGGCCTGTGTGAAGGAGTGTCAGCTTAGTATGCGTAATTCGTCTGCAGAAGGTTACAGTACCGGTGTCAGCATCCGCGATGAGGGGGACCATATAGTCAATATCAGTTGCGCGCGGGTCCTTCTTATACTTTAAGAAGTTGTTGATGCGTGCATGAAGAACTTGGGATCGGTGTAATTGCGCCACCTTTCTCGGCACTTGTAAAGTCAACCTCAAGTATATGTGTTAGACATAAGGGCTGACCAGTATCATACCTATTATAACATCAGCGTCAAGTCGACGAGCTAGGCATTGAAACTGACGTGTAATCGGCCATATCAGCACCAAACTCCAGTGTTGGCGTATCTGTCAGTGAACAAGCAGCACCCGAGACGTAGATAGTCTCGTATTTCAAGTCCGCCATAACATGGCTAGTGATGACATCGAGTGCGCCAATGGTCACCGAGGCAGTCCCCGCTTCTTGGTGCTTCTTGAAGACAGCCCGCAATTGCGTCCTTGAGCCGACGAAGCCATGGAATCGGGGAATGGGTTCCGTAAAGAAGCAATGAGCTCTGCGCGACGTGTAAGAAGTCTAAAGTGCGTCCGTCATAACTCTTACCAGCTGTGTAAGGTCTTGATCGTCTCGATCAGTTCAGGTTGGGCACGTAGAGCATTTTCCTCACCTGTGAAAGAATGATTGCTCGGGCGTTGCCCACCATGCTTTGATGGCTTCTGGAGAGTTCCAGTCGTCCACGAAGGCCTGTTCAACCTGCGCTTTGGCTGTGGACACGTTAGCTTCGCGTTTACAGCATGAAAGGGAGATCCACACAATTCGACATGGTTGATCTGATTAGAGAACGTTGAATCAAGTTCAGTATAACACCACACAGTTGAGCGGAGGGTAGGCCGACGATAAGCAAGGCCTGCCTACGAGAGCCAATCTAAGATACTAGATAGGATTGAGACGCGATTCGCACGAGCTGATACGAAGTTGAAGTACATTAAGAATTAGTACTACACATGATCTAATCTCTTAATCTCGCAGGCGGAGGAAACCCCGCCCGCACGGTCAGCTTCGTCCCGCTCAGGTCCCGCTTCTCTGCTCACGTTCATGTTCGATTGATTCAATTCTCACATTAATAGACATTAATGACAAGGCGGAGAGTTCGCCGCGGCTAACCGGCAACTTCGGCGCGCCTCAGTTTCTGTCAGCCGGTCTCTCAAGTGTGAATTCGAAAATGGATCCACAGACTATGGAATCCCGCAAGTCCTGCACCCTTGAACTCCTTCCACTCTGAGATGACTGTAGACGAAAGGACACCACTTGTGCCCAGCCGAAAAGTCCTCATGACTTGACAAAGGGGCAGTTCTGTATGTTGATGGGTACGTCTAAGAAGCTTTCCGGGAAGCTTTTTCAGCTAAAGACGGTACTATAGCGGGGGTTTGGAGGCTAGTACTCGCTCGCGTTCTTTGGCTGTGATTTACTCATGCCGGCTCCCTACAGCATGTCTTTCATTGGATCGGTTGACGGCACCATCGTCGCAACGTTGCTATCTGCCATGGCATCCTCATTCGAATCAATGCAGCTCTCTTCCTGGATAGGCACATCTTATCTCCTCTCTGTCTGCTGTTTTACCCCGCTCTATGGGCGCCTGTGTAACATCATCGGCAGACGCAGTAGCGCAATGCTCGCCGCAGGGCTGTTCGGTTTCGGGACCACTTGCTGTGGCTTCTCACAGACCATGCAAGTCTCCGTCGCTCCTAATCTTCCCCGATCCATCAAATTTACCTCTGATGTAGGTACCAATGATCTTCTTCCGGGCCCTGGCAGGCATGGGTGGGGGAGGAATGGCCGTTGTTGGATCTGTAATTGTCAGTGATGTGGTGCCTTTGAAAAGCAGAGGTCTATATCAAGGGTGTACGTGAATTCATCATACGCGTCTCTTTTACGTCTAACGCGCGCGTTAGTCGCCAATCTTTTGTTTGGGCTTGGGGGTGGCGTTGGTGCGCCTCTTGGTGGTTGGCTCGGAGATACGATTGGATGGTGTGTAAAACGCGTAAAACGCGCTTTTCTTGTTGATTACTGTCTCTTAGGCGTGCAGCTTTCTGGATCCAAGCTCCCATCCTGTTGATGGGGATAACCTTCCTTTGGATTCAAGTTCGCGAACCAGAATCATTCACATCGGCCCCAGCAAACAGCATCAAGGAAAAAATTCAACGCGTCGACTTTGGTGGTCCTCTGATGCTCGTGATTTCTCTCGGTAGTCTCCTCATTGCGATGAGCTACCGGACAAGTAGCGGTTATGACTGGTTGAATGTTCATGTGCTCGGCTTTCTGATTGCTAGGTATGATGCACCGTTCCTGCAACCTTACCACTGATAACCTTTATTTCAGCGCTGTCGCTGTGATATTGTTCTGCATTGTGGAACTCAAGTGGGCTGTAGAGCCTGTTATGCCATTGAGCATGCTCAAACAGGTACGCAGCTTTGTTCAGATCGGCGCGTTTGAATACATTAAACCTCATTGGCAGAGAACACCTGCCTTTGTGGCTCTAGTAAGCTGGTCCGGTGATCTCCGAGTCGCTCTCACATTCGTTGATAGAACAACTTCTTAATCGCCGTTCTCTCGTTTTCCACAGTATGGCGTTCATAACATGACCTCGAACCTATCTTATCTCTAGGTTACAGCTTTATAATGTCCCTCTCTACTTCACAGCGGCGCGGCTCCGTTCGTCGGGTAACGCTGGTGCGCATCTGATCCCAAACGCATTCTGCGTTGCAACAGGATCCTTGTTCGCTGGATGGTATATGAGACATACGGGGAAATACTGGTGGTTACAGGCCATCGCAGCCTTGGGACTTGTCGTTTCCAACTGCGAACTATCGCAATGGTGAGTCATGCTCCACTCCGCTTGACCAGTTACGTAGCTCACCGACATCCCAGGAGTGAGAAAACACCCGAATGGTTGCTCTACGTGACCCTCATGCCATCGGTATGTCAAAGGCTTTAGCTAACTTCTTTGAGCTTAGACTGAGATTTGTCAGGGCTTCGGTTTCTCAACCGTTCTCACAACGACGCTTCTTGCATTGTTTGCGAGCGTTCCCCGAGAGCAGATACCCGTCGCCACAGGAAGTGCGTCGTCCACCTCTATTAACGACTCATCCTCAAGGTTCTTCAAGTGTCATATCTCTTCAGAACCACGGGACAGGTACTAGGTGTGGCGCTGTCCTCAACTTTGACCCAAGGCCTGTTGGCGAGAAATCTTCGTGTTCGAATCACCGGAGAAGGCTCTGAATCGGTACATTCCTCGCTTTTCGACTTTCAACTCGATACATAACGGTCATGCAGATCATCGAGAAGATCTTGGACTCTGCTTCATCTATCCGTTACCTTCCTCTAGACTTGCAGCAGAAGGCCACTGAGAGTTGGGCCTTGGCGCTCAGGACTGTATTTTACGCCCAAATTGTGCGTTGATTTCGGACACTTCATTCTCCGACTGACCATTATTCGCAGGGCCTGGCCACATTACTATTTTTGTCGACGTTACCCATTGGCGAGCATCCTCTCCCGGATACTGTAGTAGGCGCCGCGCCGAAGAAATCGGTGACAGTGGATGAAGAGGCGGCTGAAGAAGAATGAGCTAGATTATTAATCTCCTTACTGGAGGATCAAATGCGGAGTTGATGCGCCGTGCATCTCATTCGAAGTCTTGCTCTGCATAACACTTGAGATCTTAGGCTCCGTTAATTGTTTTGACCGTCGCGTAAGTACTATTAACACGATCCTCCACAACAGTCGCATTGTCGTCAGAGTACATAATAAGGACAATGTTCGGTACTGGGTCATCCATCTCACGCAAAAGGTCGATTTAGAATTCGAAAGCTTCAGAGCAGGTATCATTAGATTACATCAATATTCCGGTATGCGCTAAACTACTGCTGGATCTTCTCATTAATCTCGGCAAAGGTTTTGCACTGGGCCTTCATGCCATTGAACATGTGGACAATGTCCCGCCCAGCCATCAGGTATCTAGAAACAGTCCAGCTGCGTTAATTGATTGGGATGAAGAAGACTACATACCGAATGCAAGGGTATCTTCTGGTGAGGTCTTCCATGCAGTCCGGTCGGGTTTCTAAACCTCCCAGGCCGACGAAGCGTTTCTGACCGGAGGCGGCGTTCGCTGCGTCAACCGCAGCGGCGACTTTGGCAACAGCGGCCAGGAAGATCGGGTTGTCGTACTCTCCTGGAATGTCGAGACTTGGGACATTGAATTAGCGTGACAAACGGGTACGAGACGCGACTTACTCGACGCAGAGGTCGCCACAGCCAACCAGGAGGCAATCGATGCCTTCCACGGCGGCGATGGCTCTAGAAGGAGCTTAGCTTCCGGATCTTGTACCGGAAAAAATGGAGGACTTACTCGACGTTCTCGAGACCTTCTTTGGTCTCAATCATTGGCATAATGATAGTTGTATCATTGGACACTTTCGAAATAGCCTTGAAGTGGATGCCGGTGCTATATTGCGTGATTGCGTTCAGCTGAGGCGACAAGACCCGAGTCAGTGAATGCAGGCGGGTCAATAGGAGTGTATACCATGGTCATGCTGCGAGTCCCCTAGTGAAGCGCAGGATGAGAAGCTTGTTAAGAACGTAGTAGAGGGAAGACGAACGATGGGAGGGTATTTGGCAGCTTTGACGCACGCTTTCGCGGATTCGACGGTGGATACATGGGGAACCTAAATATTTCAGGAAATACGAGCGTAGAGGTAAATGAAGAACGAACAATGACAGCTTGAGCTCCAGAGTCAAGACTTCTTGAAATCCACTCTGGTGAGTTTGTGGGAACAACCACCATCGGAGTGATGCTGACACGACGTCGATCAATCAACGGTCACGACGCGCTTGGACCAAGACCACGACGTACCCGACATTCAAGCAGGCTGTACATATTGCACTCGCAGTCTCGAGACCGGTGGCGGAGTGTTCTAAGTTCATGAGAACGGCGTGATAGCCCGCCCTCTGAGCAAGAAGCGCCATCTCAGTGGACAGACAAATCCTCAGACCGAGCGAGTGCGCAATTTGGCCAGCTGCCATACGGTCCTTGACCAAGTTGGGCCGTACAACGGCGAGTGCCTGCGCCATGTCGGCTTCGGATGCGACGGAGGGAGCCATGAGTAAAATTCAGAGAGCAGTCAAGTGGGAAGGTGAGTCCTTAGTCGATGGGTTTACCATATTTCCCTCAAAGTACCTGCAGTTATCAATGTGAGATTCTCTGCGATCAGGACCCTAGATAAATGCCCTCCGCCTGCTCCGCCATCTCTTGATCAGGACGGAGCAGCGCGGATAAAGGAATTGCCCTGTAATTGCCTTTTTGGCGTGTTTTCGATCGTTGCGTAACTAGGCCCACCAGGCCCGCTCTGGTCCGCTGGGGCATCCCCAACCAGCCCGCCCCACGCTAGGCCACGCTTTTCAAGAAAAAACTTCTACCTGGTCCTTACGTGTGATTAGGGCGTGCCCTTGATAGGGAGCCCCAGGGAGAACTGGCCCACATATCAAAAGATAAGCGCTAGGCGCTCGATCGCGACTGGATAGCCTAGAGAAATAAAAGGAGAAAGGATTGATGTTCTAACCTGCGAGCGTTCTCCTCACCCCATCACTCTTCCTTGAACATGGGTTTTGGCTCGGACAAGACTGCAGCTGACTTGGTCGCTCCTCAAGCTTCTCCATTCGAGGGCCAACATGTTTCCTTGGGCAAGAAGGTTGGACGCTCCTGTCGCTCTATTCTCGTGTCTAATTCACGCGGTAGATCGTCTACTACATGTGGGACTCAGACCAACATTTGAAGTCCCCCGCGGAAAGACATCTGCTTAGAAAGCTTGACGCTGGTATCCTCCTATGCGCGTGCTTGGGATGGGTACGTCGTGTTATTATTGTTCTTGTCTTTGTGTGATTTGACTCGTTCTCCCCCAGTTCATGAAATACATCGAGTAAGCTGTCGTCGGCGTTCATTTCCCTTTTTTGCTTACGTGTTTTTTTGCAGTCAAGCCAACTTGTCTAACGCTTGTGAGTAAGTCCTATCAAATCCTAAGCGTCAGGTGCTTAACCACATGTAGATGTTTCCGGGATGAAGGTCGGTGGGATCATACCTACACCGATGAACGGCTTCTCAAGATTGAGAACAGGAGGACCTCAACATCAAGGGCAATGAGTACACGTACATGCAAAGTGAGTTGTGTGTATCTCCAACGCGGCTGAATCTCAATTATACTTCCGTTTAGCAACGTACATTGTCGGCTTCGCCATCATGCAAATTCCTTCGTCCTGGATAGCGCTCAAGATTCGTCCCTCATGGTGGCTCTTCGCGTGTGAGATCGGTTGGGGAGCATTCACGTACGTTCCCGGTTTCATTGTTTCCCCGGTCGGAAGCGTTAAGCTAAGGACAGGTTCGCCCAAGCTGGGGCTCGGAATCCACAGATGATGTACTTCTTCCGGTCGGTGCCCTTTACCGCAACACAAATGGATTTAAGTTCTGATCTATGTCATACGCAGCTTCATGGTGGGCTTCTTCGAATCGGCGTTCTCCCCAGTCATCATTTTCCTTTTGGGCTCGTGGTGTATGTGCATCGATTTCATCTTTTGGATTTCCGCTTAGCCGTTCCTTAGACACGAAGCCCGAATTGGCCAAGCGCGTGGCTATGTGAGCCTGCTTTCCATATTCATTGATTGTACTGACCACCGAGTAGTTGGCATCTTACGGGTTTTATCGGTTCTGCATGTAGTGGCTTTCTCCAAGCTGCCATTTACAACTCTATGGATGGGCGCCACGGGCTCGCAGGTTGGAGGTAAGTGTCTCTTCGTGTCGTTATTTCGAGACTTGACAATCTCCACAGATGGTTGTACATCATTTGTGGTATCATGACGATGCCTGTCGCTGTACGCCAACCACCTCGTCCATTTTGAAAGTTACCCTTATCTATTTCTGGACAGGCAATGTGCCTGTTCGTCCTCCCCGATTATCCCCATACCTGTACGTGCAAATTATCTCAACACCTCTCTGCGCTCCTGACTTCGTTTTTAGGCAAAGTTTGGTACATCACAGAGGAAGAGCGCCAAATGGCTATTCAGCGCTGCGCAAACGTCGGTCGCGTTGAAATCGGCACACTCATGAACTGGCCTTTCTTCAAGAGACTTTTAACACGCTGGAGGTTCTGGATGCTGATCATCGCCTACATATTCTACGGCAACTCGTGCCAGGCCAACAGTTATTTCGCCATCTATCTCAGTAAGTGTTGGAACCTTACTCACTCCGAAATTCTTTGACACCGTTGGGGTAGAGTTTATGGGGTACTCGGTTAATTCGAGAAACATCATACCAGCTTGTGCTAACCTTGTTTCCGCTCTGACCGTTTTCCTTTGGGTATAGTCATCCTGTCATCCTAGTCCTTCACACGTACTAAGGCGATGTCCAGGGTTTCGGCTCCGACATCACGCGGAACCGTTTTTGGTGGATTGTTGTTCCCTTGGTAAGTTGGTTGCACATGTCATTTTGGCCGAAGGCTGAGAAAGATTTTTTAGGTCTTGGTTCAATGGTCGGGTAATGCAATTTTGGCAATCTATCCGTCAAACGAGAAGGCACGTTTCGCCGCTTTCTTCATCATTGCCGGAGAGTACATCAGTACGTTGCGCCTATCACAATTTGTTTTGCTTTTAACAGGTTCATTCAGCTTGCGTGTTCTGGACATGGGCTAACGAAGTATGCTTCTCTCGACCAATTGTGAATTGACCACTAATCATGCGAAGATTTGTGCTGAGAACGCCGAAGAGCGAGCTTTCACGATTGCAGCTATGAACGGCTTCTTCTATGCATTCAGTAGGTTTATGCCTTGCTTTTCAATCTCGTGCGCTGACCTCGCATAGACGCTTGGATTCCCAATGTCATCTTCCAACAGACCATGGGACCTACATGGAGACGTGGTTTCCCTGCGACATGGGCCTTTGGTGTCTGCGCTGTCATCTGCGTTGTGATCATCCAGTTCCTACACAATCGCGAGATTGCTCAAAAGGTCGCGAAAGCTCAGAGTGAGAAGGAAACAGAGTCGCAGACTAGCTCGGAGGACGTGAAAGAGAAGGCTACAACTGAATCCATTCATGACGCTCAGATTCCTAATGTTCCTGCATTATAAAGTCCACGTACGTATACTTATACTGTGCAGTAGTAGGTTTGTCTATAGTTCAAGCTGTAATTGAATATTAGTAGTAGTAATCAAGTCTTTCAATGTTCATTCGCTAAAGTCTCGCGTAGTAGAAAAATTGCATGCGAATACGCGTTTTCGAAAGACTACGAGCAGTAGTAAACCCACGGTGCTGCTCAGCTGCTGTCCGGATTGATAGCTTGTACCCAGGGTAATTGACATCGAACAGCGCTTCGTGCCGTCGACGTCGTTGTTTGCTGGAGGGCAAGCTTATACTATAAGCCGTTACAGATCATCACCATCATCATCATCGAGAGTCCCTATTCCCTCCCCGTCTTTGCAATGAACTGGTTGAATAGTTCCTACTTGCAGACTTTGTTCCCCTGCGAGGAGCGCAATCCTTACTTACTCTGTGGGACTAGGAGAGCAGAGGGCACTATGCGCGATACTGTGAAACACGATTGCTATTTGAGCCGTTCAGTTCCAAGTACGCGAAGAAGCGCGAGCTTCTTCGTAGCGCTTTCCGTTTGAAGCTCTTCAGTGGCGCAACTGGGCTAACAAAACGCTGCTAGGCTTGACACCTGCGCAACTAGTGTTTTGTCAATCTGTTCCTCGGATGTACTAGGCCTTCGCGCAGACGTCGGGAAGGGTGGCGACTGCTGGATGTCGAGTCCAGATAAAGATTCAATCATTCTTCGTCAGTCGTGTAAGACATCTAACTGTCTGCAGCAAGTTGTCCACCTATTTGGTATGGCAAAGTTGCATGCTGTGGTATGCAACCGAAGGAGAAGACGAGCAAGGTATCACGGAGCACTCACAATGACAACTCTGAGCAGTTTCGACATCCTTGATGGTATTTGTGGTGGATTCCGGTTCAAATGAAACAAGCATTGAAATACGCAGACAGTCGTTGCGCATTGAAAAAAACGTCAATCGCTGTACAAAAGTATCTCTATTCCACCCCCATCTTCGCCAGGACCTGGTGCACCTGCGAGAAGTCGGCATGCACCTCATATTTGCAGACCTTGTTCGCCTATGCGCAGTGAGCAACGAAGACAACACAGTCCCAAAATGACTGACGTCTGAAGGCCTGAGGGTGCATACGACGAAAACTCGGATAGAAATGGTCTCTTCAAATTCGATGAACGTGTAGGTCACATTGAGCGCCACCATAATGAGATCGCGGACAGCGATGACTAGGATGCCCGTTCAGCAATCCTCTATAGATGGATTATTTTAAAGCGTACCATTGGTGACACTGTCAAGGTCAATATCCTTCAAGAAAGGTCAGCGGAGTCTGCTCACTCATGACTGATTGATTTCATATGCTTTGTGAAGGTGAGAACTGTCTGTACGAAGCCTTCGCGCCCATGGGCTGGGGCCAGGTCGCCGAAATTGAAAACCACGTCTTCTGTGAAAGACTGTTCTGCAACTTGAGAGAAAACTCCATTGAATCAAGCCGAACATAGGCTGAAGGTTGATTAGAGAAGAACGACAAGGCAGGATGCCTACATTGCGCGCAAATTCCTCGGCAGTTAGGTCAGAGTGAGTAGTAGACATTGGAGGGCACTACTAGCGATACACACGATTCCTTATTTTAAGTCGTCTTGCTCGGGTCCAAGTATGACAGGTTTATGATTGCAAGTCAAGTATTATACGAGTAACCTGTAGAGGATTAGCACAAGCATAAGTGATGTACGCGACAGCGTCACATACCACTACCAGAACTCCCTGCGCTTCTTCCGGATAGCCATTACCAGCTGATGCCTTTCGCTCCATTTAGCTCTTTGCGTCTCATGCAGAAGCTCGCGCTGCTTTAGTAGCGCTTTTCGCTTGGAGCTCTTCAACGACGCCACGAGACCAACAAAATTCTGCGAGACTTTGAACATCTTTGCCAATTTCCCTCTGGAATACATTTCCGGATTTCCTCTGCGCAGCTCGCGTATTTTGTCAATCTGCTCTTCCGATAGAGGTTTTCGCAGAGGTATGATTTCCTTGTTTGGCCGCGACTTGGGCGGCAGCTTGGCGCCAGTATTGGTCGCTGGTCGCAGGAGCGGCGAGACCGGGTTGGTGGTTAGGGAGAATGGGGAAGGCGCGGTCGGTGGCGGACGGTGGATAAAGGTGAGATCGTCGGGAAGGGCAGTGACCGCCGCTTTCGGGTTGGTGGCTAACGGGTCGGGAGCGCGGTATGGAGGGCGCTCAGAGGTTCCCGGTTTTGGACGTGGCCAGCGAGTAGCATAGCAGCGCGTCGCTCCCAACGACCGCGCCAGACGTTGCATGAAGTTCAATAACAAAAGCCTGCTGACTCATCCGGCTGAATCTAAATATGCCACATGGTTCCACTCCTGCAAGTTTTGGCTGCTACCCATCATCTCGCGAGCATAAACTTGTAACAATGAAACCTATCCCATCTTACCAGAAAGCACAATCGCATACATGAACTACACCTCAATACAACCGTTCCTCAACGCAGCAGTGGTCCTGATCTCTATGGTTCACGAGAGCTATGCACGAATCAATTAATCACCTGAGGCAGTGCTTCTTCCTCCAGTCGCGCCAAGGACCTCTGTATTTGTCTCCAACATAGTGGTAAACCAAATGTACACAAGCTCTATGTCACGTACCTCCGTTGCGAAGCGCATACCTACTGATCCTGTTTGCAAAAGCTCGCCTTGTCGCGTCCTCATACTGACTATTAGGTGTTTCAGAGGCCACCGATCCTTTTAGACTCCAACCTCTTCAACGAATTTCACTGATCGCGTATCATCGTTGCGCCACACCCAAGCCAAAGGTGGAGAGCTTATTTCTCTGTCCCTGAAACGTTCTAGATAGTTAAAAGTGAATCCACGGTGGCGATTCATCTCCTTACTAATTCCCTCTTTCGTCCCGCCATCATCATGCTTTCCAAGACGTTCAGAACGACTCTTTATGGTGAGGTGAGGTCTACTGTCTACACCGATTGAAGTTGATTTCCATGAAATAGCCATTATCCTTTCCATCTCTACTCTCCAGATCGCTGCCGCTATAATGGCAGCGATCGTGTACGCGCCCTATCGAGAAGGTACAAAGCCTCAAGGTGAGTTGCAATACGAACGTTCGGCGAGGTCTAAACCAAGCCCTCCCCCTCAATCAGTGTTTTACGCCTCATTCGCATCCTTCTTTGCGCTCATGACCTTCATATGGTCCATTGTGCTGTGCGTACATCCTTACCGGAAGAGTATCCGTCGACAACTCACCCTCCAAATCAGGCTGTGCTACAACGACAGACCCTGGTCTCCTCACGCGCTCACTCGTGCGCGTGCGCACCTGTACGCTGTCACTGCGTTCGCAGGCGTTTGGCTCGGTAAGCGCCATTCACAATGTGTAGTCGTCGACTGAAAGCGATTGGTCTAGTCCTTTCTATTCTCCTCACCCAGCAGATCCCCATCCAGTGTACAGTCGATTCGTACAACTGGGAGGGCAACGGCGGTGGTCCTGTGCCACAGATGCGGCTTCTGCAGCCCTGGGATGGCTCCTCTTCATCACTTGTGAGTTTCAGCCAAGAGCACAATTTGGAATAATGTTCATGAGGAATGATTATGTTTCTAACAGCGTGTAGTGGAGCCATAATGATGTTCCTTCGTAACAAGGACGCTAGCAAGCTAGAAAGTATCACCAAAGAAGATCCGATAGATCCATCCCGCAAGCCGCCTGTCGATGTTAGTACACCTGGTTCCACGTTCCGCGCCACACTGTATTGTACGTATGCCTTCTTGTAGGCAGTCGCATTGCTGAGCTGTTCTGTATACAGCTTTGATCATTGTATTTGGAATATCCGAGGTGGGGATGGGCATCTTCTCTGCACTAGTCAATCGCGACGTTTACTTCTCTGTTACACGACAAGGCAAGCAAACTTTATTTTTACGTCACCCCTACTAGTGTTGGTCTAACTTAATCCTCTTGCCTAGTCGTCTATGCCGGATTCGCCGCTGCACTTGGCTTGTGGTCCTTCATCTGGGCTAGCGTCTTGTAAGTTACTTCACTTGTCTCATCTCCTTTGCTTTTGCTCATTCCTATAGACTATCCTACAATAACAGGAGTTCATCTACGTCCGTCTCACCCGGCTTCGCGTACACTTCTTCTCCGCCTCGATCGCAGCTGTAGGATGGCTCGTGCTTTCCATTCTCATGACGACGGAACTCCCATACCAATGCGACTTTGACGTTCCCTCTGACGGAGAAAACGGTATGTGGTGTGGTTCGGATGGTGCTGCTTCTGGAGTTGGTTGGGTCTTGTTCGCTTTGACCTCTGCTCTGACGATCAAGATGGCGCTCATGGCAAAGGCTGGGGCCGGTTTACACGATAATGTGGCGGCATATGATAAGTTATGAGCGCGGCTTGAATACTGAACTGTTTACTAATACATACGATTATGTATCATTAGCCCTCGAGATCCTCTCAAAGTTTTGAAGCTTGAAGGCTCATTTAAGTGATACAAGCAGTCAGAATATTGTTCTTGAAATATTGTCATAAGAGACTGGTCTATAAGTTCTGCAGCGGAGTAAAGTACAAGAAATACGATAGAAGAAATATCAAGCGAATACTGTATACTAAAGGCAATAAGTTACAGCGAAGAGCAGCGACTTTAGCCGCTGAAAGCCAAGGTTCCTTGACCACGCTCGGGATCCGTCATACGGTGTACACGAACGGAGTTTCCAACAGTGATATTGTTCATATCTTGCGGGGTAATGAGCACATACTGCTTCTTGTCGGACTGGTTGGCAGTCTCGATCTATCAAACCAAGTCAGAATTTATAAAAGCGAACAATGCGGATTTCTTTTCATACCATCATTTTCATCGAGATACGCCGATTGACGGCATCCATGAACACGTCGAACTCATCCAAGCACCGCAAGGGACAACCGATAGCTTCCCAAAGCGAGAGCAACAAGCAGATGGTGGAAAACGACTTTTCACCCCCACTGAGAGACCTAGGATCCTTGTCACGCGAGCCGCCTTGAGTCGCGGCGACGTCGTCAGTCTGGACCTTCAACTGTAGTGTACCCTTGTCGTGGTCGAACAGCACCTTGCCGTAGTAACCTCGGTGAGAAAGGTTAAACTGGAAGACAAGTTTACAGCGGAGGGCGATATGACGACGGAACTCTTGCCATCTCGCCAGACGTGTCATCAAAGAACTTTTGAGTTGCTGCACATGAGTACGCGATTTAGCCGCGTTCTTCGCGAAAAAAGATGCCGACATACTTTGTTCAACTTCACCATGTGTCTCCATTCTTGCTCGGCACTTTGAAGAACGGCGCTGGCCTTGTTCAATTCTTCGAGAATCTCCTCGACGGTTGCGCCTTGCCTGTTACTCCTCTGAGTATACGAGGCACTTCATCGAAATCATACAACGAACCTTTTCTCTCGCTCCTTCAGAGCGGCGTTTGTCGAGTCCAAATTCCGTTGAATCTCTTCATGCGAACGATGGGTCTCAACGCGGGGACAAAACTCCAGAGCTTTCGTAGTCCACACCTAAGAAGCCAGAGTCAGAACTGATGTATAAGGAGATAGATTGGTAAACCTCGAATTCCTCCTGGAGCACACTCGCCGTGTTTTGGAACTCAGTCAATTTGGTCCTCTCTTCATCGAGTTTCCCTTGCATGTACCTCAACTCGTGATTCGCTTTCAAACGCCTCTCCGCCGCCCTTTCAACGTTGTCCTAGGTAGTTGTCAGTCGAAAAAAACAGGAAGTCCGTTTCAAGCCCGCTGACCTGCAACTGCCGACGATACTCATCATGGTCGGACAGTTGTACCCTGACCTCATCCAACTGGGCCTGATAACCTTTCTGCTCATTCTCAATCTCGGTCTTGCGTTGATTGTGGTCTACAAATTGCTTCTCAATGTTTTCCTTTTCAGCTTCGGCGTCCTTTAAGATAGATTAGTCAAACTAGTGCGTATCTCTGAAATGTTGAGTTACATACTTTCCTAGCTGCCTCTAGTCCAGCGACGTTAGCGGGCATGTCCTCTTGAGCGGCATCTTCCAACTGGCGCAGTTTATTCTGCGCCTGGTTCACAGTTGTATGCGCGCGTTTCTCGGCAGTCTAGACACATGAGTGAGCATGTCAGCGACTTCAAGATATATATACTGTTCGCACCTTGAGTGTATCCAACTCGCCGCGAACAGTCATAAACTTGGTTTTCAACTCCTTAACCTCGGCCTGTATACGTTGAACTTCCATTTCATCCTTCTGTAATTTCTCGTTGAAGAATCTGGCCAAAGGTGAAGAGTAGAAACACAAGATCAACATATCTACGTACCTTCGCTGTGCGGCGGAGTCCCGACCAGTAAGGAGTTGACTGGTATTGTCATTGCGGGCTTTGCCAAGAGGTGAATTCGATTCTCCTCCTTCCCTGTAAGATGGATCAATTTACATCTTGCAAAGATCGGAATGGAAGCTGCGTACGGGAAACGTCTCAGCAGGAAGCCGTCAGCAGTCCAGGCTGTTCCTGCCCTCCCATAGGAGCGCAACATGTCTTCACCTTCTCGACGAGTCTTGGCCAGAAACATTTTCTCGATACGCGCCTGATTAATGAGAATACGAAGGACGAAAGGATCAGAGATCTGAGAATATCGTGAGTGAGAAACGCTAGACGTGTAAGGGAACACACCTCCAGAGCTTTTAAGACTGTCAGCATATGAGATGGAGGCTCGCCAGAGCTGTAATCGAACATATCGCGTTCCGCGATGATGACGAGGAGATTCTCGCTGCACAATAGTCTGAGCACATGCATACATTATCATCGCTGGCACTTACTTTCCGGAGCTCTTGAGCATATCCTTTAGAATACGAGCGTCGCGAGGATCGGTGACAGAAAATGCAGTGAGCAGATTACCGAGCTGCTTTCGAAGAAGCTCGCCCCATTGCTCAGGGTCTTTGCACTTGACGTGTACTCCCAATGGCCCCAATGGCATCTCTCCAGACCATTTCTGGCGCTTGATCCGTTCGAGGAGCTGCGGCATGTTTCTGCCGTATGCGACGTAACGATCGTTTTCTTGTTCGTTCGCTTGACGAATCATGTGCTGGTCATGAAGAACGCTTTCACGGGCAGTATTCAATTCAGCTTCCTTCGCCTCGCCAGCTTGCTTGACTTCTTGAACTTTGGCATCAGCTTCCCTCATCTTCTGAAGAATCTCTGGCAGGGACTCCTTCGCTGCTTTGAGCCGCTCGTTTGCTTCATCAACTTGGCGACGAGATTCGTCCCGTTTGGCCTGACTATCTGACGCCAGCCGGCGATTCTCGAAGTCGATTTGCCGTTGAATGTCCGCAATCGTCACCTTCGTAGAGCGGAAACTGTCGTCCATGGCCTTGCGTTCCGACTACAAAATGGTCAGCGAGAGCAAGAGTGGCAGGTGAAAATACAGACAGCGAGCTCGTTGAGGACAGAGCGGTTCTTACGCATCTTCTCGGTTAGGTCGCGTTTCTGGTTATTGAGATCATCCACTCCATTTAGCGTAGAGTAAGCCTCTTCTGCCCTCGTGACTTCATTAGACTCCGACTCGAAGAGAGCCTAAATTGATTCTGTGAGACAGTGCAAAGATCCATGGACAATATGCGTGCCTCAGCAGCGCGCAAACCCTCTTCAACTTTCGGCAATCGGCGCTCCTGTTTAGCTGCAGCATCCATTGCTTCTTGCAGCTGATTTCCCTTGTCGTGAACGAATGACCACGCCAATTCCTTTTTGAGCTCATCGACTTTCTTCTTCTGGTCGCGAGCCTTCGAAGCTTCCTCATAATGGGACAAGGCCTCCTTATAGGCTACACGGAGATCTGGCAGCGCCTCCTTCTTCTGGTTCAGAACCTTGGTAGTGTGATCGATATTTTCCAAGCAAGTTGTATACTCCTCTGAAAGCTGAGAGAGCTGCGTTCCACGAAGGAAGAACTATGCGAAATATGAGCAGAGAATGCACGGGGTGAATCGACCTTCTTACCTTGTATTTATCAGACGGATGGGACGCGCTCAAGAATTGTCGAGCAGCGTCTAAACACATGTCAGACAGAGGACTGGTAGTATGGGAACTATGTACCTTGAGTGAGGACGTTCATGGGGTTGTCGACTTGAATATTCATATGGTCACATATGGCTGCCAATTCTTCCTTCTTAGAACTGATGAGCCGACCGTCTTTGCTCTTGATTTTCCACGAGGATGAGCCGTCCTTGGTGAACTTGCGCGTAATGACAATACTTTTGCCATATTCCTTCGGCTTGTACGCCTCTTCGCCTTGGTTCTTGATCTGGATGGTGACCTCGGCAACGCTGTGCACGACGTTAATACTGGACACGTAGAAAAGAAAGCAGAACACACGATTGGCCCTCGCGAATGAAAGACTTAAGACCGTTGGCACGGCCAGTTGAGTTGGCTTTACCACCCAAAGCAACAGTAATGGCGGATAAAACCGCGCTCTTGCCACCTAAGGATGGTTAGGTTACGCGTGGCGGGGATGCAAAAGGATTCGTACTGCCGTTGTGACCTGTCAGGTCCATGTTAGTAGCCGTTCGCGCGTATTTGCGTGTAAGACATACCGATGATAAAATTGATCTGAGGGCCAAAGCTGAATGTCAGGTATTTGTGGCACATGAATTGGTGCATTTCAATGGACTCGATGATCCCGTGGTCAGCAATGCCCTAGATATAGATGAGCGTGTTGTTGGCAGAGAATGACGCGTAACATACACCGGCGACGTTCCGCTTGGCGGCCATAGCATCGAGCACAGTCTGGGTGTAACGGCTTTCGAACTCCTCGTCGTCGTCATCGCCATTCATTTCAACATCTTGATCAGCGTCCAACTCTTCGTCGTCTTCGTCTGCGACTTGACGACGCGCTGCCGCCTTGCCTTTACGCGCCGGCTTACGCTCCTGCTGGGAGTCGTCGTCTTCGTATTCTTCAGTGCGCGCTCGTTTCGATGCGGGAGATGAGGCCACGCTGCCCTCGTCGTCACTGTCTGCTGTGGCGCGACGTTTAGGCATCCTGGAAAAAGGGTGGGTGGTGATGGTCGCTTGAAGAAACGCGTCCGCACGTGTTCATGTTTGTTGCTTGCGTAGGCTTTGCATCCTAATAACAAGGTTGAAGTGAGTTTTTCCGAAAAACCCGAGACCCACTCCCGAGGTTGAAAGTACTCAAAAACGGGGCACGGGCATAGGATAGGTGAGAACGACCATATGCGACCTACTAGATAATATACAGACAATAGGCTATACTTAATCAATACAGATGCTACCGAGCGATACCTCGATCATTACCCCAACTCGACACGCTATCCCGAGCACTTCCAGTCTGAATGTAAGCATCTGGTCTCAAAAACCCGTCTGCGCTCACTCCACCGAGGGACGGCGGGTGACGATTCAGTGTATCTCTCGGTGATGAGGGTAGTCCCGACGCTGCTGGAGGTGGCGGTAATACACCCCAAATAGATGAAGCTGCGTGGGATAAATGGGTGGTGTTCGTGGAGGACGCACGAAGAAGACCCGAGGGATAGAACGACATGGCGATGGAAGTCGGATCCTCTGGGACATCCGCGTCAGGTCGCATATATGCTCGGGCGGGTACTGTTCTTGGAGTGACAAGATTCCCAAATGACGACCGAGCATCTGGGGTGCGTTGTGAGCTTGACCGATTTGCAGCGTAATTAAGCATGTCCTCGATATTCAGAGGTGCGATGTCTGACGATGTGGAGCGTTTGGTCGCTGTTGACTGCCTTGCTGGTTGGTTAGCAGGCGCGGCGTTACCCCAAGACGCGATACTGCCCCTGGTGAAATTAGATTCTGTAGGGGAGTACTTGGCCATTGCATAAGGAGGATCCCGGACATAACCTTCCGGATACTGTGGCACCGTGGGTGGTACTACAGGCGCAAATCCTTCTCCCGCTACGACCTTTTCCATGGATCCGTATGAGCGATGGCTCTCCAGTAGGTTTGGATCAAAAGCGACGGCGCCTCCCACAGCTCTCAGCTTTCGCTTACGTTCGCGAAGAATGAAGAGGACAACAAGAACAGATATCAAGATGACAAGCCCACCGCCAACACTAACCCCAATGATGGCGCCGCTACGAACGGTGAGACCCTTGTCAACTGCATGATAAACAACACCCACTTGGAAAGTGTGCCCACAGCACCAACAGTACTCGCTGCTTGGGTGCCATTGTCATCGGTATTGTCATTGTCATCGTTCTTTTGGAGACATGCTTCGGAAGTGCTAGCATCGCCGGCGACTAGGAGTAACAACATATGAAGTTAGCTGCACTCGGTGTCACGAAAGTAATGCGTACTGTGCAAAAGAGACGTCGTGTTCTTTTGATTCGTACCACTGTCGAGCATCAAGACGACATCATGCTGACGAGAGAAGTTCATGAGATAAGACGCGGTCTTAAGCTCGGTGTCATCAGATTGGAGGGGAAGAAGAAAGGATTTGCCCTTGGGCTCGAGCAAACGAATGGATGGTGCCGTTGTTGTGTTGTATTGGACCGAGAAAGTGTTACACTGCTCGATGTTTTCTGAAATGGAAAAGAGTGAAGAGGACGTCGTTGATTCCACAGGCGGGAGGCAGCTAGCATCATCGGAGTCGAGAACTCTGTACAGGTCCGACACTCGCGCACTGTTCTGCCCTTCTGCATCATCCAGAGACGCCAAAAACTGCGTACCAGCGGGGAGAGGAAAGAAGGTCACGTATACACCGGACGAATTGATGGCGGCATTGGGAATGTCAATCGCGATTGGAGGGGCAGAAAGAGGAAGGATAGTGAGTGTAACTGGAATGGAGTCTGCTGGCACTTCGCTCCCACGGAAGGATATGGAGACTGGCTCGCACTGAGTAACGTTGTTGTCGAAATTGAACTTGAACCTTTTGGCAAGGACAACCTGCTGTCCCAAGGCCAAGACGCCAAGGAGAAGCGCGACTGCGTTTGCTACCATGGACCGATAGAAAAGAAAAGAACGCCTCAGCTAGATCGTACAAGACCCAACTGGTCCACACCGCAGACTGTCCACAGGAAAGGCGAAAGAAACGAAAGACAATGGTGGTGAGAAATGTACACGAGAGGAGCCGCGGCCTATGTTTTACGACGCCATCAGATCAGAACTGTTCCTGAAGAGATTTTCACAGTGATATCACTACAACATGGTTAGCTCGTTGCATCACCTCAACGGCCTGCACACGACCATCATCATGATTAGCCAAACAGACAACCATTCAATACAGATTCAAAGAAGACTGAAGGAGACAAGTTGGTCCAACTGACGGCGGCATCTTCGGCGGCACTTTGCGTGTTCCGATTGCCTTACCCCGCATTTTCAGGGACTCGCGGAGCTTGACCACAAACCATGTTACGAACAACGGCGGCCACTTTGTCAAAGAGATGCCTACGCTACCAGACTGCTAGAATGTCTACCAGAGCACCCGAGCGGCTCCCGAATACCCAATCACCCATAATACCCAATCTCAAGTTCTTCAACTCTGTCACTCCAGACGGTGAACAGATACCGACATACAGAGTTCTGGACGGGTCTGGAAAGATTCTCGATGGCGCCGATGCCGTAGAGGTGCGCGGGAACGACTCTTATGAATGGTGATTTGTTTGACGTACGTGTAGATTGACGAGGCCCTTGCGCGCAGGATGTGAGTGTACTGCACCTCGCTGTTTGCCATGGGTTGAATTGTTTCGCGCCAGATATGAGCACATGCAACTCTTGCCGACTCTTGACAATGTTCTGTACAATGTCCAACGTCAAGGAAAGATATCGTTCTATGTGCGTATCCAGATACCGCGTTTATGTCAGTGCTCACAACGCCGATATCTAGATGACAACGGTTCGGCGATTTCAAGCGCATTTGGCGTTTACTGATCATAAGCAGTATGGGGAGGAAGCAACAGTCATAGGTTCAGCGGCAGGTCTACAGCTGGATGACGAGTGAGTGTGAGACCAGTTATTCATCCTTACTCTTGATTCATGTTCCTGTTGTAGAATCCTTGGTATACATAGATTCACGTTTATACAGTTTAGATATCTTACACCATCACACAGGCCAGTACCGCGAAATGGGGGTCCTGTTATGGCGTAACTTTGGCCTCGACAACGTCATGGCCCAATGCTTCGGTACCCAAGACGATACCTCTGGCAAGGGAAGGCAAATGCCTGTCGTATGTGCCCTAGCTTGCGTCTCTATGCATGCCTCCTCACCTGTATCTAGCATTTTGGTTCTCCGAAGCATCATTTCCATACAATCTCATCTCCCCTTGCAACACAGATCCCACAAGCAGCCGGCGTGGCGTATGCACTACGACGATCGCCGGACCGTCGTTCCTCGGTTGCGGCTTGCTTTTTTGGTGAAGGTGCTGCGTCCGAAGGAGGTAACGAGGCATTCGTTCTCATCTGATCATGCTTTCTCACCCATTTTCTTTACCAGACTTCCACGCAGGTTTGCTGCTAGCATCGACGGTGCCTTCACCTGTGGTCTTTATCGCCCGGAACAATGGATTCGCGATCAGCACACCGAGCATGGAGCAATACTATGGGGATGGCATCGCCAGTCGTGGGCCAGGCTATGGAATTGATACCATTCGTGTTGACGGAAACGATGTCCTTGCGGTGATGACTGCCGTTAGAGAAGGCCGAAGAAGGGCTCTCAAGCAAGGTAGAGCGGTCTTGATAGAGGCCATGACATACCGGTAGGTATAGGACTTGTCAGTGGATCGAGTTACTAATAATGTACAACAGGGTGGGTCATCATTCGACTTCGGATGATTCCTACGCGTATCGGGCTAGATCAGAAGTGGAGGATCGTAAACGGATTGATAACCCCATAGCACGATTCAAGTTGTACATAGAGTCCAAGGGATGGTGGGATGAGACGGCGGAAGAGGAGCTGAAGGCAAGGCTGAAAGCGGACGTCATGAAGGCATTCAAGAAGGCAGAAGCTATGCCATATTGCGAAGTGGGAGAAATGTTCACGGATGTATATGGCGGCGAGCAACCGTGGAACATTGTGCGTTCTATGTCTCTTCCTCTTTCGACGGCTGATGTGTTTGTGCAGAAGGAACAACGTGAAGAGCTTGCACATCTGCTTAGGAAGTATGGTAATACCTGGAAGCCGTGGAGCACCCAGTTGAAGAAGCATAAGAATAAAGGAGAAGATCTCGTCAAGGCGTCATGATATTCTGTACACGACAGCTGTATATTACAAGTCAGACTTAATGTTAAATAAAGCAGGATAATGATACGTACATTCTATGCTAGCTTGGAGGCGGTAATTTCTTGGCTTCTTCTCTGGCTTTCCTTCGTCCACCCATCATCAAGGAGACGTAGTCAGCACCTCCGAGTACATGTTCACCTGGTTTCCGACCTTCCGACTTGGCGGAGGCGGCCTTGTTTTTCTTCTTTTTTGAATCGGCGACTTGCTGTTGCTGCGAAGTCCCCGATGAGGCAGACGACTTATTTTTCTTGGGCTGGAAAGATCGTCAAAGTCATATTGGCTGAGCCGGAAAACACTCACAACGCGCTTCAAAAATTTTGCACTACGACCCATATCCGCGTAGAATTATGCCTTCCCTTTCGGACCCTAAGTTTAAAGCGCGTTGAAGGGATTTTGAGCTCACAGATGATGGTCATTGATCAAGTATAGTAAATTACCCGGCGCCCGGTCATCGTTCGCGCTTGATTCTGACGACGCATCTAAATATGCAGCGCCCATAGCAGCTGATGAACCCACTTTCACCTATCGAGGAGTAGGTCTACTAGGGAAGGGCTCGCGTTGTTGAAACAGTCGGCTTCGGATTGAACCTAACGTACTAATCCGCCGTCCGGGGGATGTGACTTCTATTCAATCGTTTTCCGCCTTATAGGTACACGAGCTCGTGATACCCTTCATCTTCACCGTCATGACAGATATGTCGACTTGGGGAAGCCCTGTTTTACTCTTGCTGGAGGCATGTCATTTGAAGCTTGCGTCTCTCTGCACCCTCTAAAGCCCTCTAATCGTGATTTATTGCAGCCAACAAGTTATTGTTCGCCAAGGCAGCCTAATCGAGACAGAAACACGTCTAAGATCGTCACTTGCGCGCGCCGAGCTCTGAAAATTTCTCACTGATGGACAGGAAGTTGACGGCCGCGTACTATCTCTGCGTCTATACTGGCTCTGGGTGACGAAGGAAAACGGCGGCAATACTTTGGATATGAAAACAAACGTTACAGCTGCAAGGAGCTGTTGAATCAATCTATAATCTGTGCAGCTGTTTTTGAAAGGTGACCGGGCTGTAACCGTGTGTATTCCTGCGACTCATTCGATCATGCTCGGCCACGGCCCGTGCGTAAACCTCGTTTGTTCAGATTGTTCACTCATTGATAGCATGTACTAGAGTTCCGTTGACGATATTAGACCGTGCACTAGGGTTCCGTCGACAATATCAGACCTTGCTGAGAATATAACCGGTGACTCCCCGATAACTTTTATCACGTACGGCGGTGCTGCGGTAGCCAAGTCTCCGTCGTCATTAACAATGCACGTCTTCGTTTGTGCTTCTATGATTTCAGACTGGCAGTGCACTTTGACAGAAACTAGTGTGGCGGTCGTATTGTTTGGCAAGTCGCGATGGCATATTAATCTACATTTCAACTAAAGAGAATACAGCTGGATCGGATCATTGAATGCTTAGTACTGAGCGCTGAGTTTATACCAGCTGGCACGGACAAGGTTCTAAACAATGACGGATGGCTCAAGACAGGGGATCTTGGATACGTTCAATAGGACGGGCTCCTTTACATCAAGGATCGTATCAAGGATATCATCATACGCGGGGGCGAGAACATAGTGCATTTACCATCAATCTCGAGATCTTGATGTTTAATGCGTTGATTGAGTATAGGTCTCGATTTCGGTTGAGAATGCATTATATGCGTATCTGAACGTGTCCGAGGCGGCGGTCATTGGTGTACCTGATAAGAGATAGGGAGAACTCATTGCAGCGCTTGTGTTTAAGCCTGATCATAACGGAAAGGTGACGGAAGAGGCGTCAATGGCATCGGCGAGAACATCGTGCGTCGTTTTGAATACCCTTCAGATATCCGTGCTAAGGATTATCTGATATTGTTTTTGGGTTTTCAGAAGTGCCCTTGATCTAAAATGCCCAGCTCAAACGGACGGTTTAGAGGCGTCTGAAGCCCAACGCTCTTTACATTTGTATGTTTGTCTTCGAAAGTAGGTAATTCGCGCAACGACAATGTGCTATCACGTTACCGTGGAACAACCTCGTTATTGGTGCCGCTGCGAAACTTGTTTTGTTCATGTTAAACCACCATGTCGACCTTGATCGCGCCTATATCTTACAACCGCTTCGGACCAATCCCGCCGCCCACTATGGAAGACAAGACACGACCTTCAGATTCAGAATGACTTGTACACATATCGCGCGAAGAACGTGGAAGGCCTATATCGAACTTGACGCAGGCAGTTTTCTACTTGTCGAGGGTCTTTCACAGGCCGCGAAGCGTATCGAATTAGAGGCCCCAGCAGCGTATTCTTCGACATGGCCGCTATACTCGGCTAATGCGGAAATTTTCCGATCTTGAGCAGTCTCCGCCGCATCGTGTTAGTGATTCTTCTGTGCGTCCTGACATTCCACTAGTGTCTGGGAAATATCTTGGCTATGAGTATGTTCATCACTTCCGCTTCACGCGGCCATGCAAAAGGTATTCGGCTTTACTGGAAAGGAGATCAAGGCCCTGCAGCTACATGATGTGTCTGGAGGGGAAGGATCCTACTAGTTCTGACGGATCCTGAACGTTGAACGTCGATCGCTGGCCCCGTCACGGATATTGGGGCATAGCTTCTTTATTCCCCGACTGGGCGACCGAAATCCGAGGAGACGAAGTACCGTCAATTCTATAGGGTCCTGCATGTACAGGATTCAGAACTGCATATGCACTGCATCATGTCCGCAAGCGGTCATCTTTTTTTGCTTCCGACCGCACCAGGGCAAGTACGCCATATTGACAGACATCCTCCTATAGCACCGCCAATCGAAGTTTCAAATACCAGGAGATGAATCCATTTGCTAAACACGCCACATTCTACCTCGCCTTTTTACGACTTGACGATCATCATGTATATTCCTTTCATTTCACGAAGCCAGAACGAGTCCAGTCGACTGTATCGTCGCAAAGGTGGAGGGGGCGGGGGTAAATCTAGCACTGGCTCAGGAGGAAAGAGCAGTGGTGGGGGCAAGAGTACCAGTTCGTCCGGTGGGAAGAGCACTAGTTCGTCCGGCGGAAAGAGTTCAGGTTCTAGCTGGTGGGGCTCCTCGAGTGGAAAGTCATCCTGGTCGGGGTGGGGCTCATCCTCCGGATCCAAGACTAGCAAGAACAAGTCGAACAAAGTCCCGCGGCCCTACGGCGTTGGCGGGGGTGGCGTCTACACCATTGCGGCTGGATCTCTCTTTGCTGGTCGGACTGTCGGCGGCGGTTCAAGAGGAAGTATATTTGGCTCCAAGTACGCTTTTCTTTGAAGTTCTTTTCTGTAGTCGAAACTGACTGATATTCATAGGATATATGGAAGCGGCTATCCTGGTGTTGCTGGTCGTGGTGTGGCGGGCCGAGGATTTCCCTTCTACTTCTGGCCGTTAGCGTGGGGAACCGCGGGAGCTGGAACCTACCACTATCTGTATAATGACGAGGTATGTCTATTTACGCCACATTACTCATTTCTTTCTAAAACCATACTTTTAGTACGGTCTACCGGACAACACCAGTCGGACAGGTGGTCCTCAATCTACAGCTGCATTCCAATCGGCATCAACTAGCACCATCTTCCGTATCGTTTCGGACAACGACACCGTGGTGGATCTTATTGACATCATCAACTCCAACTGTTCCTCGAGGCTCACCACTACCTCCACAACAGCCGCACCATTTGATCCTAGTCTCATTAAACCCGAGCAAATCGTTCAATACTATCGCGCGAGTAGTGCGGCTCTTTCTATCGACGGTTATAACAACTCTGCAGCGTTCTCCAATACGGATGACAGTTCAATACAGGATACCCCGATACCTCCTTCCGTGGATTCAGCATTACTGGAATGTTTGAACATCACAATCGGGACAGCGATACCTTTGGTAGATGATGGGCAGTTTTTGTCGGCAAACATGGGCACATTAGGCTTGTTTTTCATACTTTTCTGGTGGATTAGGGATATTCTGTAGTATGTGCAACGTTAATGTATTCACGCCCTAATGATTAAATGACTCTTTCCGTGTGTTATGTTTACTTCGCACTACAGCTCGACCTTATTTTCCGTCAGACCTACCCTGACAAAGAGCTCCTCGACCGAAGTGACATATATCTCGACAAGTTCAGTCTCTTCGTCACTCGAGCACACTGCAAGGCAGATGTGCGTGCCCAATAATTCCAGGATATCACGAAGCGTTCACCTATCCACTTCTTTTTCCCGATTACTTCCTACCGAGAAACATTGGGTCAGATTGATTCGCAGAGCAGGTTAACAAACTTGATATGTCCAGAGCTGAGCGCTGATCTTCAGAATGGTAGTCTTGACTGGCGATGAAAACCAACGGCCTGGATTTTATTAACTCACCTGGACCATAGATCTACTCATTCAGATCCCTGAAGCACTAGAGACTAGATCGGCCCAGAAGTGTTCGAGGCCATTATGTTGCAAGTCGTGGATCGATGTGGGCGCACCGCAAACGCGGAATATAGTTAATGGGATCAACCTACAAACGACGGTGACAACCCAATTCGAGCAAATCCGAACAATAGAAGAAATAGTAGGAGTGGTGCTGGAAGACGTGGTCTGGAGTGCAGGGTAAGGAGTAGTGACCCGGGTGCTTCCGATGTCATTGAAGACGTTCTGCATGGCGAGTGTGCGTTGCAGCCAGCGTATGAGGGATATCTAGGATGGATAACATCAAAACTACTATTGGCTGCGAGACTTGCAGAGACCGAGGTATATTGGTGTGAGTGCACTCTCGGACATTACGCTAGGCTTTAGCTTATCAGGGCCTCTACACGAATGCAATGGGGGAATGATTGTAGATTGATTGCGACAGTCTCTATGACGCCTTGGGGTACAGTTCCTCCTTAACTGAGAGGCCTGTGGATCAAATTAGACTATATCAATGTATTTTTTGGACAGAAATGCGTACCAAGCTCCTCCCTCAATGGCTTGAGCTCTTCCAAGTACGCCTTGTACTGAGCCACGTTCTCGACCTTTTCGCTGACACCCTCGAAAATCCTGACGGCGGTGGCATAGTCGTTCACTCGGCGAGCTGCACGAACAGCGGCCTCGATGACGGCTGGGCTGGGCACGAGATCATGCGCGAAGCAGTTGTTGAGGCCACGCTGCACCTCGAAAAGGTCTTCCGCATTTTGGAAAAAGTTGACATAGCGCTCCGAGAAAGCCTCGAAAGACTCCTGGGCGTGTGCGTGCGCCAAACGGATCTGCACTGGTCGCGCAGCGGGCCGGGCGGCGAGACGGAAGGCGGGACGGGATGCAGCGCGAACGGCGGACAACATGGTGGTGGTTGCAGGATAAGAGAGTGCGGTCCGATCCGCCGTGCAAAATGGCGAGAGCGCACGTGATGCAACGCGAGCTCTTTCTTGGACACCGCTCCCATGGCGCCCCGCCAGACAATGCTGCGTATTCTCGCCTTGCCCCTCCGCCGCCCTGCGCCCTCTGCATCTGTCCCGCTGCGTCCGACGCCCCGCATCATGACCTACTACCACTTCCAGCTCAACCGGCCCCAGCCCAGCCTTACCACTAACACGAAATCGACATCGTTCCTTCCAGAAGGCGGCGTCGTGAATTGGGTACAACTCAAGGCCGCAGATACATGGTCAGGCTTTGGCAAGTCCAAGGACGGGTCCTGGCAGGTCAGTTGGTCCACTTGAAACGTGCCGATTCTATTCGCTCAACGCTTACGCAGTTGAAACTATTCCAATACGGAGAACGATTAATTGACCGCATAGACTTTGAAGAACTCGCGTTAAAGAGCGTAGACCCATCGCTAGGGCCTACGATATCTCATCCTGATATTTCGCGTGAGGAGAAACCTCTCGTCAAGGTCGGTAACCACCGCGATCGGCTACCTCAGCTTACCCATTTACTATAGATTCCTCTCGTGTACCCCCCATCTATCCTGTCCGGCGAGTCCTCTATAGCACACCTCAAATCTCTCGTGGAACACCGCACTCCTCGTCATCGCAAAATGTTCTGGGTCTTTTTGATTGCAGCTCCGCTCACCGCCCCATTCATGATCATTCGTGAGTCTCTCTGCCCGTTTTCGTGTCATACTTTTTGAATATATCCTGATAGCCATAATACCCAACATCCCGTTCTTCTTCTGTGTGTGGCGTTCGTGGTCACATTACCGTGCCTACAGAGCTTCAGAGTACCTCCAATCTCTTCTTGACAAGGATGCTGTCGTCCCCACAGCAAACAAAGATCTGGATCGGATATATCAGGATTATGCTCCCAAGGCCTTACCGGCACCAACACCACATTCTACCGTTACCCCGCAGCCACCTTTCTCTGATCAATTGCTCTTGACGCGTGAAGGAATCCCCCAGATACGTGCAACTTTTGACCTCGGGTCAACGGCAGAGTCAGATATGTACAGAGCTGTAGAACAGGCTCGCGTTCGTGAAAAGGTATAGGGTTGGGAACGGTACGTACATGATAATTTATAGAATTTACTTACACCTTGTCCATCCATGCAATGTACTTGTACAAAGGTTCATAATAGTGTATTTCACCCCTCCTTGCCCCAGCAATAGAAATATAACAAGCATCGGCTATGCCGTTATGAACCTACTGATTCTCAACATCCTTTGTTATTTTTCTGTATTGCATTGGCTTTGGAGTATCCTGAACTGCCCATAAATGCTCTCTAGGGTAGACAATATTATTGGGGACACATCTTGATGAGCAGAACGGTCGACACGATCAATGCACAGCTGGAAAAAACGAACCGGTCTGCTAGCTCCAATTCTGACCATCAGACATCCCGACAAAGACTAGTACTGTCATTTCGACATACGTAGCTCCCGATTCCAGTTCGACTCCCGAATACGGCAATTATCACTGCCTGCTAATAGGAAATGCCAAGAGTGCGGTCACCTAACAAGACGTGGTTCGTCTTCGAAATGTACCATATACTGCAACGATTGTTGCGAGGAAGAGGGAAGCTGGAAGAAATTAAACGAGCCGGACCGTTCGGTTACTCGGCCAGGATCGTCGCTTCGCCAACTCTCCACACCTCCCGCGATGCCCACCAATGTCTTCACGAAGTCGAAGCCTCGCGCGACAGGTCCACGTATTAGATTTCCGGGGACACTTGTGAACGCAACCGTGAAAACCCCTGCTCTACACGCTGCTTGATAGTAAAAGTAGATGAGTCCAGAATCCACATCGATGTTCGGCACGTACAACAGAAACCTATGACAGCCCTCGCCCCCTTAGAGAAGCAAGGACCCCACGGACAATGTCCAAAACCAACAAAGTGAAAGAATCCCTGCTGCGAAATTCTTTCCCAGCTCCAAAAAAACTGCGACAACCGATAAAACCCCGGCCGAAGAAGACTGAAAGCATGCAGTACTCACGGTGGAAGTTCAAGATCAAGTACCGCGTTTTCATGATTTCTTTGAGGCCTGCCGGCTCCTGACAGCATCCCCAAAAATACAACACAACTCTATCTTCAGGACACGGTAACTCAAAACGTCGAGCTGACAGAGCATGGTGCCTTTAGAAGAAGTTGAGCGCTGAACATTGATATGGTGGGAATCATCGAAGGACGAGTCGTAGCGCGCCCGTGACTATCCAGTCAATTAGAGTGTCCACCCACCCCACTTTCAGGAATACACTGTGGCGGCGGCCAAGAGTTCATCTCAAAAGTGTCCATCGGAGTGCAAAAGCTCGTACAAGACCCCAAAGCTTTCGTATAGCCCGATACGAGACGGGTCCATCATGGAACGAAAGCGGCTGACATCGACACAGATTTAATGTTGCTGGGCCAAGCGGACTTGGTATTCATTCTCGTACTCGCTTAGTCTGAGCCTGGGTTCCTGCAGTAAACGGGGAAAAGGGAATCAAGGGTTCAGAATAGACTCTGGTAAGGACTAGTAGCACCGTTTGGGTGTTACGCGTAAAGCCCGAAAGGGACCGCAAACGTCCGGGGGGTAATGTGAGAATGTATCCGATGACAGTCCTGTTGGCACGGGCGTTCTTCGAGGTTGTAGTTGAGGCGTTTTCGAATCTGCCTTAAGTCTATTCTTCAGGGGGTTCCTTGGCACGAACGATGCATAGCAGCAAACACCACGGATCTTCGAGAGGATGGAGTAGATCGTGTCTCTCTCATACGGACGGAGCTCGACGGTGGAGAACTTGTTTGCACAAAGCTAAACATCATCATTTGGACTATGAGTCAAGGCACGAGCCCGCGAACTTGGTTAGTTGTGGCGCAGTTGACTAAGGCCGGCCAAGCATTGAGACTGCTTAATTTCGCTTCATTCGATTATTGTAAGCGCAAGTATATGAAGATGGAAATCACTAACTTGTAAACCGAGGAAACATTCATATCACAACGATTCCGACTGTCAGTGTAATATTACCTCTTGTAGATCACCCGACAGACACAGAGTCGTCGGCTGTCAGAGCGGAGTGGAATAGCCTAAGGCTCGCAGTAATGCGCTGTTCAGTGTCTTAAAAAGCTTCATGTGACAGCTGCCAAGGTGGTTGAGCGGTTCTGGGGTCCTCGCAAGACACGGAGAGACGTCAGAGTAACCAAAATGACTCAGAACAATGAGGGAGGGAGCAAGGGGAATGAGAAATAAAGCAAGCGAAACGAGACCAAGGACAAAGGGAGTTGACGTGAGACCAAATCAGAAAGACCAAGTAGCATATGTTTTCCTCAATGAAAGGATCTAGTTCAACAAGAGTGGGGTGCTTTCTTCAGAATGGAAGCCGTGATGAACCAGAAAAAGACGGTGTTGATGTGTGCATATGCACCCCCGGTTTCCGACAATGATTGGAAAGAGTAGCAGAGAGTGGCGTGGCATCGTGGATCTAGATCGAGCATGGCCTAGGCGTCGAGACTCTATATCGAGGGCACTTTCAGTATTCCAGCCAACGTCGAGGAATACGCTGTTCGGTATGTGGTAACGGTTGTCGGGATACCCTTTACGAGGTACCATCCGGACCGTGCATTTATACCATCAGGTCCCTTGCGAACAACGTGTGTGGACGGGAAACACCGAGAGGGCAGAGTAGATAAGAAACGAACTTTAAGTCACTGCCGCCGAGATGGATATGACGCGTTTGATGATACTGATCCGTGGGGTGTTGGGGTCTCTGACGGGCAGGGAGACGTGTACATTGTACGAATACATGCCGTCAGTGAGCGAGGTTTGGGAATCGGATGTCAGGAAATCGAGAGCAGGTTCCTTTAGACAGTCAGAGGTGAGTCGGACTGTGAAATCAGCCGCGTTCCCAATGCTATCAAATACAACACGAACCTTCAATGGTTACACGAGAACGCCACCTTTGAAAGTGGAGTTTCTGCTGTGAGATGGTGACACGACACTGAATACGGGTCTTATCAAGGCCACCACAAAAATCTCCTCGAATTCCTCTTTTCACGAGCAAAACGGACGCCTGGAGGTGAGCAAATCAAGAATAGAGTGAAAAACTCAAGTGAACACGGTATCCTGCGACTTTGGCAACGTTCAACGTACACACAACACCAGGGATAACACCACTATTCGATGGTGGCGTATACGCATCGGAATCCATTGAGTTTGGGATGGAACTCGGTGTAGTGCTACACCCTTTGCCCACAGAGAAAGCAGCAGCAAGAAGACATTGAATACCCTACACCCTACACAGTAAAAGATTGAAGATGAAGGATAATCATAGCGATAAACTCGGTGTTGAAACTCGTCCCTTTGATGGTTCGGACGCGATGGGTCTTTGTATGATCATGATTTAATTTCGAAGAAAAGATGGGCGATATGAGCACTGAGGTCCCGGGGGAGCTCGAGGTCGCTGATTTGGTCCGGGCTTGTTCGCGCACACTCAGAGACACACAGGAAACAGTACGGTACGCCTTGGAAACTTGTCGTAAGGGGATGAACGTTGCAGATGAAGACCGATGAACGTTCGAAGACCGCGGGAGGATATCTCTGACGATGAGAAAGCTGATTGAGCAATAGAATTGACGGACGGGGAGGCCGGGTTAATGTATCTGTCATACCGAACAATGTGTACGCGTCGATGCCGACTGCACAAGAATTGATGATGCGGTGAGCATCTCATCTAATGTACGACAGTTATCACACGGAATGTGGCGTCCGGCCGGAATTAAAACACGCAGCGCCGCTGACGCTGCGCGCCGCAGAGGGAGGACAAGACAAATCTGAAGCAAAGTCGGTAGCGGGAGCTGCATCGTCCCTCACTTGGCTGGAGTGAAACTGGATGAGCGCGACAGGCCTTGACAACCAGGCCCCGAATGAATATGTGTGGCCGGAGAAACGCGCAGAAAATTTAAAGTATTTTAGCCTGGACCTCAACAGTCACTGAAAATAATTTTCAGGTGCAGGGTTTCAGGCGTTAATTTCCGATGTGGTGGGCTGTAGGTCCCTAGTAAGATTGAACTCGCACGTTTGTACTCTGTTCGGGGAAGAAAGGGAGTCAGCAGTAAGAATGTCTTTACGGACACTGCCGTAAACGGGCTCGAAGAAAGCAAGGGAACAGAGCAGAATAGGAAGCGCCGAATCTAGATGCTCGGAGGCAGATCTCGATGGCCGCGGGACCCATGACACCCCTTCGTAACGCCAAGTCCGAGGTCATATATCATATATGCATCTGAACTTCACTTGCCCATACCATCATCCTGCTGTCCTCCTTCCATGTCGCGGATTCGCTTTGCACCGCTGCCCGACCCTCACGTCCTCACTGTCCACGACGCCGACGACGATGACAACTATGATGTTGAGCCTCTCGACACCGAGCTCTCAAAAAGTCCCAACCCAAAGCTGTTGTTCCCCTTTGTCCTACCGGGAGGCAAGAAACCCTGCGACACGTCGTCTAGTGCATCTTCTTCGATGCACAGTCTGACTCCTACTCAGAGCATAGACTCAACCACACCACCCACGAGAAAGTCTCGCTTTCTGCGTATGTTTCGTTCAAAAGAAAAGGTTTGTTTTTCTTCTCACATACGATTAGATTTATTGCTAATCTAGATTCTAGGATACTTCACTATCGCGTTTCTCTTCCTTAAATTCCTTTGGGTCTACCGCTACCAACGACTCTCTCTTTCGTACCCAAAGTACAACTTCCAACCGTGGTAGTGTGCGCTCTACCAAAACCTCTAACCCCCGGCGGCCTACGACATCTGATGGCCTTCTAGCGCCATTACACACGCAGCGTAAGCAGCCCCAGCTAATGCTCAACGGACGCGTCTATGGGGAGCGCAAGAACCTCTTTGCCTCTGCACCAGACACTGAACCCGAATTCGTAGAATGGGGGTACGGTGGTATGGGCAGCGTCAAGAATCAGCGCGAAGTCGGTGGCCGCATGTGGGGCAAGGTCCAGGGCAACACTGGTATGACTGGTGCCGACGATGAAGATGACGGTGGTGGCATGGGATGGGTCAAGCGCCGCAAGGAGGAGCGCGAGCGCAAGGCCAAGGAGGAGGCTGAAAAGAAGGCTCAGGAGGCGGCCGAGTTGGAGGCTCAAGAGGAGCACGATACGCGTGCCATTACTGTGCCGCTTCACGACGACGAAAATGACGAAGAAGACGACGACAGTCCGGTAGAGGACAGTCCTGACGACGAAGATGTTAGCCCAACTGTTGAGCCTCGCAAGACTAGTTTGGGCGCAGGTGTAGAGAAAGTCTCGCGACACAAGATATAGGTCTCCCTGCCATTTTTTCATTTGAGGTTTCTTGAACATTGGTTATATTAGGTTCGATCTAGTTTGCGATTTGTTGTGTGTAAACTGCTGTGGCATCATTTTGCAATGCGTATATCTTATTACTCTTTACATATCGAATTCATGCATGCCTCTTCTCTTTGCAGTGGGGATCCTCGGAAATTTGTCTACGTTCTGCGGGTCATCCGCTGCGACAGTAGCTCTCATCAACACCGGTTTCTGTGTTCTTCGAGATCCTTCTAAACACGCCGAGTCCCCTCGTTCTCTTCGCCCCAGACATCAGGTGTTCCACGTCTTTGATACGTGTCTTCTTTCATGGCGGTGCCGACCACGTTTTGTCACATGCCTCATTCTGAGCTTTCGAATTTCCGTCGACCTTTGAATCCGCGCTCCCGTGACATTCGCGTTTGTGGGGTGGAGGAATCAGCGTGTCCTTGGCGTGTTCGACCAATAGGAGACAAGGTACAGGAAAGGATCAAGCCAAGCGATTCTTCAGTCAAAACGGCCTGCTTGCTCAGCTGCCCGCGTGGGCTATCGGAGTCCCCCGCTTCACATCGGCTTATAGTAGAAGTACCGCCAGTGACGTCCGTCGTTTGTATATGGTCTCAATACGGAGACCGTATTTTCTCGCGACGCTTCCTCTGACCAATTCACGAGATAAAAGAGGCGTGGGAAATTCTAACGTAGAATGAAGCCTCGATCGTTTCATCGCTGGAGCGTTAGATATTGAATAGTTCACGCAAAAGTATGACGATTCCTCCACTGTTCATGTGGGTGATTCAGCTGGTTCAGCCTTACCGTATATTGCGGTACCACCTTGGCATCTGCTGCCAAGAGTGGTCGTGGCTGAGCAAAATCAGTTTCCCTTACAAAATGTCGTTAATTTTTCAATGCATGGTCACGGTATGACGATTCTTGCGACCTAGTAATGAGCAGTAAGCATCACCGCTTGGCCCGTCGCTGAATATTTCTGTGAACAAAAGATGTCAATCCATCAATAACCCCTCCAAGGATAGAACAGCTCGAATCACACACTTTGCCACTAAGGTAAGGTGAGTGCTGTTCGTAGCTCGCCATCAGTCTTTGCTCGGGAGTCGCGTACACGCCTCGTCTTAATGTAACTAGCCCCCCGTGCACCTAGTGATATTTACAGCTATAGCCGTTCATCGAGGCTCTACGGAGTATATTAATAGATCTGACTCAAACGAAAGTGTAATCTACCGCCTTTCTTCGCCACGTCTGAAATCAAGGTATGCTATAAACAGGACTCACGTCTCGTTCAATAGGCTTACGCCGATGGTCAGCTGTCTTCTAGTGTGCTCCCGTTGAACATCGGTCGTTCTGGGTTCATTTTGCCATTTAGAAGGTCCCGACAGTAGCAACGGGAAGACTCGGACTCAGCCCATGCAGGCCTCATGCTTTCGTATTTTACGAGCTGCGTAACCGGTATACGCGGATTGCCGGAACTGATTACAGTGAGAAGCTGTTGAGAAGCCCCCGCGCTGGAGTTCTTTACCCGACCGGGAACTCAACGAATTCAAAGGTAAGCCGTAAAACCGAATGGCCGCTGCAGCTTAGGAAGAGTAACAGCACTGTTTCCCGAGTTGTTGTGGCATCCTTCGACATTGTCAATTAAAAAGTAATCTCTTCGTCATTTTTTAGAAAATCGCAAACCTATATAAAGACCGGAATTCTGTAACATTGGTTCAATGTAAGCACAGCGGGTCAAATTGATGGAAACGCCGAGCTATAGTGCTCACACTTCCAGTGCAGAAATAGCCGAGTAGCGTATAACACAGAATAGTGAAAGGCGACACGCACGGGTTAAATATAGTTTGCCAATGTGAGTGCGCCGCTCATGTGAGTAAGTAGCCGGAAGAAGCATAAATCTCTCCGACTGTCAGTTGAAGTGCTATGAAGCAACTCTCTAGATAGTACCACCCTACGCCAAAATAGTACATCTGATGTCTGAAATTGGCGACCATGAGTTCCCGCTGAGAAATCTTCTAGTTACGATGAGGAACCCACCTTACAGATATCTATTCATCCAACCATACTACGTTTCCGACCTCTCAAGCGGACATCATCCAATCGCCGTTTCACCGCGACCCACTCTTTCCCCATTTTCGTCTCATACGCTTTCAACACCGACGCGAACAATGGCTCAGATTCTGGGTGCGTCGACGAGAACGCACGTTCGAGAACGTATAAATCAACAGCCTTGTCCTCCACAAGGCCGGATACATATGATAACCCAAAATCAATGAGGTAAAGCGAGGTCGGGAGGCCAGTTCGGCCTGGATGGCGAAGCATCATGTTCGAAGTGGTAAGATCGCCGTGGATAATATCTGTAAGATGCATCTTTGCAATCTCCGTCCCGACGAGGCCCATGAGATCCTCAAGAGACAAGTCGTATTCTTCTAAAGATTCGGCTGTAACATCCAACTCCTCGTCATCATCATCGTCCTCAGGTTCAGCACCTGGTAATAGTTTTCTGATGCTCTGTCCATCGATCCATTCGAGACCAAGGACGCCTTCGCTGGCATCGACCATGCGTATTCCTGGCACGTTTACGCCAGATCGAAGGCATTTCAGTAACGCTCTGGCCTCCCCGGCGACCCGCGCGCGTGTTAGCGACGCGTCTAGAGACGGATGCCGATATTGCTTGTTGAAGCGATGTTTGATCAGAATCGGAGTGGAACCTAATGTCGCTTTGTAGACTTTAGCTTCAGCACCCTGAGATATCGGCTGAGACGTTGCTATAAAGCTGTTTGTAGGCGAAAGCGCCATTAAGAGACCCGATGATGGTAAGAAGGTAAGACTGATGACAACGCCGGTGTTCAAACGTCACATGGTCTCTTAGGAAGTGCTACGACACCGAAGTGTTTGAGTGACTTGTCTACTCTAGTTGGCTTTGTATGGAGCTGGGCAACGAAACGGGGCAACCCTCTGGACTATAATGCAATCTCGGAGTATTTTCACCGCCACACTGGAAACAATCTGCCCAAGTACCATTTCGCAAGATCATATGTAGTAGCGTACTCCCGCACTTCAACGGAATACTGATATCAAACACGTACGGGCGCTTTTCAAAACACTTCTGGAAGCGAGACTCCGAGGCTCACGCAGGCAATCAATCACCTCGTGTCGCAGCGAGGTACTGCCTATTCAATAATTATCTGCCTTTCTCGCGAGAAATGCGGCTCAATCGTCACTGGCTAAGCTGCGAAGGGGACAATGACTCGACCCCCGCGCACTCTCTATGCAATCCTTATCTTGATGGCGAGCTAGTGTCGATTGCGCCCGTCATTTATGTGCACTGGACAGCTGAAATTTTGACTAATGCCTAAACACGCAGCTCAGTCAGAATCACTGTCTATCGAAAAAGCTCGTGTATTATTAAACTAACTCGCCTTCTTCTTAAAGTCTAACCTGCGAGCTCCCCGGACGATTGCGACCTTCACAATCATTTGATGTTCTATGCAGAAGTCTGGTGACAATTCGTAAGGTTGGCCGAGTTCTTCAAGATGGCTAGGGTGTATCATTGCTCGTGCGAGTTGCGATTATGAGTTCGAGTCGTAAGATCTTTATTATGCGGTGCGTAGGTTTAGAGCAGTAGGTTCAGGGTATACTTCTAAGCTGCCCGTCGTTCCATTATCGTGTCGTGAGATTGGTCTGAGCACTGGGGGCTACGAGAACGAAACCAAGAGCGCAGCAAAGAACACGATGGTAGAACACAGTGATGGCCATGGAGACGCCGGCAACGCAGCATTCCTACAGCATCGTCGTCAGCAGCACGTTATCGCGGAGAAACATAGGGCGAGAACATACTGGTCGGACTGTGGCCGCGCCGTGATTGTCACCTGCAGGACAGCGACCAAGCCGTCAACAGCATTGGTTACGCCATCAATCAGAACAGTTATGTTGTGATTTATGCCTATACTTGTGTTCTGAAGCATTCCAGACGCGTAGGACACATCAGTCTTATAAGTATATCCACCATAAGAAGTCGATCCTGAATACGTCGACTCGTTGGTGAGTGTCAATGTAGGTATTGCAGAACCAGTGACATTGCCGACAATATAATCGCGACCAAGATTGTAGCCGTTTGGCACGATGTCGTGTTGCACTATGGATAAATTTGGATTCGAGATTAGCAGGTGAGAACGTTGCGATTGCCTCACATGAAATGGGCATCTCGTAGGAACAGGCCATGAATATCGCACCACTGGGAGAAGCGTCAGCACGTGTACTTGACTATCTATAAATTGACATCTTGCCTGTTCCCCTTGTCCCCGTTTTGTACCCAGTAGCGGAAGTGATTTCCACCTTTGATCGTCTCTGTGCACGCGCCGAGTGCAGGATCGCCGTAGTTATACCGAATCACTGCCGTCTCGTTTACTGACCAGACCCAAATAAGCACGAGCGACAAGTTTTCGACGCCACTTGGAACGCACGGTATCCATTTCCGTCACCTAAATCTACCTGCTGCGCGGTACCTTGATGTTGGCCCAAGCATTCTCCGGAAAACTGTAATGATCTAGGAGACTAAGTAAAAGGGAAAAGTACGGGAGTACTGTGACACGTACAAGAAGTAGTTTCGGAGACCACCGTTTTCCTCTTGATCTTTCAGCATTTGTTCATCCGAGTTGCCTGAGATAATAGCGTTGACTGGTTCTGCTTGACCGGGCGGGTATGTCGTTCCAAGGATTTTCTACGCGAATGGATGGGTTCAAGACATCACATCAATGATAAAGTGGACCCACGGTTAATAAGGACCCTCCTCTCTCAGAATCATACGGATTATAGTATCCCGCCTCCGGTACACTTCGATCTGTTCTTCGCCAGAAAGAGAGGAGGCTGCGTATGTTGAGAGCATAAGAGATAGAGGGCAGACATAGCAGAAAGAGCAAGGCAGGAACTCTAAACATGACAGTCAGAAGAAAAGAAGGGCTACAGGAGAGAACGCTCACTTTGGCTTGAGTGCCTTGGCCGCCAAAGCCAAGAAGGAAGCTTAGGTCAGCATTATTTGTTTCCGCGCAAGTGTCGAACCATTTTCCATAACATTGGCAAGATACTAGAGGAGACTAGAGCAATGAGCATGTCAAAGGCCACAAGTGGCATGGGCGTTGTACTTAATAGAACGCCACCGTAAAGTAGCAGAATCGAGATACGTTCGCAATGTACACACCAGAAAGACAGACTTTGTCAGAGCACCCACCTAGAAGAAATGGTGCCACACGAATTGTAGGCTTGTAATAAGAGAGAAGAGCAACGATTTGACAATTTGATGCGCCGCCACAATGATGTCGGCACCGCCGGCTCAATTCCTTTTTCGGTTTTTGAAATTTTGAATTTCAGCGGCAAAGAACTGATTCAACTTGAATGTTGCTTTCCACCTGCTCAGTCGCTGATCTCCACTAGAATCTTGCACGAGGCGTCGCTTACAGCGAACTCTTAAGCGCGGAGACGTGTTACGTACACAATTTTGGAGTCTTAGACATGCTTTGAGCAGCCCTAGTTCTTTCTTTCCATGTCGATTTCTTCGCAGGACGCTCTTCTCATCCTCGCTGCCCTCGTACACGGCAAAAGCTGCGAAGACCTACGTCATATCCTTGCGCCCAAGTGTAATATCGGCATCTCTGGGTCCAGATATGCCTTTCGAAGCCAGTACGATCAAATCCAGAAAGCCGCCTTGGATGCGCTGGCGAGCCTTTGCGTCGAGCACCCCGGGGACCAGGTGTTCGCCGTCTCTGCGTCGCATGTCGTGGATCACCTTCACCTCTATATTACTTCAAACGCGCTGGAAACGGATCCGGATGAATTGAAGCGTTATATCGCATCGATATGGGACGCTCTAGTGCGCGTTTCCCGCTTACCTAGTATCGACAGCGATGTGCCAGCATACGACGCCGCCGTCGACAGCCTCAGTTTCATCGTCTACAAACGCTGTATTGACCGGCTCCTCGACTTCATTCATCGACATTCCGCAGAACTGTTCGCCTTTCGAGAGTTTGTACAAGGGCTTGTAGGTGGTGACCCTGATGCTCGAGCCGGTGGCTCTTCCTTCTTGGAAGATGTACACTCGGTGGAAAGCTTGATGGCGGACGATAATACCCGGCACTGCGCGAACATTGGTGCGGCTGTGACTCTGTTGACAGAGCTGGGTGTTGAGTTGCCCAAAGTTCTCCTTGAATTACCAGGAGTCAAGCATGGCCATGTCAAGGCGTACGCCAATGCTAGCCGAATTATATATACCCAATATGCCTCGTCGAGGTATAGTCTAGTGGTTTCGAAGTATGATAAAGCCCTAGAACTGTATAACACTGCTAACAAGGGTATGCTTCATGTCCTTCATTTTATGTTCGTTTCTGACACAATATAGATCGGCCAAATTTTGATTTGCGAGCCCATATCAGAAAGTTCATGGACATAGAGAAAAGCATCGATTCTCTGTTGCAACTAGCACTTTCCCACCGTTCTCGAGCTTCCACGATATTCACGAAGAAGCTAATCATTGAGGTGATTACTCCACGCCCTACTGTACCGTTGAAATGCCATCCTCGAGAAATCGTATTTGCTTTTCTTCGCGATGGAGCCCCTTCGGTATCCGACCAGGTTATCAACGCGGCAATCGATTCCTTCATACCGTTATATAATTTACCATCTCCTTCGTTGGCCGCCTCACGTCTATCGGATGTCGCGTCGGTAATGACTACTATCCAAGGGCTCGTACCAGACGATGCGTTGCCAAAGATCCGAAGTATGACCACTCTGACATTCGGGCCCGATCCTGCATCTACCCTCCTGCTCTATCATCATACTCAACCATTACATGCTCCGATACCCTACGCGTATTTGGGACTCTCGTCGGCACCGTGCTTTGGAAGTGCTACATTGATGCGCGCATATAACCTCTCGGTGGATAAGGATATGAAGAAGTGTATGCGCCGAACAGAATACGCCGTTCGCCCTTGGAGGCTGCAGTTTTCTGGGGATGGTCCAATGGAAGTATGCCTCGGTCTTGAGGAGGCTATGTTGCGTAATGTGAGGGCTGTCGTATCGTGCGCTCTGGATCTACCACAGGACAACGTTGAAAGGACCTCCAAAAACTCTATTCTGGGCCAGCGCCTGGAGAACGTTTGTTCTTCGATTTCTTCCGCGGGGGAACCTCAGGTCTCAACTGGGCAGATTGTGCAGTAATCGCGGGTACGAAACAGGCAATGGAGTTGAGTTTGGTGTAGACAGACCCGGATCCGCAAGTGAAACGTCTGTAGACCAGGTGCAGAGGGACCGTGAACGAAAGTTAGCGTAGTGCTGAGGGACAAGTGGATGCCTCGGACTCCATAAAAGCGACTACCTGAGTCTAGTTATCTCATACTGCAAATACAATACTACTACTACTAATATGTTAATAGTGAGACCGTTTCGAGCTCCAAGACATTTGTAGCATAAAACCCCGGATTAGGGTTTGTGGATCCGGCGGACGCGGACCGAACAGCCATGCCATTGTTCCACTCCGCCTTCCCTCTTGTCCACTACCATGGCTGCGACGAGCTCTTCAGCGGGGCAGTGGGTCCCCGAAGGCAAACACAACGTCCAGATAGGCTCCTCGATGACAAGGATGATGCAGATCCGCCGCAACGAGGTACCCAACAAGAAATTCCCGCCGCGCGAGTTCTATTCTATGCGCTGTGCGTTGTCCTTGACTCTCGCTTATGATTTTCTCGTCTGACTTGCGTTATAGATAACTTTAAGCCTTCTTCTGTTAACGCCAACGACAATGGCAAGATCACATTCAAACAGCCGCAGGGCGACAAGACGACGGTCGTCGCTGAGCATCCGAGTACCCAGGTGCGACCGCAATTCGTCACCATCGCGCTTGCTGACGCGGCGCCTAGCCTGGCGAAGTCCACGTCTTCAACGGCTCTGCATCTGCGGCCAAGGACATGCTATGTGTGCTCGTGTACGATCAGACGACAGGAGTACGTTCCCCTGATTAGCTGATGCCTGCCGCCACACTAATTGAATTTAGATATACACTCTCGAGAAAATGGATACTGTCGTAACGCTTGAATATACAGAGAAGAAACAGATGGCTATGTCACCCCGTAGGCATTTATTTGCTTGTCTTGCGTGCTTTAACTCACGACGAGCAGCCGCAGCGACTGCTCATTCACCTCCTGTGAATGGCAAAGGCAAAGCAAAATCCTTTGATGAGGATTTTGAAGAGATTTTACCGGAAAATCTACTTTCGCCGCGTGATGAGGAGGAAGGTCAAGTCGTATCACCTCCACCTCCACCGCCTATTCGTGATCCTTCTCCACTGCCAAAGCCCAAGAAAGCCGCGCTAAAACCGAAAGCGCCTCCAAAACCCAAGCCCGAGCCCAAGGCCAAGGCAGAACCGAAACCGAAAGCAGAACCTAAACTCAAGGCTGCCGAAATCAAGGCGAAACCAAATCTTAAACGACCATCAAATGTAGACGTTGAAGAATTTGACATGGGTAGACCACCAGTCAAGAAAGCCAAACCTGCGCCTCCAAGACCATCTTTGGTCGCCAAACCGCCGCCGCCGCCGCCTCGAGAGCCTGCCAAACTCGAACTACCAGGGAGTTCGTCATCGTATGCACAACCTCTGCCTCTGCCGGCTCCGATGGCTCCTGCTATACAAGAGTCCGATGACGAAGAGGAAGACGAATGGGACGAGGTCGAAGCACCGGGTTCAGGTGGACCACAAGAAGATGATGAAGAGGATTTCCTCAGCAAAATGTTGGAAGAGGCGCCGGAGGAGGAACTGCAGCAGGAGCAGGAGCAGGAGCAAGAACAGGAGCAGGACGAAGAAGAGGACTTCCTATTGGAAGGCCTACAGGAGGAGCCGGCATCGGAGAGCCTGGTACCCATGTCGCTCAATCAGTTCGAGGGGGGTGCGGGAGAATTTGATGATTATTCATCTAGTGGGAGTGACAGCGACGATGATTGAACGAACTCGAATTGTACGAATTGTACTTGATACCTGTTAATAACACTGTTATTCTGACAAATTGTTATCGACTGTAATTCATTGTAATTCACTAGCGGCGCTGCTGATGAAGCCGTGCCTCTTGCGCTTTCTGTTGCAGCTCGTCCATAATTTTGGTCAAGGGTCGGACAAAATTTGCTTTTTGTCTCTTGCGGCTAACGAGAATGATTGTACTAGGTGAACAGATTGTACCTTCTGTCAAACCATGTTATTTTGCTTCCTGCGCTAAGAGGAATTTGCAGCTCGTCCATGACTTTGGTCAAAGGTCGGGCCGGATTTTCCCTTTGCCTCCTGCGCCTAGCAGGAATATTTGTACTTGATATACAGAAGTTAACCTGTACGCACCTATCCTTGAACCAATAATTGACTTTCGAAGGGCTCAGCCCTAACTTCTGCACCAGCGCGTCAAAGGTACCGGTCGTCTTTGGGTATGGATCTCGCTGGAAATGATCCTCCAAGATAGCAAACTTGTCAGAAGGCAGCCGCGATACCTTGGGGGGTGTCGTGGTAACTACTAGGTTGGCTGGGACAGAACCCTGGCGCGCCCTGTATCTACATGCGCAGATCAGTTACGGTTCGCTTAATAGCATAAGATCTGTTTAATTCACCGGAGGTTGCTGAGCAGTCTGATGATCCTAGGTTTGTCCATCCCGAGGCGCTCCACCAAGTCCATCATCTCGCTGTCATTGGGGTACAGGTTGCGAGCGCATTGATCCCATAGTATCTTGAGTTGCTCGTCTGTACAACGGGAACGACCTCGGAATTCGCTCGTGTCTTGTCCGTGAAGACTGCGCGTGATTTTGTCCGCAATACGACTGGAGTCTTGAAGTAAATAAGCGTGAAGTAAAAATAGCGCGTTCCACAGCGTACCGACGTTTAAACCAGAGCGATATCGAGTGTATAGGGACGCGAAGATCCTTTGCTACGATCTCTCGCCTCTCGAGACTGGGATAATGATCGTCTTCGTAGACAGATTCGAGCTTCATGCGAAAAGGCGTTAGATTGTGACGGTCTACTTTGGCGTCTTTTGCGTTCAGAATGCTCTTCGTCGACGAGAAGTACCGTTGTAATCTGAGTGGCGCGGTGGTGACATGTCGACAGAAACTGAACATGGTGTGAAGTAAGATGCATCGGTAAATTCCGGCAATCAAACGACGAACTTGCCTCTGCCCATCATCATCATGGCGGAAGCTTTCGCGCCTGGATCAAGCTACGGTTCCATCGCGCCGACGTTCCCCAACAACGACGTCTTCGCTGATCCTATGCAGCTCGAGCCACCCCCGGCTGACGTGACTGTCTTTAAGCAAAACATCCGCCTCATTTCTGAGCATGTACTCCACCTGCAGAATGTCGCAAGGAGCGCATTAGATGGAATGTCAGTTACTTTTACTCTGCCTTTCTTGTCTACTGCCATGCTCATCATTGCTGAGACAGACAAAACGCTTACCACCCTGGCAGCAATCCCGTACAGACTGAATGTAACTAGTAATGCCACCGAGGACTCGACGACGTGCTAAAAGTGCTTCGTTCTGCAGCTGACATCGCCACGCTCAAGCAGAATCTCGAAATGCTGTCCGAGCTGATGCGCCAGACTGGTGTGGGCGCGTTGCCTTTGCTGTCGATCGAGAACCCGCCGCCGACGGAAGAGCAAATCATGTCTGACGTGACCAAGTCAGTGGAGGTTTTGTACGCGCGTTTACAAAGGAATCAGGAAAGCGCGGGTGTCGTTGCCAAATTGCTGTCGGACGCAACTGGGGCTGCAAGGAAAGGCCCCGGCAAATGATGTACGTAGGATGAATTGACGCCGGTGTGCATATTGGGCGATGTCAATATGTCTCTTGTATTTGTATCCAAGATGGAGGACGTGAAATCGTCTCTGTGGTCGTCTCGTCCACTTGATCTTGTCGTGGTAATCTTGTCTTCTTCCTCCCAATGACTTATCGTTCGGAAGCCAAATACTAGACGCTCTCTGAGTTCCCTTTTGTAGGATGATGAATCTCAACTAACAATTGTAATTAGACGAGCCGCAGCCTCTAGTATTTAATACGATACTACCCTTGTGAAGTACGCATGCGCACTTGCTACTAACTCACATGCGCCTCCTCTTTGATCCGCGTAGCCCTAACATGAAGTAAATGCCGTCCTCCTCCCTTCATTCTTCGTGAAAACTGTTTGTTTGCCTTTGCGCCTGCATAACTGTCAGTAATACTACTTGGTAGTCAAGTTCCCTACCGTTTGGAAAAGCCCAGAGGGACAACGAGTCAGTCGCAAATGCAAACGCCGCTGGAGACTGACATTTCATGTCCGCCGCTCTGTACGACAATTAACCACGTCTCGTGTTCTTGATTAGTGCCGCCACATACCGATTCAGTCACGATCGCCACTATTCGTTCCTCGTTGCTCACATCCGCGTCTTCGCCGAAATCCTCTATGTATCGCAGGCGTTGCTACAAGTACACGACCAACGTCACTCCGTCAATTTCTTGATTTGCTATTCCATCACAACAACAAAACGTTCTCTGAACAACGAGGCCGGCAGTGGGTAAGGTAATGCCATTAAATAAGTAGTATAAATAACAAATTCAATGAAAGCGTAGCATATGCATAGGAACGAGAAAACATGTATGGTATGTACAATACAAAATCGCAATGATAAATCATCCTCCAAAGTATCTAACTCGCAAGGCAACTGGCTGTCATCCTAATCCTCAAGAAGGGCCACCTGCCTCACACCCGCAAGGTTCAAGCACGTCTTCTTTGCGACCACCAGCGACTGCCAATCTACCGTGGCCTCCATCTCCTTCGTAACAAGAGAGAAAGTCAACTTGAGGACATCTATTTTCTTACCAACGAAGGTCTCTGCGCCGTCTTCGCCACGCACCAGATATCGCTCTCGGCGATCGCTCAAGTATCGCATGATGCTGCGATGAGCCTGGTCGTCGGTGTCGACCGCGAAGCAGAGCTCCTTGACGCTGGAGAGAACGACAGGAACGTCCAAGTTGTTGCTGCCCTCCATGCGGTCCTTGGTGATCATATCCAACTGAGGGTAGAGCATGCCCATCAACAAGAAACGGTCCGGGTTATCAAGGCGGACCTTGCGCGCGTTCTTTAAGCGCTGGAGGAGCTGGAATGGGACGGGAAGCGACGACAACGATACGGAGCCGCTGTACGCCATCTCCTCTGTGACGATGAAAGGAGCGGGCAAGCCAAACTGGGCACGCCGGAGTGTGAACCCTTCAAGTTGTTCGAAAGGGAATGAGGCGAGAAGGGCGATGAAGGAGTTCATTGTGTCACCATAAATCTGTGACTCTTCGGCGAATCGGAAATCCTCAGGAGTTCTCTCATCTAGGTTGGTAATGGAGAGGTACCTCAGGGCGGGCACGAGGAAGTTGCACGCGAACACATCGAGCTCGAGAGGCATGGTATAACCCATTCTCAAGTGGGTCAACCTGGTGAGTGTAAGAGGCGGCGTGATGTTGCCGTCCTCGGGCTCGAGGAAAGGCAAAGCGCCTGTCACGTCGAGCACCTCTAACGTGGTGCTGCTCATCTTCAGCATCGTACGAAACTGGGCCGCCGTCGGGCGAGCCCTCAAGGGCAGTTTGGAAACCGTAAGGCAGACGAGATTCCGCGCGACGAAGCGGTCCCAGTCATGGTATGTACCCGTGAGGCTAAGACGCCAGAGTTTGGGACACAAAAGCTCCTCGGGCGTGCCAGGGTAGAAAGATAACTTGGAACTAGGAACAGGCGCGCTCTGCGCAATGTATGTGGAGGAGTCAAAGTTTGGCTCAAACGCCTGCCAGCTTTTGTACGACCTATCGATTTTGAGATCCTCGAGGTTGTGAAGCACATGTCCGCGCAGGACCTCGAGGAGGATTGCGCAGTGCTTCCACAAGCCAGCGGTTCCGATATAGAGAGTGCGGAAGGCGGTTACGTAGGGCGCGAGGAGTGCAGCGAGCGACTTGGTCTGATAGACTTCCCAGGGCACGCGGGGATCACTAACCTTGAGATCAATGAAGATATCGAGGGGCTGGGTGCGCGAACGCTCGAGCATCCTTTTGATAATGGGGAATGCGTTACCGAAGACGCGCTTTCTGGCCTTCCCCTTGAGGACGTCGTCAACAGATACGACCCGCTTGATGACGTCCCCAGCAGAGAGCCTGTCGTCAATGGCGTTCTCATTAATATAGATGTGGTTCCATAATGTCGAGTCGTTGAGCGCAATGACCCGCCATCGTGAGCAGACTTGAGAAAACCGATGTGGGGACCAAGTGTCGACGCAAACGAGCCGTTTGAAGATCTCATTAAGTACATCGTCGCAGACCATGTTTTCGATGAGAGTGTTGGGATCTTGAGAGGGCCGTTGATAGTATTCGGTACTATATCATCCCAATCAACACACTACGTGAACATCGAAGAGAGTGACACAAACCTATAGGTTTGAGCTGGCAGAAGGTCCATGATGACACACTTGGGAAGCGGTTGAGGGAGCTGGTAGAAAGTAGTGGCGAATGCTGAAGATAAGTGTGAAGTGGGAACAGTCCAAGTCGAGGTGCGCATTATATAGACAGCCACTGCGTTTGTGGACAACCCTGACGCGTCCACATTTCCCAAATCGTTTGAACAATGGCATTGCCTTGAATGCGTCGAACAAACACAAGAAGTCCACATTTGACGCGTCATTTCATTTTGCGAACACCCATTTGGTAATAGGACAGCACAATAGACTCCGGGGCAAACGGTGTGGATTCGAGAAAGAATGGTGGTCCTCGAGATGCGTAATCAGATGATGTACAGAATCGAGTACCTGCTGGATCTCGTAGACCGCGCGCCGATATACATGGCTTCCTGTCCTGATTACATTCCCGTTATTAGTAGTGTGGCGCGTTGGTGGAAGAATGAACTCAGGGCTCAAATGTTCCGGGGTGTTTGGCACTTGTTTGGTCCACAAATCACAGTGACAGTCACTCTCCAGTCACTCTCGATCACGAACTCGTCGCGGCATTGTCTTGAGCTCCTTGTTGAGACGGACCTGGACCATGAATTTTTGCAAAGTGCCACTCATAAGATGACAGTATGCCAGAAGTATGTACATAGTTTTGTCACCAGAATTCTATAGGTACTGGCAGTACTATGTAGCAAACACACATAGTCGGCAGTGATCAACACAACAGACACTCAGCAGGGCCTCTGGAAAGTCTATTGATAATCTCCAAAAGCCTCGTCCTAGTTTTTTTCCGGTCAAAGATAGTTGCATGATCCGCACTAGGATTATACAGAACCTCTAACATCGAGTTCTCACTTACCCAACGATGTGACTCGTCATCCGCCTCCTCTCCAGTCAGATACCTCCACACCTGCTTCGCCGGAAGAACTTGGTCTTCACCCGAAAGCACCACCCCAACCGTCTCTCCTTCAAGGTCCTCCCTGAACACCACATTCTCCATCCAAAAGAAGTGTCTCCCAAGAGTCCTCCCTACATCAGCGTCACGGCTGGCAAAGTACCATAACAACCATTCGTTGGCACTGCTTGGGGTTCGGTAGAGGAAGTTGTATATGACATCAGGGAAATATAGAAGGAAGGGAATTGGGTCGACGAAGCAATAAGCGGTGATCTTGGTTGGCAGGGATGGAAACTGTTCACGTTGGGCAAGTTGTTGGGAGCGCATGATGTGCCCAGCAATGACGGTGCCGTATGAATGAGAAACCAAGATAGCTTCAGAGATATTCAAAGACGAAGTGATCATGTAAAACGTGTCTACCATAACCGGTCGAGGAAGGACTGGCGTGGAAGTCATTCGCGAACTGACGGGAGGATCTCTATGAGCAGGATTCCCACGTCTGGATCAAGCTCGCGCAGGAAGCATATATATGGATAAAGTCCTATCTATGAACAGCATTAGATTGAGTATAAAATGAGTAAAATGACGAATTACACCAACTCCGTGAATGAATATTACTGGTTTCTGGGTAGTTGAGCGATGCGGCCGGAACCAATACGGGACCTTTGGTGTGACAGACTTGCGCGACAGAATGGTCCAGGGACGCGAAGGAAACTCTTGGAACCAACGAGCTGGCGCGTGATGTTTGAGTCCAATAGCAGCACAATTGCAAGCTGTGTACATATCCAAGAACCCGACGATCTATGGTACAGCCATTAGATTGCAGTTGGAAGACGGTGGAATCAGACGCACGATATACATGATGAGCGGTCTGTGAAGTGTCACGACCGGGTCAAAGCTAAGTCTCATGCTCTTGACTTGACTGTTGCGACCAGGAGAAAATACATGGCCGACAACTGTCTCAAGTGCTTCAACATAACAGTTCAACTCGTCGCTCCACTCGACAAGCTTTTCCTCCTCAACATCCTCTGCTTTGACTTCGAAGAACGCCCACAAGAGCCAGTCGATGATATTCTCTCGTTTGAGTGCTGAACTATCATTAGAGAGAAACCATTGGGGGAGACTCGCTGGGTTTTGGATGCAATTCAAGAACATGCGCCCGCGCTCTTCCTTTGTAAGGCGTTCTGGAGCGTGTAAAGGAGGCTATAACCATTAATAAGGCGTTTTCAGAATACGTGCAAAGGAGTAGTACCCGTATGAGCCTTGACCGTCGCGGGAGATAACCGAATAGATAAAACAGCGCCTCCGGAGCAGCGATTAAGAGTATCCATGGCGAGAACACGAAGGTGCGCAAGATTATGCAGGCAAAGATGTATGCAAAACTAGCCGGAGCGATGGCTCGAAAAAAGCCTATGGAGATGCGGATTCCGATGTAAGCCTGAATGGATTTTCCAATCATGGTTCTAGTTTGAGTTGGGTGTCAGACATCGCTCTTAAGCAACTCAATCTCTGAGCCTGAAGCAATGGTTAACGCAAGACCCCAGAGGAGACCGGACCTCTAGGGTTAGGGCTTAAAGTAGTGCACGCCTGTTTCCTCGCGCACTCGCTCTGGTCCGCGTCAAACCTTGACGGCGTCTTTACTCGTTACCACCATTGCCTCTTCAACAATGACTGGTAGAGGATCGAGTAGTGCAACTGCTCTCCGCAGACTGATGACAGAATACAAGCAACTCACAGCAGGAGGTAGCATACGATGGATAATGCAGCACTGACTGTCGGTCTGACTTGATCGTTTCTTAGGGTCTCCAGATGGAATGTTTACGGCCGGTACGTTTCCTAGAGCTTCTGTTCTATATCTTTCTTACTCTCAGTCTCTCCATTCCAAGGTCCCATTTCCGAATCAGGTAAGTACCGAACATGTTGAATGTAACAGCGTTTAACATACATTCCTCAAAGATTTCTTCACCTGGGAAGCCTTGATTTGTGGCCCGAAAGATACGCCATTTGTACGCTCCACGTTCGTCATCTCTGTCAGAGTCCTAAGCCCGTCATCAGGAAGGCGGTGTATTCTCTGCCAAGTTGACCTTTGTAAGTTCGTTCGCGTATTGCCGGTCAGGTCTAACCATATACTCAGCCGTCCGACTACCCGTTATCTCCATTCAAGATGAAGTTCGAACCACCTTTGTTCCACCCTAACAGTACGCTGTTCTCTAGATTCTCGATGTGAACCAGTTATTGATGCTTGCACCAGTCTATGCAGACGGAAATGTTTGTATTTCAATCCTACACACGCCTGGAGATGACCCCACCATGTATGAACAAGCGTCTGAACGATGGAGCCCCGTGCAGAGTGTTGAGAAGGTCATCCTCAGCGTCATTTCCATGCTTGCAGGTGCGTAGCTGGCGTCCGTGATATTCAGATCACCAACAAGCCCCATTGCTCAGAACCTAACCTCGAGAGTGGCGCAAATATTGATTGCTGTAAATTGTATCGTGACAATCGCCCCGAGTACGAGCGCATTGTGCGTGAATCGATTAGGGAACAACTGGGATTGTGATTGTATATATTAGGCCGCCGCCTGTAATATCTAGGATGCGGAACAGCATCAGGGCGCACGCAGTCTTGCCTGGATGTTGCTTGCGCTGTCTACAACGTAATGGATTTCAGGGGACACATAGGACTGTCACCAGTTACAATAGCGAGAATAGAATAAGGTCCGACGGGCTGGGAGTAGACTACAAAGGATACTCTAACATGATCTTGTTCAGCGTCTCGATGGCATCTTTTCTATACGTATCCTCAGTTATATTCTGAGAGATTGGACCGTCATTCAGAGTCAGCATTAGCGGTGACTCAGGACTCCATTTCGGCCAGTTGATACCAGTGTCACCGTTCGGATTCAAGTGGGCAACGAAACGGATGACATAGTCCTGCAGGTCCCCACCCTCAACATAAACATTGGTCGTTACATCGCTGTCATGGAATGCGCCCAGAACAGGAAAGTCTTTATTACGCTTCCATACTAGGATTCCGAGGCGCGTCAGCGAGCGGCGAGGGATACTGTAACTTTTCAAACACGTACAGTAGGTATATATGTTCTGTTTTCCGGATATCGCACTGAGGAAGAATCGACGTGGGCCTTGGAGGGCAATATCTCCCATGAGAGCAGACATCCGTTTGTATTCTGGTGTAATGACATTCGCGCTGCCGGTACCAAAGGGAGATCCTTCCTCGATTGCTTGAGGGTATAAACCCAAGATGGTGTCAAGATCCTCCTCCGGCATGCCAGTGAGAGGGAACATCACGGTCTGCAGATACTCCTTGAATTCGGCATCGGTCCTGCGGAGTTGAAATGTTCAGGTCTGTCTTCGCACTCATAAGAAAGACTCACGTAATGTTGCGTGATCCCAAAGCGAAGAGTGTACCCTCATCATCGCACTCACCTACCAGGAATTAACTTACTGACGGTGCGAATACAAATGGCACGACATACCACTGACAATAGGAACATTAGCAACTTTCCCTTCCTCAATTAACTGCTGAGCATTGTCGGATAACAGTATGCCATCCGTGCGAGGCATGAACGCTAGCGGGAACGACTAGTACACGGAAAACAATTAACACTACACAAAATACAGAAAGAATGAACGTACCTGGTAGCCAAAGATGAACGGCGATTTATTGACGGCGACTTGCAGAGCATCATAGGGAACCGTCCTAAGACATCCCAGAGTATCAAACGAGCCCGCGCATCCTGTTTCGTTAACAATGGCATCGTAGTCTGTAGACAATTAGGGCCGAGTCTGTCAGAAGAGTAATTTCCTGTACATTGTTGACTGTGTTCCAAGTCGCCAGTGGGAAGAGGAGATCCAGAATGTACAAATACGCCACGGAATAGTCCCTCTGTATCGCCATCCTTGATAAGCATCTGAGTTGCCGCCGACATAGAGCCCGCAGATTCGCCCCAGCTGTTATCACGTCTTTAATCTGAGGTTCTTGAGTCGGGAAGAGATTTACTTGCATTGTAACTTTCTCCGGATCGCCGCCGAAACCTGCAATGTATTTCTTTACCCATCTCAAAGCTAACCTTTCTGTGGTGATGAATCAGAATAACTGCGCAAGACAGCCGAACGCCAACGTACGATCGTGAAGCCCAAGGTTCCCGACACCAGCTTCCTTCACTTCTTTGCCTCCCAGAAATCCCCATGCTGAAATAGAATTCGGAATTCCGAGCGCACACGTCCAACTGAACAAACGAACCTGAGACACGATAATTGAAGGATACGTAGATGAGAGGCTCTCCCAACTCCAAAGAGCGGTCGACAATAATACTTCCGTTGTATCTGTATACGGGAGTCAAGAAAAGACAAGCTAAAAGTGAAATATCATACCCTGCGCTTCCACCAACCTCAAATCCACCTTTACAGAGAGAATCAGTCAGAACGTGTTTACTTTTAAGACAAACAATCTTGGATACCTCCGTAAAACCACTATGACGATCAGTCATGGCCAGTAGAAGAGAAAGCAGGGCGGACGCACAACGGCAACAGGCAGTCCGCTATGTGGTAGGGTATCAGCAGGCTTAACGACGTTGATAGACAAACCTCGAAGGACGAATGAGCACATGGATGACGCACAACGCAACAAGCACTACAGTCTTCATCTGAAGGAACTCCTGTGCTATACGCCGTGAAAATAGCCGCCACCTCTGTGGGAAGATCGCTAGCGTTCGCGTAGGGTCCGGGGTACGGTCCAGACTGCTGTGGACATGCAGGACCGAACACGCTCGCGTTAAAAGCCCCCTTGTACGCGTCGACAGGCTGAGGAAGTTGGAAACGAAGATCACCTGTTCTATTGAGTGTCACAACGCGATTAGCATGAACGAACACTGAAATATTTACGGCGGCTGGGCAAAAGGTATTCCAAGGAACTTGTGCGTCCTTCCATCTATAGTACCAGTAACAGCGGCATTGTCCAACTTTATCACAGGAGGAGAGGCCGCTACGAAGACCACTGAAGCTTGGATGAAGGACGAAAACAGCGATGGGCGCATGTTGACTAGATTCTGACTCGCTGTATTGTCCTGGCTCCATATTATACTCGTGCTGAAATGATCCGAGATGCTGATAAGCTTATAGTGTCCAATGCTTTGAGATGTACTGATCGATATCACGACTTACCATCTATATCGACGACTTGCCGTCTATCCTAGCCCTTTGATTATGGATGCCTTAGTAAACACATTGCCGGCACGGGTTGCATACGTGTCTGACGCCGTAACAAGAGGAGGTATTTTGACGACGTCGTCCTAACCATCGCGGCGCCGACACGTCGCGTCATGGTGGCTAAGTATGCATAGAGTAATAGTCCCGCCGGACTTCTGCTGGCCTTGAGATTCCATTGTCGAAATTCCTGTAGAGGTTAACACGGTTTAGCTTCCGCCCCGTCGGAACTGGCGGACTGGGTGTCAAAGCGCTTTGTGTAATCAGCAATATTAACGCGGCCTACCGGGTTCCAAGGTTGGTACATATGCAGCGAAGTCACCGAGCTAAATTGAATACTCTGTTTTGATGGCTGTAGGCATGTGGGGGCAGTACCCCTCTTCAAGATATCGAGCAGGACATAGCAATCAATCCCGAAGCAAGCAGCCTCAAGAAGATGGACATCCTACTTCAAACGCCGCGCCAAGTTCTGCACGTGTCCAACCACACGTTGCAGAGCACCGTGTTCCGCCGTTGACGCTTGAGCGCCATTTGCGAATCTCGCGCCTCAGGAAGGTGGTGGGTTTCGGACGGTCCTGTCATGGCGAGTTGGGAAAAGTCCCCTTGCGGCGTTCACGAGGCATGTGAGGAGGCGATCAAGCCCATCAAACAATCTCAAAATCGAACGAGGTAGTTTTGGCTCGGAAAGCGCAGCGCGACGAATGAATGCACTGGAACTTCGAAGAAGACCCGCAATGCTGACTCAGCAATAGTGCTCGTGCACGTCGAGTTCACGAGACACTCCACCACAATTCGAGTCTACGCTTGCCAGGCTAGCCTGAAGCTACTGATGTCGCTCGTCTCGTAAAATGTATCAAATCTTGAATTACGGCTTCAAAGCGCAAGCTGAACGGCGACGCCAGGTGAGATACTGAGTCTAAAGAGGGTAATCTAACATAATCTGGTTCAGAGTATCAATGGCTTCTTTCCTACTGCATACGAATCCTCAAGAATACTCTGAGGCACTGAACCCTCGTCAACAAATGCATCTGAGGAAATTCCGAGGTGCACTTTGGCCAGGCAATACCAGTGTCATCGTTCGGGTCCAAGTGGGCAACGAAACGAACAAATCGCTTGACCGAGTTCGGGGACAACCTACATCTACATGAGTCACCCCCGCCTTGCCGCTGCAACCTCTTTTTCGTCTCGCATAGCAGTTCTTTTTATTGAGAGATGAACAAAACAAGCATCTTACTTCGGCGATGGTATACTATAGAACCAATTGACCTTGCGATCGTAGTTGATTCAAGAGCGAAAAGTCTGTCACAATGAGGGTAAGCCACCAAGACTGCCGGGCCACCTATGTAGGACCAGCACGCTTGGTTGTCGACATGATGGGATCTGATATCCTTCAAAGCTGAGCGGTGTTAACAGGTCAATCATTATAAAGCAATATAAAACAACATCCTCAAACCACGGATCCTTCAGCAGCTCTTCTGCGCTTGCTCGGGTCGATACGCAAAGCCCGACTTATCACAGCCGCGGCGGGCGCGATACGCCATCCTGGCCCTCGAAACGCTCGCTGCATTTAAAGCAATACGCGACGGATCTAGCTATCGCTAATCTCCAATCCATCTTTAAAACTCCCTAGAGAGCAAATTAGCGTGGCGTTTAAAAAGATGTCCGAGAGGACTGACCATCAGGCTCGAAGATCTCCTCTACATTGGAACATTTCTTCAGATATTCCGGGTCATACCTGTCGCCGATAACGGTAGCCATCTGCCATAGCATATACGCAACGTCCGAGAGATGCGCCTTACTTTCATAGCTGAAAAGTGACCTCCCAGTCAGCACCTCGAAGATCTAGGACCTTCCATGTTTAGATGTGACGTTTTCAATATGAATGTAAATTAATCCGACCTGACAACCAAAGGCCCAGATATCAGCGGGTTTGTCCCACTCAGCGCTCAAGAACACCTCCGGAGGACGGAATGCGGGGACAGTGATGACATGGCTGAGGTGCAATTTCGACGGTACCGCTGCGGTGCGTTGAGAATGTGGTCAGATAATGGGAGATGACGCCAAACCGGTGCCATAGTCAGCAAGCAAATACGTAGCTTTGGCAGCCTCTTCCATGGATATGGGCGGAAAGGTTTGAGTCACAGCAGATTGAACGATACCCTCATCAGACATCTCCGGGACATGTCGTCGAGCCGGATTCTTGACTAGAAAGTCCTCTATTTCTGCAGTTGTGAGGCCCGTGTCAATGAAAATATTATTTCTCTTGATGTCGGTATGGACAATGCCATTCGCATGAAGGTGGGCAAGGCCACGCAACGTGTGCAGTAGAACACGTTTGATGACGGGAAGGGGGAGGTACTCGTCTTCACGAACGTAAGGGTACGAGAAAGCGCCAAAGTCCCGGATAAATGGGGGTGACGAAGCAAATATGGTCGCCCTCCGCGGTACTCTTTCCAGGAAGTTCGAACAAGGATAGAAGGGGTAGGCAATGCGGTGTAGGAGGTTTTTGGTTTAAATTGCGCAACACGTCAGGCTCAGAACAAATGCCCTTGTTGGCATGGCCGTGCAATGGCCCGTCAAGACCTTGATGGCGACGAATCTGGCGTTTGAGCCGAGCCAGGTGCTGGAGTGCATGCCCCAACCTAGTTTACGTTCGATGGTATACCTTTCCTTGGGACCTATTTTCTCCCCAAAATCTAGCCCAACCAAAGTTGCGCGACGCAGGCATGCCATGCCTCGGAACGGAAGGTGTATTCAACATAAGTCTCGCCATTGGGACCAACGGAAAAGTGCTGGTTGGTGACCTTGGCGGGGTGGAGAGTTCAGAGGGCACTGTCGCCATTCGGGTGGAGGTCGTCGAAAGGAACCGAAAGAGTCGAAAAAAGGTTGGCCGACGAAGATGGTGCTTGAGGAGCATGAATCACACGTACACGGCCAGCTTTTCAAATAGCCAGTGTTTAAAACGCGCTGTGGTTGATTGGAGGCTGAGCTGTGTGTGAATCCGTGTCCACAGTCAGTGACCTCCTGGACGAATCCCTCTCCTAAGCCCCGAAAGGACTCTCTGTGCGGCTTCAAGAACTCAGCACTGCGCAAGGTGGACGTTCATGGCAAAATTAACACGGCTAACGCGTAACCGCCTGGTACCGAATGGCCGTGAATGCCGAGCACGCGACTTTTCTTGATCGACGACCACCATCGGCCCGTTCCCTCTTTTACAAATTTGTATACATACTACGCATATCTTGACTTGTGCAGCCCACCAAGCTTAAATCCTGAAGAAGTATCGGGTCCTTTGAATCATTGTCATACCTTCTAATGCCCAACATGTCTTCAAGTCGACGGGCTCCTGCAATGGGTCAATGTCACCGCGAGCACCAAAACATGTCGAGTTTCCAAACTCAGTCAAGCAGAACTATCCGCCGCATGAAGACTTTAGAAGCCAAGTTGTTTATGACCAGGCATTCTCGAGTATGAGAAATGTTACTATATTTTGACGCCAGTATGTATGGAGGCAATACCACCCCAAAGGTCAGTCCAGGCTCCGCCATCCACGTCGTCGCCCGTCTTGAAGCCAGCGTCCCGAATCATCTGAGCAAATTGTGGCTGCGGCGGGAACTTGCGTATGCTCTCGACGAGGTATTGGTAAGAGTCGCGATCGCCAGCGAGAATGGTTCCGAGGAGAGGGATAATGGAGAAAGAGTATTGGTCGTATAAACTGCAGAAGATTAGGACGTGCAAGGAGTAGATGTCCGCGACAAGACTTACGTGCTGAGTACGGGGTTGTTGACTTTGCTAAACTCGAGACAAGCAAAGGTTCCGCCCGGCTTGAGAACGCGGTACGCCTCGGAGAGGACAGCGGGTATGGACGTGCAATTCCGGATGCCAAACGCAATGGTGTACATGTCGTAGCTGTTGTCCGTGAACTGTTCCGGAGACATTTCTTGGGCATTGGCTTCGTGGAATGATATTTGGGGCGCTGTGAGGGACGTCAACCAAGATTGTTAGGCTGGTCTAATTGTTGACTGACTGTTGTGGTACATTGTCTTTTTGAAGCGTTTATAGCCCTCCTTGAGCATCTCGGCGTTGATATCGACCACCTCCACAGTCGTCTCCCTGTCCGCGTATTTTCTCGAGCGTGGTCCAGTATTCGCAGGGCAATGTCTCCAGTGCCGCCCGCGACGTCGATGCAGCGCAAGGGACCCTTCTTGCCAGGCTTCAATTTTGACACGAAATCGTCTTTCCACAGACGATGAACGCCCATGGACGAGGCGTCGTTCATGAGGTCATACGAGGAAGCGACCGAGTCGAACACCTGCTTGACAAGCGTCTCCTTGGACTCTTCGGGAACAGTCCTGAAGCCGAACGAAGTCGTCTTTTGCTCAGACGACGGCGGCGGGGGCGGAGATGTATTGAGCTGGCGCACAAACGGGCGCAGTGGAAGACGGCGCAGGCAGTTCATGGTAGAACGCGTAAAAGACGCGATGCTGACTAACCCTTCCAGTAACAGCCATCCTAGATGGCGGCTAGAATCGCTCCTCGGCCCACCCACTGTAAGCAGACCTCGAATGGGAAACCAAGTCATCTGTTCAGCAAATGTATCTAGTTCTGTCGATACCGCTGGGTCAGTTACATGCTGGCCTACGTGCTCAGGTCACCGAGTTCCGCGACCAGGTCGACGAAGCGCACCTACCCATCGTAGTCGCGCCACCCCGCATACACTTTACTCTAGGCGTTATGAATCTCGACCCACATCGCCCAGAATCGAGAACGGTTGATGAAGCGCTTTCTCTGCTCCGAGAGCTCCCTACGCGACTTGCTCTTCCAGAAACAGCACCCATCGTTCCTCTCGATCTGCTAGACGTCCTGAAACGCAACGGGCCCCGTCGTGCACATGTCCTACACATAGGACCTCAAGAAGCAGGGAACGACTCACTCATCTCTCTGTTCAATAATGTGCATGCCATCTTTCGTGAAGAGGGATTCATCACAGAAACACGCCCTTTGAAGCTCCATATGACTCTTATGAATACAAACTTCAACCGGCCGCGCAAAGGCAGGACTCAGCCTTTCTCGTTTGACGTCGTACGGCTAGGAGCTCAAGCCCTCGGAGTTGTGAACGAATTGGCTGATGAATTCACATTCCCGCAAACCATGTCGTGGGGAGCCTACGAAGCTTCCAGCCTTCATATCATGGGGAGCTATGGGCCCGATGGTGCGTACGTGAGCTTAGGCAATGTTCCCTTATCGCGTCAAAGGTTCGTTCTTCATGTGAGAATGCACTCATTCTAAAATCATTCTTAGTGCATAGGTAAAAATGTCAAGGCAATAGGATTGTAGTACACGACAAATCAATCTATCCAAACTACGTGGTCCAGCGAAAAGTTGGCCTTTGGACGATATCTCTTGGAGGAGTTATCGTGCCTTTCAGCTTCCATGCGCATTTTGACTGAGCGGTGTACCTTGACCTCGGTATGGCGCTGTGGAATGTGACGTGCTCGTGCAAGATTAGGCCTGATTGAGGTTAACAAAATTAACAGAGGACGGAAGGCCGAACACACCCAAACCAGGACTTCCATTTATCACTCCCTTCCTGATGTCGAAAGACCATCGGAATGTACTCCAAAATCCACCAGACTTTTGCCAATTTAAGCTGATCATACTTTGGCGAGAGGGCATCAGCTAGCTCTTCATGCTCCTCTGTGATGAACGGATCTGGATCCACCGTCGGCCGAGCTGATTTCCCAAGGAATATATCGCTACTCTTTTCTTGAGACTCTTCAAGGCTCTTTTCGGGAAAGCACTTTTGGATGGTATAGTCTGGATCGTCGTCCCACTTGCAGACATTGGCGGCGGTCGTGGAGTGACGAAGGGATATAGAGTTGTAGGATCAAGACCGATGTCCAAAAGTCGGGCTGTATCGAACATGATTCCGGTATTAGCCTTGAAGCATTCTCGCACCATCCAGCGCAACGATATCCGTGCTAATGAATACCGCGTGTCATTCTTTACGGCGCCACCCCCGACGTCTGCGAGACAATTATCAAATTCTTGCGCATCTCAAATGGTGAGTGTCTCCTACCGCAGTGACATCCCTTTGATTGTCAGGTAAGTACCCCGATGCAGATCAAAAAAAGGCTGAACGTACCGCGAACCATACCTCCTCGACGTCAGTCTGTCTCTCCGGGTCGGACTCTGAATGGATCCTCTGCATTTCGCGCAGGAACAGCTCGTCCTCCGGGTCCCATTTCACCAATAAAGCTCTCTCGCGTCGTTGGCGATCGCGTACGCGTAACGAATCCGAATACTGTTTGGTGTTCTTCCGGCTAGTCGATGGTGAAGCTTTGGGCGTTCCCAGCTTCTGCTCCGCCGCACTAGGACGGTTCCAGAGATTAGCTTTGAACTTGGCGCGGCGCTCATCCAGGGCTACGGCGTGCCTAAAGGTGCGAACGAGGGTGTTGGATGTTGTGAAAGGGAGATGGCGAGGGATGATCCCTACAGAGTCGACGGTATCCCTTTGAAAGGCGTGCGTCAAGATGTTGGAATGCAAGACGAGATGACGATCATACCATACACCCATGAACTCGATCGGTACCTCTATACAGAACGCCCGCTTAAAGTCGGTTGATTGATCCCAACCAAAGCTGTCTGTCTCCGTATACATCTTGTACGCGAAAGGGACTTGCTGCCAATTGTCCGGCGGAAGTAAGCCGACTTTATGGAGCATCCCCGCGAGACTAGAGTCAAAAGGCTAATCAACAATGACCGGGATGCGAAACGCGTTTGACTTGCCTGCGGGCTGTGTACGCGCCTCTAGAGAAGCCAAAAATGCATATTCGGTCGCCCGCATGGTCTAGAGGTCAAGTGAGACCGCGTTACACACGCTGATCAACGTAGCCATCACGCACAATTCTGCATCAAGAACTCATAACCATCTGCTCAAAGGTTAGCGCTAATCCGGAATTGATTGAGAATGTAAATCATACCCATGACATGCGCGTCTAAATGCCACGCCACCATTGTATCAAGACTCTACACACACGTCCCGCGTCAATCGAGAGCTACGCTAAAGCGAATGATGAACAGTCTACCTTGGACACTGAGGACATGAAGCGGGATGCTACTCGTGGCGAGATGTAAGTCCCAATTCCAGTCTACGCGTCGCGATCAGATCCTCGCGCCACAACATTGAAGGTTTTGAAACCGCACCTGGTAATAAACCATCTGTTCCGTCCGATCATCCTTTTTCAGTAACGAGAAGAAATTGACGATATTAGAATTATCAGCATCAAACTGATCGCCTGTGCCATCGAAACACAATACGAGCGTGCGCGCGGGGTGGTCGGGCGGGATGACGGGCGGAAACGAGTCGGGATCCAACGTTCGCTCCTTCACCGGGTTGTGCTTCAGCGTGGAGTACTGTGACTTGGGCCGCGTCGTCCTGGGTATTTCCTCCGAAAGCCGCAAATTGACGAGTGGCCGACGCGCAGTCCCAAAGATGAATGATTGTGGCTCTGCCACGGTATCGTGTTCTTCGTCAACAAAAGTTTCGGTCGTGGATGGTTCCTCAACGTGCAAGCCAGACATGATGGGGTCGTGAATATGGAAGAGGATAGTCACAAGCTGCACTGGCGTCTATTTTATACGCTCGGGGGAGTGGTATGAATCACCGAGGTCGTAACGGGATGCTGTAAAAGGGCTTCCTTTCAACAAGAAGCAATTGCGAGCCCCACGCTGGCAATCAATAATAATGTCCCGTGATGGAACCATCAATCTGACCCTCCACGAGCTGGAAACGGAGCCAAAACATACACAGCACCGTTCGCCCACCACAGGATTCATGAATCAGTTAGCATCATCAAGCACAAAGCGCTAAGATAGTGTCAGGCTCGAGTCAACAAGCAGGCTATGACGAGTTTTACACCTATTAAAAACACTGCTTTGCTCCCTGTTCTAATTCCGCTGTACAACTCTACGATTTCGCCGTCTGCGCTTTGCCCATAGTCGGTTCTATTTTCCGCTTCGGGTCCATAAAAGTCGCCACGGTCTCATCTGTAACCTTGGCTCTTCGTGCTTGAAAGTCGCCGACAAACTTCTGCAAGACTTGTATACATTTTGCCTTCAATTGTCCCGTCAACAGGCGCCCTGCGCGGTAATCCTACATGACATGCGATGAGAAAAGAACAATGGAGACCTTGGGTGAAAAGCACTGACCTCTCCCAATTTAGCCAGCTCTTCATCGTCCTCCAAAAAGAATGAGAGATATTGATAACTGACATCCACGTCGGTATTTCCCCCTAGCTGGCGATGCTCCTCTTCGGTCTCCCGCCCACCAGAAAAGCCGTGACGATTAACCTTGTTTTTTATCACATTGGCGGTGTCGGTCATATAGATGCTGCTGTTGGGGTCACTGGCGCTCATTTTTGTTTGAGGACCTTGTAACGCCGGGAAGAATTTTGAATGGAGCAGTGCCGGTTTGGGGTATTTTAACTTTTGCGCCACATCGCGCGTTAGCCGGAAGTATGGATCCTGGTCAATCGCGCACGGGATAAGACACGGAATGTTGGAAACCTTTCCAAAAATCTGGGGGAATGAATTGGAGAATGACGGTGAGGCCTGGATAGCCGCAAAGTGGATTTTGCCGATGTTGTCCGAATCAGTGAAACCAAAGGTCGCCTTGGCTTGACTGTACGTGATTTGGCGTGAAATCTTGGAAACATTCTCGTAGAACGGACCACCGACGTATTCGTAGTTGCTGAAGATAAAGGTCTTGGACATGTCAAATCCGACAGCGATAATATCTTTGGCATTCATGCGGGAGAACTCTTTGGTTTGCTCCACCTTGAGCTCATGCTTGAAGAGGAATTTCTCATCATCTAGAGGGACATTGTCAGCGGACACGTCGATGCTACGTAGACGTAGCGTACCGGTTAACTGTACAACCAATGGTACGTCAAACACATCCTGCAGCCACCTGTCAATAGATATAAGCGCTAAGGATAATTTGAGAGTGACGAGTCATGCTGACTTTGTGAACTCGAAAGGAATCATGTGGCCAAGATGCATGCTGTTACTGCTTGGGCCTCGGCCAGTGTAAAGGAAAAACGGTTTGCCCTGTTCGTAGCGATCTAAGATCTTGTCGAATTCTCTAGCCATTTCAGCTTAACGTGAGATCGAGTTTATTGACAAGGTGGCCCACCGATGTGAAAAGAACATGCCGCGTCGAAGAAAGATATGTGGCCGTTTTCCAGTAAGTTTTTCGAATCTGGCAAGTAAAGCATCATCTACGCGACGCGTTCCAAACTGGGAGATGAGTTTGTCGTAGTCGATTGCTTGTTGTTGCCCGTCCGAAGACACCGAACCCTGTACATCCCACGGAGTCACGACTTGATCAGTGGATGATGCATCTCCAGCTGTTGCGGGTGTTGGTTTCGCTGTAGGCGCAGCAGACGCGGTTCTACGGCGATGGTCAATCCAAATGGAATTGACAGCAGAGAACAATGTATACAGACTCGGTCAGGGATGTACCCGCAAGCACTGCGCCGAGCTTTTCGACGGTCGCGGCTGCTGTTGGATCCGCAGACAATTCCTCGGGTAATGGCTGTGGTATTATCGAGGCCATTTATGTTGCAATAGTTGAGAGGACGATGGTGGGAGGAAAGATGAGTCGGCCTGACACGTGATCCATGTCACCATTTGGCTGCCCTGGAGAAATCGTTGGTCTCCAAGTATCTTGCCCGCCACGATGCCGCCCAGCGAGCCGATTCCGCCAGCAAATGCAGACTTGGCGACAACATGGGCCTTTCTCGAGGAAGGCGTGGATCATATCATGACCAAGCTACAGACCGGTGTATCGTACTCAAAGGTGAGCCTCTTTTTCACAACAAGATCGCGGTATAATTTACTAATTGAAGGCTGCAGTATATGGCGTTATACACCGTCGCCTACAACTACTGCGTGTCCCCCAAAAGCAACACATCGTCCGAGTTTGGCAGCCTCGGTGCTGGGCGAAGTTAGCCCCTCCTTACATCCATGCATCCCGTGCTCACTAGAGGCCATAGCAGGAGCCAACCTTATGGGCTCTGATCTCTACAATAACCTTATCCGCTACTTTGTCTGTCACCTCAAATTGTTGCGCGATGTACGTGTCGCCCCCGTCGCGTCGACGATCCCGCTGATCATCTACTTGTAGGAGACGGACGCCATGCAGGAAGAGAAACTACTACGATACTACGCCGCGGAATGGGCTCGGTACACAACAGGTGCCAACTACATCAATCGCCTGTTCACCTATTTAAATCGACATTGGGTCAAGCGAGAACGGGACGAGGGCAGAAAGACCGTGTATCCAATATACACCGTGAGTTGTGCGCGTCAATATATACATTGTGCATCGACTAATAATACCTTAGCTTGCGTTGGTTCAATGGAAAGGCAGTCTTTTCATGCCCATACAACAAAAGGACACGAAGTTGGCAAGCGCAATTCTCCGCTTGATAGAACAGCAACGTGACGGCCAGACAATTGACCAAGGTCTGGTCAAGCAGGTCGTCGATTCCTTCGTGTCCCTCGGTCTCGACGAAATGGATCCCAACAAAGTTTGTCTCGATGTCTACAAACAGCACTTTGAGGGTCCATTTCTCGACGCCACAGAAAAGTACTACAAGAAGGAATCGGAATCGTTTCTTGCGGAGAATAGCGTGCCAGAGTATTTGAAAAAGGCAGAGGAGCGTCTCAGGGAGGAAGAGGACCGCGTCGAACGCTACTTAAACACACAGACGAGGAAAGCTCTGATTGGCAAGTGCGAGGATGTGCTCATCCGACAACATTCTGAGCTAATGTGGGACAATTTCCAAAATCGACTGGACTTTGATGAAGACGAGGATCTCCAGAGAATGTACTCGCTCTTGTCTCGTATACCGGAAGGACTGGAGCCGTTGAGGAAAAAGTTTGAGGAGCATGTCAAACGGGCGGGGCATTCTGCGGTGTCCAGGTTGATCGTCGAGGGAGGCGAGGGCGACTCTCTCGAACCGAAGGCATATGTCGATGCGCTCTTGCAGGTCCATGAGAAGAATGTTGCTATCGTCAACAGGAGTTTCCGGGGCGAAGCTGGGTTTGTCGCAAGCTTGGATAAAGCCTGTCGGGAATTCGTCAACCGTAACGCTGCGACAGGTCCCTCGAACTCAAAATCTGCTGAGCTGTTGGCGAAGCATGCCGATCTTCTATTACGAAAAAATAACAAGCTCGCCGAGGAGCAAGACTTGGAGACTGCGTTGAATCGGGTGGTACGTTGTGTAACCTGTATGTTCCGCGTCTCCTGAATTGTTGCAGATGATAATCTTCAAGTATCTCGAGGACAAGGATATCTTCCAGCAGTTCTATTCGACGAAATTATCGAAGCGGTTGATTCACACTGTATCAGCATCGGACGAGGCTGAAGCGAGCATGATCACTAAACTCAAAGAGGCTTGCGGGTTTGAATATACCAACAAGTTACAGCGCATGTTTACGGGTGAGTTGTTGTGTGGCGCACGAGTTCGTTACTGATTTTTTCTGTAGACATGAGCCTCAGCAAAGATCTTACGGACCAGTTCAAGGAAAGGATGGATCAGAATCATGACGATAACGACATCAATTTCTCTGTCATGGTCCTTGGGACGAACGTCTGGCCCATCAGTGCACCGGACCATGAGTTCATCATTCCGAAAGAGATCAACGTCACGTATGGGCGTTTCACCAAGTACTACCAAACGAAACATTCTGGTAGGAAGTTGACGTGGCTGTGGAACTACTCCAAGAACGAATTACGGACGAACTATCTAAATCAGAAGTATATTCTGATGACGAGTTCGTATCAGATGGCAGTGCTGGTGCAGTATAATACTCATGACACAATGAGCCTGGATGAGCTAGTGGCTGCAACATCGATTCGGAAGGACTTGATGATGCAAGTACTCGCGCTCCTTGTGAAGGCCAAAATCTTGGTCAACGAGGAACAGGAACAGTACGATTTGAACCCGGGTACGTGAGTCTTATATAGTGCGAGATTCTAACCAAGTCATTCTACCAGGTTTCAAGTCGAAGAAGATACGCGTCAACTTGAACCAACCGATCAAGGCGGAGGTCAAGCAGGAGGCGACGGACGTGTTGAAGACGGTAGATGAGGATCGCAAATATGTGATACAGGCCACGATCGTGCGGATAATGAAGGCGCGCAAGTCGATGAAGAACCAGCAACTCATTCAAGAAGTCATATCACAAATCTCGACGAGATTTGCCCCGAAAATTCCTGACATTAAGAAGGTCTGTTCCTGTCGTTTCGTTCTTGATATTTTTTCTCATATCTTGTCCAGGCCATCGATACCCTTTTGGAAAAGGAATATATGGAGCGCGTGGATGGTACTCGCGACACCTTTGCCTATGTGGCGTAAATTTCAGCATTCAGTTTTCTTGTACTCGCTGTTTTCTCATTGTAGCACTATATCTACCCTGTACATTTAATCTAATTCGCTACTCCCTGATATCCAGTCATTGTTCTGCCTCCGGGGCACGATCGTTGATCAATGACGTCACGAGACGCTTATTTGGCAAACTCCGGTCAACAAAACATCCAACTTGACTTTCTACGTCGACCTTGAAGATGGCGGTGAATGGCTTACGCGACGCGCTGCTTGAGGGACTGAAGGAGCTACCTGGTACTCGCGAATTTCACCTTCATGTGCTCGCGTCATCCCCCAGAAAACACAATGGACTCTTTCCATTTGCGATCCCAAAGCAGCGAGCGTATTTGCAGGACATCCTTATTCTACTTTCGGAACAAAAGACCCCAGACTCTCCACGGATTGTAGTATCGGGCATTGAGGCGTCCGTGTACAACATTCCGACAACTGCATGTGCTGTTCTCTACGTGTCAAAAGTCGATGGCACCGGGCAATCTTCTGCTCCCTCTCCCACATCAACTCTTGTTCGTTCCTTCTCTTGTACTATGCCGACCCGATGACGCGGCCCCTGGACGCAGAGCACTTCTGGATCCAGCTATTTGCGCGTGCGCAGAACCAATACCTCTTCCCAAACTCTTCAGATTTTCCGGGGAAACGTCCTCTCAGTGACGTCCGGCTCTGTAGTTGGTGGAAGAAACTCTTAACCGGTGTGGCCAAAGAACTTGATGAACGTTCGAAAGTTAAACCCACCATCAGATTGTACTACATCCTTCCAGGTTATTCTGAGCTTGAGGCGATAAATAGTCTCAGAGTTCCCTCTCCGTCGATGTCTTCCCCTGCCGTGTCCTGGAAATATGGTCATCCATATTCCCAGACGGACGTGCGTCTCCCTTGTCCGCCGACAGAGAAGCCCAATTTAGGTCACTTCATTCCGTATTTTGATGACTGCCCCAAGTCGCGGTTCCTTGATGAAATCGCTCATACGACGGAATCAAATGGTGTAAAATCACCTGCTCGCAAACGTTCCCGAACCAATACTCTGGGCGATTCCGTTGACCCGCACGCAATCGAGCCTCCAAAGAAGGAGGAACGGCCACTCGGACAGTTAGAGAACGTCTCCCCAGACGAGTTCTGGGAACGTATGTCTTTCCGCCAAGAATGTGTTGCGGGTGCCGTGACGGGGTTTTTCGCGCTCGGCCTAACGGCGAACAACACCGAATCCACATTCCACCGATCCTCCAGATCTCCGCTGGAGCCCCAGCCAGGACAAGTTTCCGCGCAGCTTATCAAGCGAGTCCTACAGACCATGCATACAGGCGTGGAATTTCCCACCGTCGACCTAGCCGTTCGCGCGACAGAAACGCTGGAAGGCGCGATCCGCGGGCTTTGCGACGGGATCGCGTCGATCCATACCCCGATTATACAAGCTCCTCGTCCCGTGCGGCCCGTCAGTAAACGGGGATCTAAGCTTGACGTCCCGCGTTTCAAGACTCCTGAGCCTCAATTGCTTGCCCCGCCTCCCCCGCGCACCCCCCACCCCGGGGAAACAAGTTTATTGCGGATATCTCGCCGAACCCTTTTCCTGAGCCAGAAACGTCGTTGGAGACATATAATTCTCACATCTATGGTTCGGTGTGTGTGAGCAATGCGGAGTTGCCTTCGAAAGATGCATCGAGGACGGAGGAAGGAGGTGGAGATGTGTCAAAAGCACCACAAGTGACGGTACTGACAGTGCGGAAGAAGAAGAAGAGGCCCGAATAATCATTGAGCTTGTAGGGATTTCATATACTATCTCGAAATTTGCTGATTGGTTCGAGTAGGTCCCATTCTCTGGTTACTTGCCTAATTTGTACTTTTCTTGCGCGTTCGAAATGTCAGTCGCGTCAGGCTCGAAAGACCTGGTATGTTGGCGAAGAATGCTTCTCGTTATGCTATCCTTCTTTTGGCAGGTTTTTGCTTCTGATTCGTTCTGATTTTCTTTGGCTTTTAAATGGTCTCGTACTCATTAAAAAAAAATTTCAATAGAATTCCACCACCACAAGCGCTAATTGAAGTGTTCTCGTCATTAAACGATGAATTGCTCCCTCGAATCACCTCATGGTTCTGGGGTGTTGTGAATGTATTTCTGGATAGCCTCTGGTTTCCGCATGGATGACTGCTTACATCTTCCGCAGTGCGCGACGCCTCTCGGCTTTCGAGGTCTTGGGAGGATCTACACGTGAAGGCTATACTCATAAAGTGTCGCAACTCCCACTGACATGCACAATGTACCGGGATGTTATCGGAAGATGGTGTGCGTCTGTTATAGCTTGCCGGCAGGGTTTTCTTTCCGTGTGAGGCAACGAAAGCGTCTACTACACGCGAGCGGGATCGAAAAGAAGATGAATTGTGCTCGAGACCCCTTGATACGAAGCGTTCAGAATAGGGAGTACAGTTCCGTGTGGCTTGTTGATCACCGAAGGCAGGGATATAAAGGTGAGAAACGCGCTAGAAGAAGTCAAGTGACCGCGACGAAAGGACCTGGACCAATATTCTTTGGCAAAGTCCAGACGTACGGAGCGTTGAAACAAGGTAAGGCGTTGGTTAGTATTACCGGCGTTGTGTCATTCTGAATTCTGAAAGGAAGATCTATTGAAAGGGAGTGGTACGACTTTGCGGGCAGAGGCGAACGATTGCATGTTGACATTGAAAATATGGCCCTATTGCTAAATGAAGAGTAGGTTGTTGGCAAGGTAGGATCCCTAACGAAACCCTTTCTGTTATGATCAAGAATGCTATCAAACTTTTCAGGCCATTCGATCTTGGCGAACAGTGTCATCGAGTTATCTCCTAACAAAGATAGATAGTGTTGAGCCAGTGGGGTTACATGCCGGCTCTGCATTGGAAAGGCTGAGAAAGCCAGGATGTCGGAGCGTCTCAGGTGATGCACATGGGATAGACTCGATGGGATCAGAGAAGACGAGAAGTGTTATCTGGGTGAGAAGATTGCGCTGAATGCGAAAGCTGGCTGTGTCGTGCTGTACTCGGAGAGATGGGAAGAGAAGGAGCCGGGTATGTGAGAGGAGAATGCGTTTCATGGCTCCCCTGTAGCTGAGCGAGTGTCAGGCTCAAACACGGTGTTGACACTTTGTTATAATTTTTCGGAAAGACAATATAACGGACGCAAAGGGAGTGTGGCGATGGCCCGATCACATTCGAGCGAGGAGCTTCGATAGAAAGTTCTTTTTAATTATCCATTCCGTCCGAAATACCCTCGCTTGGTCGCCCTTGTTGCGATCTTAGCCTTTCCCCATCATCATCCTCTGCCATCGGTCTCCAGCTTTTGCACAGCGAGCTCTCGCCGTTCCTTTGCGGGCCATGTCACTCAACCACGCCAGCGGCATTGCGGCCCACCCTCAATCGCTGCCATCCTTTGCACAGGCTTTCAGTCCCTCGTCGCTCGGCCAGATCTCACAGGGCAGTCACATCGCGCTGCCACCCATCCAGACACGACCCATTCGCGTGTCCCGTCACCTACAAACATGGCCTCCCGCTCCCGGCCTCAAAGCGAGGAAGCCTCTTCGTCAACAAACCCCAGCAGGAAACGCGCCCGTCCTGATGACTCGGTACAGAGCGATCCAGCGTGCGTGAATTATCATTTTTTGTTTTTCATTCAGCTCATTCGCGATACAGCTCACATTCTCCCAACCTGGCCCGAGTCAAGGAAGAACCCGAGCAGGATATGCTAGAGCCCAGTCCGCCGCCCCATAGTGGTCTTCAGGACACTTCTGGTGCACCACCACCGTCCAGCGTTCATCCGTTAAAGAAACGGCGTGTCACTGTCAGCGGTGCACCCCGGCCAGGTGCTTTGAACACCGACGTGCGCGTACCTTCAGATCAGGCCAATTCCACTCCTATTTCACCCGTTGTCATTGGGTTCACCATTCAGCGCGATAACCCCAACGCCGTCGAACAAGTCCGGTCAATGATCACTGTCAAACAGCAACAGAAAGCTCTCATCGAACAGCGTCGCGGCAGCGTGGCCGGTCTAGTCTCGCCTCCTAATTTGAATACTACGACAGCAGTGGCCGCCGACTCTGTGGCAGCGGCTCCATCAAAGGCACCCGCTCCGCCATCTCGAGCGGTACGGAAGAGTCCCAATTCAGGGACTGGCGCGCGTCGCCTTACCAACGTCTCTATTGGTCCTCCTAGTCCAAGTGGCATGAGTGCAGTTCCCACACCTTCCTCTTCCTCCAACGTCAACCCGCACTCTCTTCCTCCCCCTCCCATCAGTTTCGCGCGCCGACGGGCAAATCAGATCGGAGGCAAGAAAAAGCCTGCCGATATCGTCATCAGTCCACGCGAACAGCATACCAAAGAGCAACTTGGTCTTTCCATTCAGAGTGCCCCCCGATTCCTCGCGCAGACGGCCAGCAAGGCTCTTTCTATTCCGGGCGTGCTACCATGACGTTACCTCGACTACCATCCGTCTTGGGTGCTGGCGAAAACGTGAAAAGGGTGGCCACTGGCAATGTGCCCCCAACGCCTACGCGACTATCTCTCCTGCGCAATCCATCTGGCTCCGGGCAGGTGTCGCAACCTATACCCGGAATATCCGGGAGATCACCACCTACAGCGTCTGTTGCCATTGCCTCAACTTTGGTTCCTCCCACACCTAGTTCCCTTCATCACCCCGGATACGCTGGCGAAAAATCGGCCTTCCTCGCTCCATTCGAAATGTTCTATGATGCACTGAATGACTCGAAACAGCTCAAAAACTGGCTTGGTGATCAACTACAAAAGTCCCAATCCTTGATGCAGAGCTTGAATCAGCAGCAGGAGCAGCTTCATGAGGTTGTCGAGAGTCTTGTGGAAAAGAAAGTGAGTGCAATGCGAGCAGAGATGGGCGGCATGCAAAGGCGAATCGAGCAGCTGGAAGATGCGCTTAGAGTTGCCAACACAGGAAGACGTTCCAGTGTTGACTTTGCGGGGCCTTACAATAACAGGGTAAAGGAGAAGCAGGTTTCGAGAAATGGTCTTATTCCTCCCGAGAGCTACACTTTTCCCCCAGTTGCACCTATCGACCGCGAGCGTCTGATGCCTGACCATCGGATGTCGTCTCCAGGATGGCATCACATGGATAGGGAGCGAGATAACGTGCCGAGTGGACGCGATTCTGAAAACGGTTCGCCTGCTCCGTTTTCCAACCGACGACTCTCGATTTCTGCGTCGCGCTTGGATCCTCCGCGTCACGAGGGAGGCAGTCGGATGCATAGTTCACCGACGACTTACCGAGAAGGGTCGCACCCGCTGACGGGAAAGCTGATGAGAGGGCGGCCAGCTATACCGAGGCAGCAGTCGAGTCCGAGATTAGCGCCGTCTGAGAGGGAGCGAAGGATCACATCCCCTCCACCACCGCCTATGCGACGAGACGAGGATTCTAGAGGGATGACGATGAGATCACCGCCCGACCCAGGGCCCATGTCTGTGGATCAGGATGACTGAGTCAGGATGGTCTGTTCTGTGTTATGCAGGGATGGACATATGAACGATGTTTCCTTTCTTTATTGTCGCTGATGCTACCTCTCCCGATGTCCTTCAAGACATTCTTGGACTTGTGTGCTACATCCATTTTTGTTTGGATTGTTTTCTGTCTACTTTTGTGTTGCTATGCATTTTGTCATCGTCCTCTCTCTCTTTATCTTGGGATTCGGAAGTGTTACTCATCTTACAGTTTTCTCGACATCTACGCTCGTTATATTCGTTTCGTTGTCCATTGTTGGTCTTATGGACTCTTTACGCTCTTTACGATTCAGCATCTTTGTTCTCATTTATCTGTACGTTATAGACAACTGTACCACCACTCTACATTGTAAAACATTTTGTGCACTTGAGATGGACGAGTAGTCCAAAAGGGGAAAGTCAATCAGTTGACCACTTTCCACCACCATAAAATTCTGCGATGGCTCAAGCCAACGGAAAAGGTAAAGAAAAAGCCATCGGTATGCGCTCAAAATGTACAGAATGAACAGAAACGACTAACAGCTTATACTAGAGCCAGTAGATGACTCCCAGTCCGACTCGAGCTCGTCGTCAGATTCGGATTCATATGTTTCAGACTCGGACACAGATTCCGAACCCATAACACAAGAGTACCTCGACTCCTTACTAGAAAAGGCACGACAAAATGCTGCGAGTAGTAGCTCGTCTTCTCCTCCGAAAGATCCGCTGCAAGAGGACATTATGAAACTAGACGCGGTACCTACAGAAGAGTGCGTTTCAACGCCTCCAGCAAATCAGCATGCTAAATCGTATCTAAAGGCTTTTACCGCCATTGGATCCCGGCATTTTACCCCTTCCCTACTTTGAACTGGGTGAAGGCAAACACGCGCGTCCCAAGACGTTTCGGGATCCCGACGTTGAACTGGCCGAAAAAGCGTCTGCAGAGTACAGCACGCCGGCCCCGCCTATACGCCCGCCGGAACTATCAAAGTCGGGAAGGGCGTTGACTAAGAAGGAGCAGAAAGCGGTATGTGCTGTTTGAGGAACCATGATCGTTACTGAGTGCGGGGTAGCTAAAAAAACAGACTGCCGGGAAAGACTGGTTTGACATGCCCGCTCCATCAGATGCGGATCGGCCGCGTCTCTACCGCGAGGTCGAGGCACTCCGTCTGCACAACCAGCTCGATCCTAAGCGGTTCTATCGTAAAGATGATGGGGAGGGCAAAGGCGTCAGTGGCCTTCCAAAGTTTTTTGCTGTGCGTTATTTCATTCTCTTTCGCCGAAAAGTATCGCGCCTCATCTGTGTGTTGTTTATAGATGGGTACCATCGTAGCCGAAAAGACGCCGTTCGGAGGTGCAAGCTCTGATAATCTTACGCGGGCAAATCGCAAGCGCACGCTTGTGGACGAGCTCGTGGAGGATGCCGAGGCGAAGCGGTACGCGAAGAGGAAGTTTGAGGACTTCCAAAAGGTTAGAGGAGCGAGGGGCAAGAATACGGCGCACGCGAAGGAGCGGCGCGTCAAGTGGTGATATCTATATTCGTACTGCGAGTACCCGGTTCACACGTCTTTCCACATTTCTGTGTCAGGACCAAGAAAATGTGCGACGCGCATACTCATTTGTGGATGAATGGGCTTGAGCAAGTGACCATCTCTCCCCGCATGCAGAACAAGAGCAGCAGGATTCTTCATTCCATCGGGGAAGGCTTATTCAAAGTGCAGGCATTGTTTCACGTCACCGATAGTCCTTCATTCATTCACTCGGCAGAACTTCGTCTCTTCTCCTCGTGCTTGAAGTCGCTTCACGTAACAGACAAGACTTATCTTCCTGCTTTGGTCAGCTTCCTCCAAGCATTATGTGTGTCCCAGGAACGTTTTGCACGTCCGCGTGTCCATGTAGAATGGGGGGACTGTCAGCTATCACATTCATTGATGTGCAGGTTCGCTGTGGAACGGTATTGACTTTGAGTTGGTTATCACTTGCATGGAGTAAAGGCTATTCATCTCAAGGAAACGCTCCTTGCCTATCGCTCACTCCGATGGCAATTCGACTCAGTAACTAACGAAGGCTACTAAGTACTATTTTATGTGCATGCTGGTGAAGCTAAAACTCGTGTCCGTCCTTTGCAAAGTCCTCGGCGCTGTGGCGCAAGCCCAGCTTACTTCAATACGACGAAATGTCGCTGAGGTTGAAGCTTCGCATGGGCAGCAAAAGAAGCTACTTTGAGCACCTTGGTATCCGCGGATTTGAGGCTAGTACCCTCCATGCTACGGCAAGTCATAGTTGTAGGGATATGCGATTCTGCCGCGCTGAGTGCCTCTGTAAAGTTATGCTGCGATGTAGCTGTACGCCACAGCTTCTATTGTAGCCAATTGGTTTACGCGCTTCAGTCATCGAATCGTTCGTCGTTTCAACGCGCCATTGTATTCATGGACTACAGATAACCAACCTGGATCTGAAGTACTTACTGTACATATCCAAACCTCGGACCTTCATAGGTTGGGCGCGCAATCTGCCGGATGCGTGACGCGCCATATCAGATTGTAGACGCGTCGCGTGTGCGGTATAGATGGCGAGTTCATCAAAATAGATTGCTGGGTCTTTAGAACCGCAACACCGCTCTTGAAGTACAATGCATTAATAACGATGGCATTCAAGTCGGGCAGGCCATCGTGGTTGGCGACTTAGTTTACTGGGTCTCCAGCACTTTCGTCCGCGGGCTCTTTCATATATGTTCAGGAAACGAGGCTTCAAACTGAAAGGCGATGTGTCAAGGTACGGAGTCAGGGCGAAAGGTCTGACGGGTAAGTATCTCCAAGGTTGTCAAGTCTGTGCAGCTGGGGTAGGTGGGACACTACCATTCTGAGTCCTAATGAGCAAACGACTAGTGATCGACAATCCAGTCGTGTCGCTTGCGGCAATCTAGCTTACCTCTCCGAGGCGTGGCACGTGCAGCTATCCCTAACCCTAGCCATTCGGTCATGGTGCATCAAATTCAGATTGAAGCTGCTCTTTTACTTGTGCGTAGCTTCAACGAACGTTCGTATAGCGAGGTGTAAATTCTAAATAGTAACTTACAATGAAGCCGTGCAGATTTCCATCTCATTCCTCCGAGTTGCCTCCGAGCCTGGCGGAACCGATCATCGAACAGAGGTTTTCTCGGCACCGTTTACAAACCGTGTATGAATGGGATTCGAGTCGATGGGACGCTTCGTTTTCCCAAGGACCGGGACAGCTTTGTCGTGGCTCTCATATATAATGGAACTCTCGAGAACATGGTAAGTAAAAAGAAACTGGCAGATGGGCCTCGCTTTTCTTCGCGTCTTATATCAAACTATCCTAGCGTCGGCTGAAGTGTCTCTGCCTCCGAGTCCTGCTGTGACGTTGGATGAAGCTATCGTTAGCGGCACCAGCGATGGACGAACTCACAAGTTCCTTGGGATACCTTATGGCAAGCCACCGTACGCGTTCAATGTCTCTTCGTTCATAATCCCGTATGATTTCTGACACTCAACAGAATAGGTGACCTCCGCTTTCGACTTCCTCAGATGGTTGACGCGTATGAGGGCGCTCTCAACGCGAGTGCATTTGGTCTTGCATGTCCCCAGCAGTCTGGACCCTACCCGAATACCAGCGGGCTTCCTGAAGAGGTGGTAACCCTTTTCGAGGGGTACAGCACGAACTTAATTACTGCAGATGAAGACTGTATGTTTGATTGAATGCGCATCTTGAGTAAAAGTGCTCACGGGGTTTTTTGAAGGTTTATTCATCAATGTCGTCAAACCCGACAACGCTTTGCCGGACAGTGGACTTCCAGTTGTAGTTGTATGTTCATTTCACTTTTCCGGGTTCTTGCCAATACTAATCGACGTATAGTGGATCCATGGAGGTCTTCACAGTTAAGGCTGTACCCGTAGCAATGAGCTGACTGTCGGCAGGTGGATTCGAGGTCGGAGCAAGCTCGTTGTACGCGCACTCGCTATCTACGAAGATCATTGAATCTCACGCCGCCTGGCAGATACAACGGGAGCGTCATTGTCGACCGTTCAATGGAAATAGGGGAGCCAATCCTCTACGTTTCTTTCAATTATCGTATGTCAGGTGAGCAAACATTCGTGAACGTGTGCACTCTGATTTGACGCGTCTTCTTCCAGCATGGGGGTTTCTAGCAAGCAAGGAAGTCAAGGAAGCTGGTGTGGGAAACCTCGGGCTCCAAGATCGTGTGGTCACTTCTACCTTCACGCGACAGTCCTGATATCTTGTCTACAGAAAGATTAGCGCTTAGATGGATTCAAAAGTACATTCGACAATTTGGCGGCGATCCAGACAAAGTCACTCTGTAGGCAATGTCTCCGCCTCACATTCTGTAAACTCAAGGTGCACATACTAGCTGGGGCGATTCCGCTGGCGCTATCTCAATAACCACTCAAATGCTTGTCAATGATGGAGACACAGAAGGCCTTTTCCGGGGCGCATTCGTGCATTCTGGGTCTCCTCTGCCCACCGGCGACTTGGAGCATGGTCAACAATGTACATTCAGTGCCCCTCTGTGCACACCATACTGAGCATATCTTTTCAACAGACTATGATGCCGTTGTGGATGGGACGGGGTGTGCAGGCTCCTCGGACACTTTAGCGTGCCTCAGGACGGTGCCCTACGATACTCTGAAAGCAGCTGTTGACACCGCTCCCTTTATATTTGGCTATCAAGTATGTAATCCTTGCGTGATTGTTCAAGAGCTAACCGTTGTCTAGTCATTACTGCCTTTAGCATACTTGCCCCGTGCGGACGGTGTGATGCTCTCTGATGCCCCGCAACGTCTGGTTCAGCAGGGCAAAGTCGCTAAGATTCCCATCGTCAGTGGTAAGTCATCCAATTTACTAGGGAACGTCTTTGAGTTATTTCTGCACAGGCGACTGCGACGATGAGGGTACACTTTTCTCGATAGCGCAACGCAATATTACGTGAGTTGCGTTCGAAGTACTTGCAAAAGGGATGTGCACGTTTACGGTGGCTTTTAGCACGGACGACGAATGGAAGGAGTACCTACAGACTATCACATTCCCTCACACTGGTATGCCTGAGGAGGACATCGATACAATCATGCGCCTATATCCTCAGGCCGTCGAGCAAGGATCACCCTTCGACACTGGCAGCGCAAATGCCATCACGCCACAATTCAAACGGATAGCCGCTTTCACGGGCGATCTCGTATTTCAAGGCCCACGCCGGTTCTTCCTTGGTGCGATATCCGACAAACAGGATGTATACTCCTTCCGTACGCGTCTAACTAACGTTGTTCTAACCTCTCGCTGACCTGTATCTACATCAGTAAACAAGCGTACAAAGGACTTCCCTGTTCTAGGCGCCTTTCACGACACTGACGTGTCGCTCAATGCCTATGCTTTCAAGGGTGACCTCCAGGATTATATCATCCGCTTCGTTGCCCACTTGAACCCGAACGGTGACAATGGTATTGCCTGGCCGAAGTGGACCTCCGAATATCCTCACATGCTTTCGTTGAACGAGGGTCCGATCTCTCAGAATATTACTGAGGATACATATAGGCAGGACGCCATCGAGACGCTGAACGAGATCATGCTAGAGTACCCTTTTTAGCATGCTCCCAGTTTGGACCCTATTTTAAATTCTTCATTGTATTGGTTGAACAATAACAGTGACACACGCATTCCAGGCAAGTGTATCGCACCATGCCAGTAGAACACTCATTCCTAGCCGGTATTTAGGGTGTAGAGAGCTGACGATAACGCCGCCACCCGCCGCTTGAACTTGCGCGTTCCGCTACGGCCGTGAATTGTCAGTGTAACTAGTGCCAGTGGGCCAAACAAGTGCCAAACATGGACTCTGAGTTCTTTTGACCAAAGGCATCGCGCCGCCAGTGCTGGTATTGCTTTTATCCTCGAGCGGTCCACATGGTACCAAGCAGAAAATTGATTCTCGAATGCCCACACAGTGCTCTCATATTGCCAAAAGGGTGTTCTACAAATGAACTCACGTGTCAAAATGTGGACAACACATTCGAGCACCGTACTCACTCCATTGTTTGACGATTCGAGAAATGTGAACGCGTCAGGGTTGGCCATGACCTGTGGCTACCTATATAATGTGCTCCTCGAGTTGAATCATATCCCACTACACGACTACCGTCCGCATTCACCACTGCTCCAGGTCTGCCATTATGGATTCACTTGATCAGACCGACATTGGGTTTGTGTCTCTCTCTTGCGTCAATGTCTGCGTCTTCTGATAATTCGTTACCTGTAGCTCTGACACCTATAAACGACCTCCTCAGGGCCCCAATGCTCTCATCGAAAAAATGGTCTGCGACGATGTGCTTAATGAGATTTTCAAATGGCTCGTTTGCTTGGACAGCTGGTCTCCCCGTGACTTTTCCCGAGTCTCTTCACGATGGCGAGCCATTGCGCTCAACGACTCGACGTTGTGGAATGTCATCTCCATCAATGAGCGCACCATCGACCGAAGGCTCTCTGCTCGCGACAGAATCATCACGCGAAAGGGCCGGAAGGTCCGCGTCCTCGGTAACGCATTCCCCATTATCAAAATGATGCTCGAGCGTTCGCGCGAGCAGCCCCTTAACATTTTCATTGTTTTCAAGGTTCGCGATCTCTGTGCGCCCTGGGAAGTCTTCCAAATCAAGTCGCTCGCCGCCCTCCTCACGCCCTACGTATATAACATTCGGGTCCTCTACATCGGACCCTGCGGCATATGGAAGCACTTCGCGATCCTTCTCGAGGTCCTCGCGGACGTGTACTCCCCAACCTCATCAATCTCAAAATATAGAGGTTGTACAATGACTGGCAGGCTTTCGAATACAGTTTTGATCCCCCCACATACAGCGGGCAGGCTGCGCCGGTTCCAAGAGCGAGGTTATCTTTCTTCCCGGTGCACCCGAAGAGCTCCTTTGTCCCAGCCTCAGGCGTCTTAGCATAACGGGCACCTTCTATAAATGGGATGGGATCACTTCGTTGCGCGGAACCTCGTTCGCCTTACGATTTCTGACCTACCAATTTATGATCGCGATGGTGACTCAACTACGTACCTTGTTAGAGATGAGTAGCGCAACGCTAGAGGTGCTCCATTTGACAGGCTCTTTGCCCTAGCTCCAACGGGCAGACATCCCGTGGATAGGTTCCGCGCCTCTTGAGCTCACCAGGTTGACTGAGTTGACATTGGCATACATTTTGCCAGTCGAGCTCAATATGTTTGCGGCCAACTTCCTTGTGCCCGCCCTGACGCACCTCACAATTACCAACCTAGACCAGAGAAGTTTTGAGGATTTCGACTTCATTGAGGAGTCCGCGATTTACGGGAACCCGCTGATCTCTTTCGATGTCCTCCTTTCCTCGTTCCCTTTTGACCAACTGGAAGAGTTCACGCTCCAGCGCGCCCCGTTTGGCCCACCATTTCTGTATATTGCGACAGAGGAGATGGCAGCCCGCGACTCCGTATCGTTGTCGTCGCTCCCCGTCCCCTTCCAACTCCTCCAGCGCTTGAAGAAGGTGAAGAAGGTTTGCCTTAACAACCCAGACCAATTCTTGTTGATGGGCATGCTCTACCCGCAACTAGATATGCTCCCCAAGGACCGCAAGGAGGACAACATTTTGGACGTTATTGTTCTTGCTGGTGTGAAGGAACTTTGCTTCGAGGTGAACACAGATGATCAGGCGCATCGCAACATTTTGCGGTACTGGAGCGATCGCCGAGAGCGATATCTGGTGTGTGGCGAAGACGGCGCAGAGACCTTCGTTGGTAAGAAAATAGATGTCCTCTAGTTGACTTTTTCTCTTGTTACGAAGGAGATGGAGGCCACGGTAGATTGGCAGTCGCTGGTGGTCGCAAAGAAGACGTGCTTGAACCTTGCGGGCGTGAGGCAGGTGGCCCTTCTTGAGGATTAGGATGACAGCCAGTTGCCTTGCGAGTTAGATACTTTGGAGGATGGTTCATCGATTTTGTATTGCACATACCATACATGTTTTCTCTTTCCTATGCATATGCTACGCTTTCATTCAATTTGTTATTTATACTACTTTTTCAATGGCATTACCTTACCCAATATGCACACCGACGTCAATTCATCCTACGTACATCATTTGCCGGGGCCTTTCCTTGCAGCCCCAGTTGCGTCCGAAAGCAATTTGGCAACGACACCCGCGCTTTCCTGATTCCTTTGTAAACGCGCGTACAAAACCTCCACTGACTTGGTCACGTCAGACATGATTTGCTCTTCCGTCGGCGGCGGGTTCTCGATCGACAGCAAAGGCAACGCGCCCACACCAGTCTGGCGCATCAGCTCGGACAGCATTTCGAGATTCTGCTTGAGCGTGGCGATGTCAGCTGCAGAACGAAGCTCTTTTAGCACGTTGTCGAGTCCTCGGTGGCATTACTAGTTACATTCAGTCTGTACGGGATTGCTGCCTGGGTGGTAAGCGTTTTGTCTGTCTCAGCAATGATGAGCATGGCAGTAAACAAGAAAGGCAGAATAAAACTAACTAACATTCCATCTAATGCGCTCCTTGCAACATTCTGCAGGTGGAGTACATGCTCAGAAATGAGGCGAATGTTTTGCTTAAAGACAGTCACGTCAGCCGGGGGTGCCTCGAGCTGCATAGGATCAGCGAAGACGTCGTTGTTGGGAAACGTCGGCGCGATGGAACCGTAGCTTGATCCAGGCGCGAAAGCTTCCGCCATGATGATGATGGGCAGAGGCAAGTTCGTCGTTTGATTACCGGAATTTGCCGATGCATCTTACTTCACACCATGTTCAGTTTCTGTCGACATGTCACCACCGCGCCACTCAGATTACAGCGGTACCTCTCGTCGACGAAGAACATTCTAAACGCAAAAGACGCAATAGTAGACCGTCACAAGCGTTACGATCTAAAGCCTTTTCGCATGGAGCTCGAATCTGTCTACGAAGAAGATCATTATCCCAGTCTCGAGAGGCGAGAGATCGTAGCACAGGATCTGGGCGTCCCTATAAACTCTATATCGCGCTGGTTGAATCGTCGGTACGTTGTAGAACGCGCTCTTCTTACTTCACGCTTATTTACTTCAAGACTCCAGTCGTACCGCGGACAAAATCACGCGCAGTCTTCACGGACAAGACACAAGCGAATTCCGAGGTCGAGATTCTTGTACAAACGAGCAAATGGAGATACTATGGGACCAATGCGCTCGCAACCTGTACCCCAATGACAGCGAGATGATGGACTTGGCGGAGCGTCTCGGCATGGAAAGAAATAGGACCAGCAGACTGCTCAGCAACCTCCGGTGAACTAATTGATACGTTAGTAAGCGAACCGTTATTAATCTGCGCATGCAGATACAGGGCGCGCCGGGGTTCTGTCCCAGCCAACTTAGTAGTTACCACGACACCTCCCAAGGTATCGCGGCTGCCTCCTGAAAAGCTTGCTATCCTAGAGGATCATTTCCAGCGAGATCCATTCCCAAAGCAAACCGGTACCTTTGACGCGCTGGTGCAGGAGTTAGGGCTGAGCCCTTCGAGAGTCAATTATTGGTTTGAGGACAGGTGCGTACAGATTAACTTCTGTATATCAAGTACAAATATTCCTGTTAGGCGCAAGAGGCAAAGGGAAAATCCGGCCCGACCTTTGACCAAAGTCATGGACAAGCTGCAAATTTCTCTTAGGCCCAGGAAGCAAACGAACATCGTGTCCGAACCCTGACCAAACTCACAACAGCGTCGCCCCAATAGTAAATTATAGCAGTTCAACTTAGTAACATGTAATTCCAGTCCGCTCCATCATCGTCGCTAATAGGAATGGAGGGCGAAGATACGAGGACGATGTGTGGTCGTCGATCAAGAGGGAAGTCGCGTGCTCGGCAGTCAAGAAGGCGCTACAGTACATAGCCTCCAATTGCAGTTGATTTCGCCAGGAACGCCAACGAAGTTACGGAGTGCTAGTACGACAGCCTTAGCAGAGCGACATACAGTCGCGATTTTGACCAGACAGGAGTAGGAACAACCACTGCTGACTCACACAACTCAGACTCCCAATCGACCACGAACGTCTGGCCGCCTACGTGCAAGTCATGCTCAAGCGCCACCTTCGTCGGCCAACCATTTTCCGACTCCTCCGGTTCATTTCAACCTCTTCACAAATAGCGACAGTCCCCTCTGAACTCTCCAACCCGTCAGTTCCTCAGGCCCCCAACCAGCACTTTTCCGTTGGTCCCAATGGCGAGACTTTTGTTGACTACAGCTTCACATCTGAGCCGCTGGGCATGCCTGCGGCACGGGACTGTGGCTGGGCACGCCTAGACTTTGGGCAGAAGATAGGTCCAAATGAAAGGTACATCATTGAACGTAAGCTAGGTTGGGGTATGCACTCGAGCACCTGGCTCGCTCGGGATACTTTAGCCACCAAGTTCGTCGCCGTCAAGGTTTTGACGGGCTTTTGGACCAGACTGTGTCGAAAGGGCATCGGTAGGGAGCCTGAAGTGTTGCGCATTTTGGAAGCAGGAGCATCTACTCCGCACTGCGTGCGTCTTTTAAAAGTCTTCGACCTTCCTGGTAAAAGTGCGGCAGAGGGCGACCACATCTGCCTTGTCACCCCTGTCTACAGCGGTGACTTCGGGTCCTTCTCGTACCCATACGTGCGTGCTAGGCAGCACCTCCCTCTGCATGTCATCAAACGTGCTCTTCTGCACATGTTGCGTGGTCTTGCATATGCTCATGCCCATCAAATCGTCCACACCGACATTAAGCGGGATAACATCTTCATTGACACAGGCGTCACAGATCAAGAAATAGAGGACTTTCTAGTCAAAAACCCAGGTCAACGTCACGACCCGGAAATGTCTGAAGAGGGTATTGTCCAATCTGCTGTGTCTCAGACCTTTCCGCCCATATCCGTACAGGACGCTGCCAAAGCCACATATTTGCTTGCTGACTTTGGCTCCGGTGGGTCATCACTTCTCATTCTTTGACCGTATCATCAATGCATTGCAGCGCAATTCTCAGATCTGCACCCACAACATTTGATTGTTGTTCCTGCATTCCGCCCTCCCGAGGTCTTTCTGAGTGCTGAGTGGGACAAACCGGCTGATATTTGGGCGTTTGGTTGTCAGGTGAATTCTACCGATACTTCACCTCATACAAGTCGCGTCTGGACACACAACATTCTAGGTTTTCGAGCTGCTTACTGGGAGGTCACTTTTCTTTTACGAAATGAATGAGGACATGGGTCTCTCTGAGTCAGGATATATGCTTTGGCAGATGGCTACTGTTACTGGTGACAAGTACGAACCAGATTATCTCAAGAAATATTCCAAGGCTTCGGAGTTCTTTGAGTCCAATGGTCGGTACTCTGGGACACCTGTGAAAATAGCAGGCTAATCCTGATCTCCAGGCAGTTTCAAAGGCTCATTGGCGATTCTCGACAGATCCGTGGCATATTGCTTAAAATGCAGCCAGCGTTTTGAGGGCCAGGACGAACTCATAGCGCCTGCAGCGGCTCTGATAAATCGGGCTTTGCGCATCGATGCAGACAAGCGCGCAAGCGCAGAAGATTTACTTAAGGATCCGTGGTTTGAGGACGTTGTTTGATATTGCTTTCTGCTCCATTCGATAGTAATTATCCTGTTACACCGCTCAGCTTTTGAAAGATATTTGATTCGAGCAAAGTGGCCCGCTATATTGATGACTTACCCTATAGGATACTATTTACCACAACCGACGCCGTTTCAAGAGTACTCTAGTATTGCGGAGGAGGGTGTCAACACAATTCATTGCATCTCGGTGCAGTGGAGCCGTAGCCTGGGCCAGACGCGAAGGGTTCCGCCTTAACGGTGGTAGAGACCAGTCACCAAGTAGGCAGAGGATTGATTGCCGGAATTTGCCGATGCATCTTGATCTGCACCATGTTCAGTTTCTGTCGACTTGACCACAATCACGACAGCGCCGCCCTGATACTTCAGAAGAGTTGTATATCAATAGAAATTCAGACTCAGAGGTATTAAGTACAATTTGGGTTGCCTCAATCATCGTCTCACTCTTCCGCTCCAGCAATTTGCTGAGGAAATCTTCTTGAATGACCTGCGGCCCACTTGAACCAGTGCTTCGACCTCGTTCCATTCGACCTCCCCTTCATCGCCGGATTCTTGTATAGCTAGCGCCACCGTATGCATAACCTCTATCTCTTCCGGCTTTGATGTCGAACTCCCTCCGGAAAATGTACCCCCAGTACGAGCGCTCTGCAATGTATTCAATCCCCTTTTCGATGATTTGTTGACCGAGAAGAGCCATCACGTTTCCGTTTTCCCCATTCCGAATCTGGACGGCAACAGGATGTGCAGCACCCGTTTGGAAATAAATCGTACATTCATCTGAGATTTGAGTTATCCACTGCTATCATTACATGTACACCATTGCTCTCTACCGTCAACACTGAAACGTTAATCCATAATAAGCGCCTCAACTCGACCGCGCGCACTTTGCTCAAAATACATGTTGAACGTTCGGGGAAGATAATGAGGAATGATGTTTTCCCGAACGTCAGCCAACTTTCCTGCATAACCTCGATCATGAAAAACTAGAGCTGGCACGGAGAGAAGCACAAGAACGTCGTCGAGCTCGCGAAATACTGCGTGAGGAATGTGGTTCGTTACGACCGATTTAGATAGTGAAGAGAATTCGTTCTCATGGAAGTCCGTGACGCTTAAAGCAAAGCCGAGTTCTTTGAGAACACGGTTTGGGGCCTTGGCGAGGCGGCGTAAGATAGTCAGAGTCAGCCGACTGTTCATATCCTTCTTGCCGCTGATGGCAAGAGGAAGGCAAAGGTTTGGAACACGACTGACGTCAATATCAACGCCGTGAAGACTCATCAGGGCGAATTCTGAAAACACCAGTGAGACAGTAAATATAGACAGATGACCGCATGATGTACCGTCGTACTCCTCATTGTCCATTGCCTCTTCGATCCAGAGAATCTGTAGCGATGAGGCAGTTCTTTCAACGATGTTGTTGACTCTGGCCGCCAGAGATTCGTCGTAGGGTCTCCCGACACGAAGTGTCATACGGTGCACACTCTGGAGAGGAGAAGTCGTTGAATGACCCATGAGATCGGTCAAACACAGGCCACTTTCCCTAACCATGTCGAGGACTAGACTGTCGAGGTGGAGCGTCGGCCGAGGTACTTTGATGGCCGAAAGCCACCGCGTACCAACGAACTCTGGAGTCATCGTGCCGGGAGGTGTGAATGCTGTTCGGGACGGATGAAATCGAAAGCTTGTTGGTTACTAGGGAAAGGCTTGTCGGGATTAATGTCGACACTGTAGACGTGTATGTCGAGAACCTTGAGGGCGGACATTTTACTTAGCATAAAGAGTAAACGAGTTCCTTGGATTGCAACGAAAGCAAGTCGAAGATGGTGGAGGGACGTGAGGGAAGTCAGACTTCGTTCAAAGGCATCATGATCGTGTAGACCTATGAAGTTGAATTGACAGATGTCGAGGGATTGGAGATTGGTCATTTTGGAAAGTAGCATTGGAAGAAGTGAGGACTCGTTGATCGACGGCGAGGAACTCGTCCTCCGGATAATTTCCTTCGCGTATGGACCAGAATCGTTGATGAATAATCGGCGGGTCAATGAAAGCAACTCTGAAGGGAGGTCAAGAAGATTCTGTAAAGCCGCCGTCGCTTTGGTTTCCGACCAGTCAAGCGAGATGTAACCAAACTCTTTCTCCCGAATGAAAGGAATTAGATCCTTCCAAAGAAACGCAGGCAGGTAGAAGTTCCCGTTCTCGCGGTCCCTTAGACGCTCAACCTTCGGGATGTCATGCTCGGGACCAACGAAGTCGTTCAGGATTTTGAGCTTGATTTCCAAAGGCATTAAGTAGACAGGGCGCGTTCTGTCGTTCTAAGCATTATGTTAAGCAGTCAGTAGGAAATCATTGCTGGTTTGTACTACCTGCATCGTCGACAGCGGCTCAAGTTGATGGTGAAAGACAAAGAAGCTGACAGTGATTCTGAAAGAGGTTTATATCATCCGCGCCACGTGTTTTCATCATCTTTCAACGCACACGTTCTATGCGTACTTGAATGTAAGCAGGAATCGTGGCACTCAGAATAGGACACATTGAAAGATCAGAAGGCTCGGACGACTTCCAGCGCGTCTTTGGCGCGTCCAACTCTCATCTGTGCCATTTACTCGGGGATTTCGGCCCGAATCCATGTAACTTCGATTAGGGTTCTGCCCTCTCATTCGGGATTCTCAACTCTGTCATTAACCACCATGATACCGTCAACGAGCCGACCGCATACATATAGGCAAGTCACCATACTGATTTGCACTGCAACATCAATGAATGACCCGAAAGCTCAGGGGACACCGTCGAGAATCCTATGTAGTCTCTGACCTACCAGAATTGGTGGAGTTCCGTGCACGCCAACGCACATTCCACGGAGCATACAGCCGCACCGCACTTGGAAATCTAGGCTACTCGTTGACCATTCTCCGCCTGTTTGACCGCAGATTCTATAAAAGTCGGTCTTTCTCGTTTCAATACAGAGCTGTCATTTACTTGTATACTCTTAAGTCGGTCTGTTGTTTGCTATTCTATCGGGCTTGCTCTTCCTGCTCGCATTCATTCGCTCGAGGCACTCTCATCACGACTTTGCCGACCAGCTTGAAACTACTAGCTCTCCGCCAACGACAGATGGAGTACCAGTACCAGAGGCACAACAAAACGTGTCCAGTAACGAGGAGGACGGTGGAGTGGAGGACAGTGATGAAGGCACTAGGCATGGCGATTGCGAAGAACATGAAGGGGTTGAGGGCCAAACCAACATAAGCGGTGAGGTAGGAGATGAACCTCATCCTGAGTGCGTGAAGTCGCGTCGAGATGTTTTCAAACAACCAGGCCGCTATAACGACATAATCAGCACAGCTGGACAAGAGAATACGCGCATATTTGGGCGTCCATTCATCACAGCTGGATGGATAGTTGTTGGTGTCACTGGAGTTGTTGCCGCCGTGGAGATTGGCCTGCTGGTTTTGATATTTAAAGTATAATCATTTCGCATACAGTAGGGAAATAGCATTATGCAGGACTCTCAGAGACTCGATAACTCGTCATTGTTGCTGTGCGAAGGTGATTGACAAGACGTATTTGTATCGGTTACCTGGGTAGCACAATGTGGTCAACATGAGAGAAATTGAACGAGCGGCAAGTTCCGAAGGTTGAGTCAATAGCGATGTGGCTGTGCATCTCAAGTGGATTTCAACCGTCATGAGCGGACAACCGGTCTCCTTCATTGTCCGACGACCGACGCCGGTGTCGCGTGCATCGTCTGGCGCGGAATCCGACTCATCTTTTAAAGTGCCATCTTTACCGCACCACCGCGTATCGCACTTAAATGATTCGGTTCCGGGCAGTCCGCTTTCTCAAAGCCTGACATCCTCGCCAGCCCCGGAGCCTTACTCTGATAGCGACGATGATGAAGACGAGAAAGATGAACTAGTAGATGCGTTTGATAGGCTGAACGGTGCCCAGCGGTGTGTTCATCCATTGACTCTGCATTTGCAGCCTTTTCAACTCACATCAGAACTCTTCAATCATTCTATTAGGGTCAATCCACGGAAACGAGCAGCTCCTCAAGGCCCTCTAGTCATTCCTGCCTTGAAGAACAAGGACTGGCGTGCCCTCGCTCGCAAGCGCCGTACTGCCGGTCAATTTTTGCCTCCAACCGCTCAAGTAGGCGCGGATGGCAGTGTCGGAGGACTGGGTACCAAAGACACCATCAACTCAGGACCTGTCTTGCAAGGGATCCAGTTGCGTCGCAAGGAACAGGTAGTTCAGGATGAGCAGCAGGTTGCGGTGGAAGAGGATGTCACGATGGAAACTGTCATCGAAGAGACTGAAGACCAGAAAGCTCTGCGTGCCATCCTGGCGGGGGACACGGACGGAATAGAGGGCCCCCAGATAGATATCATTCCCACTCCAGTTTCTGAACAGGACGCGTACAAGCAAGACGTCGACGAGCTCCCGGAACAGGCTACACTTGCCGATTACAACAGGGTGCCGGTATCCCAGTTCGGTGCTGCCATGTTGAGAGGAATGGGCTGGAAGGAAGGCCAAGCAGCGTCTCGACAACCTGGCAAGGGTATCATTGAACCCTACCTCCCAGAGGCTAGACCAGCGCTGCTTGGCATTGGTGCCAAGGAGCAGGAAGTTTACGACGATGGGTCCAAGAAGCGTAAAGGACCTATTAGGCCCGAGAAGAGATATGTTCCAGTTGTCAAGTTGGCGAGGGAGGGATCAGAGAAGCGGGAAAGGTCTGCTTCGCCTCGTCGGAGAGGACATGATTCCTCTCGTTCGTCTCGACGAGGTTCACCGGATCGAGGCTACGATGACAGACGTGATGGCCGCAGTAGTGAAAGCAGTCGGCGAGATCGTGACGGTCGACGAGACGACAGGGACAGACGGGATGACAGAGGCAGGCGAGACGACAGAGACAAGCGCGATGACTATGACCGGTCAAGAGATTCAAGTCGCAAGTCTCGAAAATATTGATTGCCACAATATTGTACATCTTTTTTTCTATCTGCTGTCAATCCTTCGTTGCTTATGTATTGTGAATACCAGACGCTCTACCAGCGCACCACACGTCATGCTCGGGCGACAGCAGGTATGGACGTGGCTGATTGGCAGTTGGTAGTCGCTCTGCGCAAGCTTCTCTTCTCATCCATGACCATTTCTTTTACACCCGCGCTCGGCGAGATCGTGCATATCGCGGTGAAGCATGATGCCACCAGCGCGCGGCTTCGATTTACTGCTGTTCTTTTTGTTCACGAGTACCGATATTACGAGACCAGTGGTGCTAAGGTGCAGATCTGGTCGGACGTCCCGACAACCTCAGATGGTTGGGAAGCGCGGAATTTCGAAAGTAGTGAAGGCCAGAGTCGACGTTCGTCGATGAGCGACGAGACGGATTTTGACCAGGTCGTGCTGTCGTTGGTTGTCGATGCGCCTTTGAAGGCGACTACTAGATCATACTCTTTCACGTATCGGATTCTTTATCCCAGTGGCGAGGTCAAATGGATGGGAACCGCAAGGACGAATGGGGAGTTTATTTTCCAACGACATTGTAAACCTCGCATGTACGTTTGTCTGGTGTAGTCTCTGGACCATGATTAACTCTTGTGTGTGCACCAAAAGTAGACTTGATCTTGCTGGAAGGCTCTCAGAAGAGTACGTTGTTGCATCTCTTATCCATATACAAGTAGCTAATCTCCGCTCTTCAAGTCTATCGCTCCAATTGAACGAGTCTTTGCGCCGATTACAAGCATCCGAGTATGTCTAAATGTCAGACTTTTTGTTTTGTTTCTGTTTCTCAAACTGTCAAGTGCGGGAAAGACCTCGACCATTATGCCTTTGCGAGTTGGCGGTGAAAAGCAGGCGGCGCGGCCGCTTTCGCTTTCTGAATTGGGCGAATCTGAATTGCCGACGATCCTGGAAGAGCCGGATGCGTGTGCAGATGAGGTGGAAAAGAGCTCGCCCGTTCGCGTTATGTCTCGGAATGATGATCTGTTTCCTTTGCCGCCGAAACGGATATGGTGTGTTGCAAGCTATTGCTTTGAGCGTTGATTGACTCTTATTAGTGAAACAATTTCTCGGGCAGAGCCAGCAGATGCGTCTGCTTCCAGTTCAACGAAACGTTTACGGTATCTCTACAAAACATTTTCGTTCGTTCCAACACAACTCACTAGAACATAGAAGAGGAGCCATTTCGTTGACTGAGCCTCCATCCGAGTATGTTAGACTCAAGATTGTCACCTCACACTGCTCATCCTTGTCAGACGACCTCCAATCAAACTCCCCCCACCAGCACCCGAACCCAAAAGCACGCCCCTGATGCTCTGGGGCTGGGTGCTCGACCAGGGCATCTACGAGCCCGGGACGCTCCCGATCTGTAGCTCGCTTTCCGAGCGGTACGAGCGCTTCGTCAAGGCGATGAAGACGGCGCGCGTCAGCGAGGCGGCGCGGTTCAAGGGCTTCGTCAGTATCACGCGCCTGGGGCACCCCATGTCACAGTTTTGCTTTCACTTTGCGTCGAATAGGAATAAGAAGGACCGGAGGAAGAGGCTGTCGAATGAGGAGATTGTTAGGCTGATGGATGTCGCGGGGACGAGGAGATGGCCTGGATGGATTGAGGTTCCGGGGTCGGCGTCGGCGTCGTATCTGGAGGTTGAGGTGTCGGGTGCAGCGTTGAGTGGTGAATTTTAAAGAGGATGTTTTAAAGACTAGGTAGCGGTAGTGGTATGTAAAGTGTCTGGTTTCCGTTTCACAATCTTGACACCGGCCAACAGTGGTTTCTTCTTTTCTGGTATCTTTGGCTTTGGTGGTAGAGCAACCAAAGGCCTTGATAGATCTACGAATGAAGGCTTGGGTGGTAGACAGGCCGACAGGCCCTTGGTGGGTCTCCGCGGCAAACTAGTCGCTTGCAGACTCTGTTCTGGTTTGGGAGGCAAAGAAGCGGACATAGTTTTTGGATCGGCCGGTAATGAGGCAGCCTCCATCTGCCGTAGTTTAGCCTCCATCATTGCAATCTTGTCATTTGTACTGCAATCTGATTGATCAAAGAGCAGGAAATGGAGCAGGCCACTTACTTGTTTCTTTTGGCGCTCTTGTCCTTTAACATGCTCAAGGCTGTTGGACGACCACTCTCCATCAAGGTCTTCCTGCGAACGACGCCGCCATTTGACGTATAGTCTGGTGCTTGGGCGGCGTATGTTACGATGAGGGTCTTGCCTCTCAATGGCTTGCCGTGTGCGGCGGTAATGGCTTTGTCGGCATGCTAGAAAAGGATGCAGTCAACGGCGTTGCTCAAAGACGGCACGACCACGTGGGATAAAAAGAAAAAGAGCCCATGTCGAGGCCTGCAAACATCCATCCATCATACCCATAAACACAACCAGACAAGGAGCGGAAACAATGAGAGGATGCTCTACAGATGGAATGAAAAGCGACTCACGTCCGGATGCTCGTATTCGATAAATGCGAATCCTCTTGGTTTGCCTTTATTGGGTCCAGAGTGGTGGAAGAGAAAGTCGAATGTGGAGATGGGGCCAAATCTGGAGAAGTATTGTAATAGAGCGAATCTATATGCGTCAATTAGAGACTGATGATTGCCTTTCATGGACGACTGACTCGTCGACAGCGGGGCTTAGATTGCCCACGAATATGCGGTCTTTGCAGAGAATAGTTTCCTTGGAACTAGAGGGACCGGCTTCAGGCTCTGTGGAGGAGGAGGAAGGATACGACAAGTGTTCGCTGGTCATAGTTGCAAGTCAAGTGTAGTGACGGTGGTCGCGTGATTGTGACATTCGCGCTCTTTCTACTTACCATGGCCCCGACTGCTGCATCGCGTCGCCGAACCCATTCGCGCCGACAGGCATCCGAAGACATTGAAGAAGGCTCCACACAAATCGCCGCTCGTGAAGATGTCGACGAGGAAGGAGAAGACGAAAAGCCGGCGCGTAGTCGCAAAGTCGCGAAAAAGGAAAAGGTGGTCAAGCCCGTCCTTACAGTTGGTGACGATGACGACGACGACGAGCCTATTGATGTCGAGAACTTTGCGAATCAGCCTCTCCAGGAAAACGATGGTCTCAAGCTCAAGGGATTGGCGAATGATTGGTCGCAGATGATCACGAGCGTCATGGCCAATGTTTCTGCTATCGCAGACGTTGGCGCCGCGTTGATTGAACACGGCGATAATAAGGATACGGAAAAGGCGTGTTTTGATCTCCTTGCTGTTGTTGGTACTCATTATGGCCTCAGTATAAGAAAGAAGTTGACGATATCATCAAAGACTTTCTCAATATCGAGAATACGATGGGCTTTCATGCTCTTACTTTGGATGAAATTCGTCAAAAGCTCGCACAAGGGGATACTGTCGTACGTGCTTATGTGTGTCGGGGTTTATGTTATTCATGGAATGCATCAGGTCGATATCGTTTCTCAATATAATGCTGGGGTAACTTTGAAAGAGGCTGCGCACAAGAAGAAGACTTCGCGTCAAAAGTACGCCAAAGCCGACACGTATCGGGATTTCGTCAAACAATCTGGGTAGATTCAAGGTTGTGCATGTAATCAATAACTTGACCGTTTCATAGGAAGCTGAAATGCCTGATACTGCTATGCCTCCGATGACTGAATTGATTCCGAAAGGTACGTTGACGTTATACTGCAAATGCATGCGCTTAATGTCACACCTCTGCAGAGAACGGCGACGATAGCGAAGACGACGATGAGATTGAAATCGGAGGCGTTACTCAAGACTACAAATGTCCCATCACACTCTGTATTATTGAAGATCCTGTCACCTCGTTAGTGTCTATCTCGTTTTGTTGCTCTTTGCTCACATCCGGTGTAGGCGGAAATGCAATCACCACTTTTCTCAGGCTGCTATTCGAGAGCTATTCCAAAGCCGAACCAACGTGATGAAACGATGTCCTGCTTCGGGTTGTCACCAGGATATTACTCTGGCGGACTGTAGACCTGATCCTAACCTTGCGAAAAAGATCAAGGCCTTCCAGAGACGGCAGAAGCGCAAAGAGGATGCAATGGAAGTAGACGAGGTTATCGAGTAGTTTAGAAACAGAGCTATATGAAATAATTTGTCAACTCCAGAAAACGAGTCTATCCACTCCGGCGTTGAATCGGATGACGTAACTTGGATGTATTCTTTCTGTCCTGCGAGCATGAGTGTGACCACAACATAAATGGAGCCACGACTGGCTAACAATGTCCGAACTTTTTCGAGTTCAACGGGCTATACGTCGTTAGCCTCAGCGACCAGCGATATCCAGCGCGCAGAAGAGGACTACCATGTCCATCGTCGCTGGTTCATTGGACCTATGCCGGAGAAAGTTGCCATCCCCATCGAGGACGCGACCCACAAGCGCGATATTGGCCATTTCGTCAAGGAGCATGCTCTCAGCTTCTTTCTGCAGGAGGGCGGCAAGTTGGAGGACTGGGGCGAGACGGAAGAGCTCTCGACGAGGGAGGAGATGTTACGCAAATGGCGGGAGAGCGAGTGGGCCGCTGTCTTGAGCCGCCGCAAGGACGCTAAGGATCCTCTGCAGACCCACCGCTGGGTCGGCAACAGCTTCGAGGTCGGCAAATTCCTTGGCGTCAATGTTCTCGCCGCCCAGTCTACCGAGGCCATCATGAGCGGCGTATCCAGCCGTAAAGGTCTCTCGGAACTGCATCTGCCGTCACTCTTTGGCCAGGTCGAATCCTTACACCATGAAAAGGCTCCTTCGATTTCCAGTCTGCCTCGTGAAAGTGCAAGCATACGCCGAGAAGGCACCTTTATGACTGCTCGCACAGAATTTGAAGCCTCTTCCTCCAAGGCATCTGAATATGCAAGTCTTGGCATACCATACAGAAGCTCTTCGCCCACTTCCGAAGAACCTCAGCCTGGTCCCAGTACAACCTATCCAAACTCGATCATTGACGAATTAGCCGCAGACGACAGCGCACATTCGACCACTGAACTCATCAAAAGGCCCTCCCCAGCCCTGCATTCATCTAGCTTGAGCAAGGCGCGTTCAGAGGTCACGCGTCGACCCATCATCAAGAACCCTTCCGTCGCGAATAGCGATGGCGCCATGCTGCAAGTCGATAAAGGCAAACACAAGGTTCATTACGCGGACAAGCCCGTGCTCAGCCCCATTCCGGACCCTGCGCCTGTCGCCGAAGTGCTTCAGAGGTCTGGGGACGACGTGCAGGATACTAGTGCCGGTGCCATGAGTACGGACGCGGCAGGCGTGAACACACGCACGGTTGATTGGGGCCAAGTCGTTTTGCGAGGTACGCATGTTGCTTCTGTCCTGTTTCATGGAGCTTATCCGTTCATTCAGACAGAATGTTAGTGCGCGTCAGCTACTCCAAATCAGAGGCTTTGGGTCTGCATTTCGATGAATACCAAAACCGGATGACCTCTGGGCTTCAGTACGAGGACTGGGCAGAGTTTATGGTTGTTTGGAGACGAGACAAGATTGAACTTTACGAGGACTATGTTGGTAAATTTGCTGCTCGCGTGTCGTTTTGCGTTAACCTTCTCACAGAGTACACCGGGCAAGGAACGCCTTACCGGTCATAAGCATTTAGCTTTCGTTGTTCCGCTAAAGTCAGGGCGGACCAGGCTGTCAATGTATTCGTTTATCGACATGACCTTCTGCATAACATGTCCACCGACCCCAACGACAGCCCAAAGTCGCACCGTGTCGAAGTCTCGGGGCCTGTTCCACATATCAAAACAGGGTACAAATATTTTTGTCTTCAAAGTCAAGACGCGATCCAGAGCACTTGACTGGATATGGCAGCTCTGGTAATTCGCCTCTCCAGCTTTCCGGGACAAACTACTGATCGATTGCCTTTGTTCTTTTTGCCTTCTTCAACCCACCCATCTTGCATTCCTTTATGCCTCATTTTCAGGCGTCATATTGGTGGTCAACTGCCCGAAATAATAGAAGTCCGCAATCCTACTCTGGACACTGTCGTAAAAATCGAGGTGCCGAATATTACTACCGTGGAAAACGACAAGATGTTTACCAGGTCAAACATCATACGGCTATGTATAGAGTCTCTGCATAACGTGTCTGATTGGAAGGAAATTGTCGAGAGGCAGGTGAATGGAGGCAAGGTCCTGGAGCTAGCGTGGAGGATCGACACGAACCTCGACTGGATCTGGCTCGAGACTGACATGTATGGGTTGGAACGGCCTTGGACGGTTCTTTGTGGTTTAGCCCTTAGGCAGGTGAGACGGTGTTCTTTCCCGAGCCAGCTTCGAATTCTCACGCGCTTCGTTTGTAGGCTCATCTCGAGATTCGTTTAGGTGACCACTACCCGAACAAGGTCCCGAACCCAAAGAAAGCAGACGAGGGAAACCCTTTCATTACCGAGCCTCCGTCAATTGAAGGTTATGTTGAACGCATCAAGCCGCTTTCGCAGACGAAACAGCGTGTGTATATGGTCACGCATGACGGGAATTTATTCCTTGTGCAAGCTCCGAAAGCTCATCCGCCGTCGCCGTTTTTGTCTGACGAGGATGAGGCGTCACCGGAAGCTCATACTCCCCTCAAAGATCGTGAGGTCACGCGTGGCGTCTCCCAAATTATGGATGCGTTTGGAGTCGCTGATTTGAGAAGTATTCTTGTGGTACGGAGGGCCAACGCACCGGTGCCCGCGAATCAACATACAGAACGTGCGCCTAACAGTGATCAAGACTGGGCGAATGTTTGGACGGTTCATGCTGACCCGCCGGAAGAGGGTGATTATGATGACGAGGGAGGTGAAGAGTCTTTGAATAAACATGAGGACAAGCAGCACCTTCGAATGAGGCGGTCATTTGAACTTCTCCTTACCAGCGGACATGTCATACGTTTTGAGGTCGGTTTCATTTTAATCGGGTCTACTCTATTGGGACCTCGGTTTACTTACTATTCGTGCCATAGTGTCACTCTTGCAAGAACGCCTTGGAATGGATCGAGCGACTTCGCGCGTTGATTGTGTATTGGACGCTGCGCCACAAATGTGACGCAAAAGAAGAGATGGAGGTTTCTTCAGCCAGGAGACCGCGCTTAACCCCCAGGCATCACATTCATGTCCTCGACGAGGATCTGCCGCCGTTTCCGCCACCGGACCCGGCAGCTCCCCTCCCCGCCTTATCGAACATGTACAATTGGTGCGTCTTGCAAGGATGCAAGCCGATCATTCGCGGAGGAAAGGTCCACATGCGCCGGGGGCTGCATGGGCAATACAAGTCTGCTTCTCCCATTCGCTTCTCCCCGGACGTTTACTAACGGTGCGCAGAATGGCGCAGATGTTCCTCATCGCTGGGCACCTGGTCATGTTTCGGATCAAGCCCACGACGGCGTTGCATCTGACGATGAAGAAGCGGATAAGCCTCACCGACGCGTACATCTGCTCGGGGTACTTTGCGGCGTTGGCGCTTCCCAGGGGGCAGTACGATCCCGAGGTGAATTCGGCGCCGCGCCACTACCAGGACGGGCTGGAGACGGACGATCCCGAGGAGGACATGCTGTTTATGGTGTGGTACCACAAGACGACGAAGGCAGCGGACGCTTCCGAGGTTCCTGCGCTTTCGGCGAAGCGCAAGCTGGTGGTGTTTCGGACGCGGAGCAAGTTGGAGCGCGACAGTTGGTGTTGGGCGCTGAACACGGAGATTGAGCGGATATCGCGTGGGCAGCGGGGGCGGGAGGCGGTTCTGAGAGATACCGGCGCGTTGATGAAGCTGGGATCTTTCTAAAAAGGTTCTTATCTCTAACGTGCGTTTTTCTTTTCTTTTGGACTCGGACGCTTTGGGTGGATCATTCATATAAACACATTTCATGCATTACTTATACCCCATCCTTCGCACATAATCTCGGTGTACTTTATTATTCCGTATTTAATTGGAACTCTGTGGTTGATCAATTTTAAAGTTATACCAGGTAACCCAAATGGGGATCCCCACATTCGAACTAGAGGAATTAATATTTTTAGCCGAGGCGCTTTTGGCGTAAACTTCGATCCTCTAGTATTCAACGAGCTATCGGATGCCAAGAAGCTTAAGGGACATTGTAGTTTAGCTGCCCAACGTCAGATGCGTGGTCCGGTAAGTACTACTGTTGAACGTGGAACCGCCGGGCTCTCCTCATGTTTTCCAGGAGGCCGAAACGAGTTCCTACTCCATTGAGCCATACAACGCCTCGAAATCTAGCATCCCCATCAAATGATAAAAGGAACGAATGTGGGACATGCAGAGATCGCATGTTAATGAGGCACAACGTCACTAAATTATAACAATGTACAGGATGAAACGTTGTAGGGGTATTGAGTGCAGACCAGGCGCGTACAACAGTAGGTAGGGTAAAAATGTATACAAGTAATGGAACATGGATGAGTGATGATGATGATGATGACAATTGCAGATGAGGGGGTAAAAATGACAACGTTTGCATGAGAGCATGAGTGGATGATAACGAGCCGACACTGGATAACCTGATTGAGAGAGAGAGAAATGCGAATGCATGAGTTTCTCCTGAAAAATGTGATGATAATGCAAATGCGATGGAAAATGTCATGGGCGAATGCCGCTAGCGGCGTTAAACATGGTCTTCCTGATAGTGTCTAGCACCCCACGCTCCTCCCGGCTCACAAGACCCTCGCCTTCGCCCGGCGAGTCGAAGAAGAGGAGAATTCTGTTGAAATAGTCCTCCGCCTCGGCGAGCGTTGGCACTGACGCGGCCACATCTTGTGGTGGCTGGTACACGACCGTGCCGTCAGGATAGAGGGTAGGGAGCATACCGTCCGCTGAAGGAGGATATTGAGAGGCATCGAGCGTGGGTGTTGAATGATGGTGGTGGTGGTGTTCATGATGCTCCATGTCCAGGGAGGCATGATGGTCATTCTGCTCAAGGTGGTCTAGAGCATGCGATGGTGACAGAGGTTGTTGATGCTCAGAAGAGCCGTTGTGCTGATGGACGTGGTCCAAAGTAGAAGAAGCCGAAATGTCGTTAGATTGTAGATGAGTCGACGAAGCAGACGGCTGTTCGGACACCGAGGCATCCCATCTGATACGCATAGCAGTGGGTTCGACGGGAGAGTGCATGGGGATGCCTTCGACTCCCGGATAGTCTGGAGGCATCAGGTGCATCAGGTCCTCCTGGGTGTCAAAAGTTCCGAGACCCAAAGCCCTGGCTTTCCTAGCGCCGCTTTTAGGACCGTCGCCAGTCCAGACACCGCCACGTATGCCATGACGGTGTTTGAAGTTTTCAACCCAACCCGAGCTCGCTTTGAAACGATCGTCGTTGACTCCCAAACTCTGAGCAATTTCGCGAGCCTTCTCGCGCAATCTCAGATCAGAAAGTTGAGTCTTCTGGGTCTCTGGGTCAGCAAGCCAGAGGACCATTTTGTCCTCAATGATAGGGAACTTGGAGGGTCTGAAACACACAATAAGAACAACAAAGGCGATATGACCAAAACGAGAAACTGACCGATGTTTGGCTATTCGCATGTCCTCGTTGGCGGGGACATTAAGCCATTTTGTTTTATGCTTGAGAATCTTGCTGATGGTACTGCGCTCGACGCCGTACTTGGCAGCAATATCCTCTTGCCTGACCGACGGGTTTTCACGATGGAATTCACAGATGGCCCTGCGGTCGAGATTGAAGAGTCTCTGTTTGCGCTGCTTGGGCTTACGCGCGTCCATGGGAGGAGGAAAGGAGGCAAAGGTCTGTGGAGTGGTGGAGGTGTGGGAGGAGACAGAGGTTACTGTGCTCAAGGCTGGCGATGCCGAGCGAGCGTTAGAATTGTCAGACGAAGACGCGGTGCGAGAGTGATCGTAGTAGCCGTGGGGCGAAAACGGAGCAACAGAGTCCGGCGTAGGAGGGTATGGTGGCTGCATCTGCAACTGTCCTGATAAGCGCTGTCGTTGAGTCTGCGGCGAGTCGGGCGTCTGCGGACGAGGTGAGTCGAAGAGACCATGCTATAATCGTATTAACCTCCATTTCAATGTCTGCTAAATGGACACTTACCGCGGGAGAACCTGACGTGTTTAGACTTGGAAAGGTGCTCGGCGCCGCTGACCGGCGACCTAGTGTCTGTCCCTGCTCGAGTGCAGCGCGCTGACGGCGAGTAAGTACTCTGCTCGGGCCAATGGATGATGGGATCTGAGCAAATGCCTGGTCGACGGACGTAGGCAGAGAATGTGGCGATGCGTAGGACGACGCTGATGTGACTGGCGATGGATATGCGAGGTCGGGGTTGGCTGCGAACGTGGCCGAGTGCTGCGCCGTCGACGATGGCGGGCGATACGCGGTATCCCAATGGAGGTCGTTGCTGGCGGGGTTGTCCATGGAAGGGAATGGACGATAGTAATGCCGGGGAGCAAGCAGAGGCGACCTGAGCATGATGAGCAGCGTTGTAGACGAAAGAGGGAAGAAACTGACCTTCCCTCGGCAAAGCTAAGCTTTTAAAGAAGAGATGGAAAAAGACTCAACTCTCTCCCCCCAGACTCGGAATACAGTACAAAGTTGAAAGTGTGACATAACAGGACGCGATCTCACTCCCGAAAGCCTGTTATCCCCATTTGCTCATTCCCGCCTGCTCTTGTTCTCTTCCTTGTTTTCTGCTTTCCTGTCAACCAGCACCCTGTCCTTGTTCTCTTTCAGGCTTCTCTGCGCGTTACATCTTGTTCTACTCTCTGCGCGCTCTCCACAAATTTGAATGCTTGGCCACGCGTCTTATCGCTGAGCATCCACTTGTAGCCTTCATTGTCACCGGACACCCGTTTTCCACGAGGCAGGCTGTCATCATTCGAGTCCTTTGCCATCCTTCTCCCCCGGCCACTGTTTGTTCATCGTTGCCGCAGTACAACGCTTCGGAAATGAATCCGTCCATTTGCTGGCGTATGTCAATCGACACGGTCCCAGTCCCTTCTCAAGTCTTCCTCTGCGTGCCCGATGGGGGTTCCAATCTCGGTAAAAGCCCATTTTATCTCCACTCTACTGTACCAGACTCGTATGCCCCCCCGACAAACACATAGTGGCGTACCAGTCTCACCCGGCACGTATCTCCCTGCGACGAGAGAAGGACATACCGCGTTTTCTTCTAGAAATAACCTCGTTTCGTCCTCTTTTCCTTCCCGACCCTCTTTGCGTCAAGTCTCTCGTACTCAGCCCACCTTCCGCTGCCGTCAGTTTTCCTACCGACGCACTTTCTTCGCCACATATGGTCAAAATTCCTTCGATACTTAAGCTTTCTCGTACGTGACTCCGACACGCTGTTTAGTAGCCAAACGACTTACACGAGGCGGTATCAATCAAGGGTCCGAATTGTTACACACGTCTCGACGTTCTGGTATTCAAATCTTCCGCAGGCCCCTCATTCCGCGTCGGGTCAAGTGCCTGATGAAAGTTCGAGTTCAGTTCGACGATCGTTCAGAGAAGTCTTCATTCCAGCTAGGTTCTTACTCGGACACGGACGCGCCTGACTTGAGCTTGTGGGTACTTGCCTTGAATTGTCGAATCAATGGCGGAGATCGACTCTTAAACGCGTAGATGACTGACTTGACCCGGCTATAGCACTTCGCAACTATTCTACGACTTGGTACGCTCTCACAGTACAAGTCATGCGGGCGACGTTTGATTCTTTAATCGATGGATAGCATATCATCATTTGACGAGTAAGTGGATAGAAGTTCGATGCATGACTCGAATTGATGGAGAACTCACCTATGGCGAGAGCCAACGTTTTCAGGGAGCCTTTTAGACCGTCTGGACATTTACTCTGAACGACGGCAAAGAATATTAATTATCCTGACCCTTTCCACTGTTAAGCCAGCTCATCGACATCGATTTACTGGTATCGCTGTGGAAATTCTTCATCTTCGTTCCTGGTCCGACCGCAGGCTAAAGTCTCTCACATGGTACCTACGGACCATTTTGTGGTGAGAAATTAACCCCACAGCCGTGCTAGCCTCGAATAGTTCAAGTCGATACACAAGTAATACACAATCCCTGAAGGGCGCTAGTCGAACCTTCCGTAACATTCTTGGACTTGTGGTCATGTTCTTGTGGGATCCGGGCCGCAGAATACGTGTATCTGCTTTCTGAACGTTAGGTTGGTGTGCATCCCTCGCTAGTTCGTATTTTACTCACCCAGTCCAAATTCCAGTCAATCCAACCTGATTTAACTGACGCTGAGGTGAGTGTTTACGGTTTGAAAAGCGTCTATCCGACGGCATATGCCCTGATGGCTTCTCTCCAAATTTACTTAGACGCTTGTGTCCTCGATGCGCGATCTGATTCCGGGTTCGAAGTCTAACAAGAGTCTTCCAACATGGTTATTGCTCCCCGATGAGTCGGAGAGAGCCAGCTTTCCGGATTGTATTCGATGGTAAAACCCCCGGGTTCCTTCCGAAGAATGTCAAACGCCACCGTCAGGCTTGAATGCGGTAACATATCACTTTCTAGCGGCGCTTCAGTCAGAACGGAATTGAGGAGCACTCAGGGAGTTACACGGTGCGCAGGGAGTGTCTTCTAGTACGAGATACCCACGTCTGCTGAATGACGTGTTTGCCAAACAGAATTTCGCCTGTAACCCTCCTTTCTGACTGGACGTAGTGGTGGCCTACTCGCGCATCGATCAGTGACGCATCGACCCCCAGTGATCGCTTCCAAGATAAGGGGTCGTCTTGCCCATTTCGGAAAGCAGTATGCCGTTTTCCTCCAAACCTTAACCTGTTTGCTAAATTTCATGGGCAGAATTGAAGCTCGACGCTCGACCCGTGATCATTCATGAATTGTATGTCTCGTCGGAATGTTCCTCGGTATTGATACTTCCCATCAGCGAGCGCAAAATGCGCCAAGTCGACGTCTTCAATCGATGGTCGATAGCTCCTAATAGAAATTGGAACTGTTCTCGAATGAGAACTCGCTAGAACATCGAAAAATCCGTGTGTTTACAGCATGCTGAATTGTCGCATGTGTTTGTTGGATCGTACACTCACAGGTGCAGATACGCTATCGACGTCGACGTTGACAATGTTTCAAAGACCGCGACAATCCAACAACTTTCATGTGACTCCCTTCTACTACCTCACTGAAAGGTAATTCGGATCGACGCAATCATGTCTTTGACGTCTCCTGCTGGAAAGGAAGACTCGCGTTGCACTGTAATTATTGGTGGGTGTCTCAGTTGCTTCAATTTGCTTCACCCACCGTCAACCAGTTTCGCTCGTTAGTATCTATAGCAAATAATGTCCGGAGCGGCAGGAGATCCTGGGTTCTCGGGATGCCCGCTCGTTTGGTCAAGCGGTCACGGGCAGTCGTACGCTTCGCACCTGATTAAAATGGCTCCCATTGGACGGAGTGCCGACGGCATACGGCCTAGAAGCCTTGCCCCTCAGTCGCGTCGCGTCACGTTGAAACTAAGAATAGATCATCCCATCAATGCGCCAGCTTCCAAGGTTATATCGGATTCTAGGAAGATGCGCCTGACATTGTTATTAAGCGGTGAAACTACATGGATACCGAAAGCGCCCTTTATTCGTATTCGCTACACCCGTGTCGGTCCTGTCCGGGAGAGTCTCCTAGTGCGTTCCGAATCCTTCCGCCCGCCTATTTAACCTCGAAACGTTTAGGTGGGTCCCATCTTCCTACACGGCAATGCTGAGGACCACAATTACCCGCCTGCCCGCGCGCCAACTTACCGTTGGCACTCTCTTCATACGAGGCGTCGCGACGAGCTCTACTCGCCACATTTCTGCTTCCTCTGAGAAAGCGCGTCAGTATTCTTCTTGGACATCTAATGAACGTGATATTGATCTACAACAACAGCCCTAGTTGAGACACGGCGCCTAGCGACGTCCGCTTCCCGATCTACTCAACTAACAGAGCCTGGTGCAAGCAGCACCTTGCCCATGCACGGTGACTGGGTGCTCTTCCACCCAATATACACCCCCGAAGAACTAAAATCCGTCGAAGTATAATAAAAATTTCGAGTCATCAACTTCCTTCTCACTCACTCTGCGCTAGGTTTTGCATCGTGATGCGCAAAGTCTCTCCGATAAATTGGCACACAATCTCGTAAAGCTATCCCGGTAAGTTATGAGTGACGTGCATCATTAAAAACGACGCGTATCTGATTGGTGCCCTTTAGATGGGGATATGATTTCGTCTCAGGCTACAAACACAAGCCCATTCCCGAGGGCAGCACCATGTCCCTCGATCAGCTACGGAAGGAGGGCTACCTCCTAACCGAGCAAGGCTGGCTCAACGTATGCCAAAGCTTGCGTCGCTTCTCGCACTCGTCACTCACAGCTCACATCACAGCGAATTCTGTTCTTGGAATCGATTGCGGGAGTGCCTGGAATGGTAGCTGCCACTCTCAGGCACCTGCAGAGTATCCGACTTATGCGGCGCGACAGTGGATGGTACGTGAAGCTTGTATACGCGGGGCCAAGTTCGCGCCCGTGGCTGATTTCTGTTTCAAAAGGATTCATACTTGTTTGGAGGAAGCTGAGAACGAGCGAATGCATCTCATGTATGTAAACAGCTCCTCGGACTTGCAAGGCTTACTGAACCCACCCAACTTCTCAGGACTTTCATGTCGCTTCGCAAGCCCTCGATTTTCTTCCGGGCCATGATTCTTGGCGCACAAGGCGTGTTCTACAACATGTTCTGTACGTGTTCCTTTTTTTATATCTCGGTTACCTTACCTGTGTACTCACCACGGCTTCAATGGCAGTCCTGGCATACCTGGTCTCCCCCAAGACATGCCATCGCTTTGTCGGGCATCTCGAAGAAGAGGCCGTTCTCACATAGTAAGCTTTTTTTACCCAGAACGTAATCGTCCCCCTCACCGTGCTCCGACTCAGCACCCGGTGCATCGCAGAGCTCGAAGCCGGGCGGCTTCCAGAGTGGTCTGAGCAGCCCGCGCCGCAGATTGCGATCGACTACTGGCGGCTCAGGCCAGAGGCGACGCTCCTCGATGTCATCTACGCCGTCCGGTCCGACGAGACCTCGCACCGCTTCGTGAACCACAGTCTCGCCAACCTCAACCCGAAGACAGATGTCAACCCGTTCGCCATGCGGGAGCCCGACATGCATGTGAAGGGCAAAAAGATTGCGTATGTTCATTTCCACGCTCGCCGGTTAAGCAAGCTGACGCCTCTCTACCGAAGATTTGACCGGGATGAGGCTGAAGAATATCTTCAGGAATCACACAACATCCTTATGGAACAAACCCGGTCCGCCCATGAAGCCATAAAGAAGCGCTCGACTTGAGTGGCGCATGGACTATAGATCAGGATTCTATGTATTATTACTTTATACTTGTACAGCAGCGAAACTCCCTTCTCAGACGCTATCAAGTTCGCACTACCTGCTCTCATTCATAGCATACTTACGATTATTTCTCAACTGTACACACATTTCTATTCTTTGTAGTTAATAGGATGGATCCATGACTGTCTATAATGATATACTCTAGAGCAAACAATCCTTGGTCCGGAAAACACAAGATGCCGAAGAGCAAAGCAAGAAAGTACAACACTACACTGATACAACATCGATGACATAGAGAGAATAAAGAAGGGTATCACAACGACCAGGACTTACGGCTAGTCGATCACCATATCCTCCACTTCAGCACCACTATGCGCAGAGACTGGAGAGGATGCGGCACCGGAAGACATATCATTGCCGGTTCTTGGAGCAACCGACTTCATGTGGTTGAATTCAGCATCCCCGCTGCCATATATCCTGCGTATTTCAGAGGCATGTTCACCAGCCTCCGCATACGATGAGCTATATTGCTCCAATCCGTCAATGCAGTTCTTGACCTCGGGGCGCCCCATACGTGCGAGAAGCGTCCCCGCCTGAATGCAGCTGACGTGCATCACGGCAGGATCCAGTCGCTGCGGAGAAAGCGATCAGATGGAGAGGTGACACACACGCACGGTCAGGAGAACGTACAAGATACTGGTTCGTCGTTAAAACTCCGGCCTAGAGAGCAAAGTTCCTCATCAGGTCTCCGCGGCGGTGGGGACGATCTACTCACAAGCGCAGATATTCGAAGAGCTCCATGGAGTGCTTCATCCGCCAGTTTGCGCTTGGCTCCTTCCATGGCCGTGTAATTCGCAATCGAGCTTTGAGAAGCGCCTATCCGCATGGCTTCGTTTATCTCTTTCACGCCGTACTCGTCGAGCGCATTGAAAAGAATTATCCACATGACATGGTACTGCGCGTCACTGGCACACGAAGACACCGCCTTTCAGCATTGTCGTGAGTTAAAAATATGGTATGAAGGCACCGCCTACCGTCACAAAATCCCACGACCCATTTTCATTACTAGGAACCCCAACAACTTGCAGATAGTGATCTCGCCATTCGCTAAGCGCGGTCGAGAAGTGCGTCAGTACCTCAAAAGGCACGCCGTCTGCGTCGGTGGCAGGTTTCCAAAGTGAACGAGACATCTGCCTCGCTGTTCGCGCCAGAGAATGTGCGGCGCGGTAGTATCCCTAAGCAAGGAACATGACGTTGATCAATATAGACGCGCCAAGACACCTGCTCAACGCGAACTCACCAGGAACTTTGAACATATGACCGTATGTCAGCTTCTCAAGCAATGTGGAATTCGCGTACCTCTAATTGCTCCCTGGGCGAAGGCGTCGTTCCATCTAGAACTTCCGAGCTGATGGGATCCACGGTGTAGAAGTCGATATCGTAATCATCGTCATCAAGGATGGGTTTGTGGCGGTAATAAAGAGACGAGTATGCATCACATATACACGCCATCCACCAGGCAAAGATCATTGTTCCTCGGTCTTCTGGGTCGCGAGAAGTAGAAGATATAACCGACTTGTGGTTAATCTAAATAGCCGAGTGAGTCAAGTATAAAATGACAGGGCGGACACGTACACCCAGGTCGAGAAGGTGCCGGGTGGCAGAGGCTAACCAAAAGCCATGGTATCCTGAGAACGAGATAAGGAGCCGTCCTGAACCACCTGGGAATGAATATACCTGTTTGGTCATCCGGAGTTTCTGCAGTCACGTCTGAGGCGCGATAATAATAAGTTGATCAAAGAACTTACGACTCTGTAAAGGTTCAATCAGGAGGCCAATGACAACGTGCTCGTCTTTGGGAATACGGTGGACCCTCAGCGCCTCCGCAATTTCCCTTGTCCTGTCAATTAAAGTCTTTGCTAGATGACTTTGACCGGCGTTGTGCTCTCGATCAGCAACGAGTAAGGGATGTTCAGAAAACTTGGCGCCCCATGATATAACGGTGGCGACTAGTGCGGGGTGTAGGTGCTTTCCCGGCACTGACGTGCTTGAAGGATGCAATCGCAAGCTGTTACGGAACTGCTCGGGGTTAAGGAGGGGAAGCCGAGTGTGCACAATCTGAAAAAATACTTCCACGAGGTCAAGGGCAAATCTGTCGAAAAGGAATAAGTGTATGCTATTAGAGACTGCGGAGGCGCGAGAGAAAACGGGAAGCATGGAACCGAAGAATGTCACTTGCTGCGCGTATTCTCAGGATGGAAGATGTACATACTCTGCTCTGAATGCGTCGTCTTCGAGTTTCCCTGCTTGTTCGCCCCAGAGAGCATAGGCCGAGCCTCTATGGTGTTGCGTAAACGATGCCGGATCACGATCACTAGAACACAAGTTACGAGAACGAGTTAATAATCGAAAGCTAGGCGAATAGCGTTACCCACTGACTTTGAGGTGTCTGGTGGTGAGAAGAGGTACACCAAGACATCTTGTGTTGACGAATCCAAGGTCACAGGTGGATAGAAGCTACACCGGTACACACTTGAGATCATCGGCATATGAGTTGTTGGACCATTTTCCAAAGTGGGCGAGCCGCTAGATGGAGTGATTGATCAGCAAATGCCGTCGCGGGATAGGACTAGGGCATACTTGTTTACGATGTTCGGAGATGGAGGGCTGAAAGAGACAAGTTAGCACAAGTATAAAAGCGCAAAGTCCACTCATTCCGAGTCGGCAATGATTTGCAAGCGGTCGCGCTCATCACACGGACCCGATGGGCGACAGAAATGAATCGGCGACGCATATGATGAGCAAAGGACGGAGAGGACGATCTCAGTCCGAGGAAGCTGGAAGCTCACCTGGAGTTTGCGGAGGAGGATTTCCGACGTCCTGGGGCAGTTCCGCGTTTCTTTTCGCTGGTGGCCTGTTGCACGAAATGGCTAGAATGGGGAAAACGCGCTGGTCCGACAGGGCGGAAGCAGATGAGATGAGGTCACGTACGTGCATGGATAGTTCTTGGATAGACAGTGCTATACACAAGGAGATGAATGCAGCGACCTGGATAGGAGAGGTGCGCGAGGTTACCTGACACTAGACGCAGATCGTGGGCAATGAGCTCGATGAATAAGCGGCGGAGACGAACCTTGTCGAGGCCGGGGAGACGATTACACTTGACCTTGCGCGACCTGCAGGCATCGCAGGCGGTGTTCTGTTTCCTTGGAGGCGGTAGAGTCTTTGCAAGTTCGTGCATCTGATTTTGCATGGACGGAGATGGGAGAACTAGGACTGGATATATGGCGCGATGAGCTCGATGCAGACAGCGAGCAAGAGGGGGGCGGCATACCGCTCTGTCCTGGAGATGCGGTCGTCGCGGTTGTGGAGGTCGAAGGGGGCATGTCGCGGTCGTTGTGCATGAACGGAGGAGCTGTCTGGATGCAGGGCCACACTTTATATTGATCGGCGGCAAGGGTAGGCGGAGCCGAAAGTAAAGACAGGTCACAGAGTGTGACAAAAATTACAGAGTTAGCTCTCACCATGGTCAAGGTAGAAATCATTGACGAAAAGGAAGACAACGGCAACAGCCCGTATGCCTCGACTTCGTCGTCCCGGACGTCCTCGAGCGAGTCGCTGTCTTCCGTGTCCTCGGAGCTCTCTGCCGACGAGACGCTGTTGGAGCGCATTGCCGCCCTCGTAGACATTGTCCCTCCCACAACACGCCATTCCATCGTCTCGCGCGTCTCAAAGACCGCGTCCTTTGTCAAAAAGACCTCAAAGGTCGTCGGCAACATTGTCTGGATAGTCACCACGTCAGCGCTCCTGGTCGCGCTGCCTCTCGCGCTCAGCTTGGAGGACGAAGCCAAGATTGTTACCCAGGAGAAGGAGATGCTCGAGCAGCAGCAGGGTGCCCAGCAGGTTGGTGTTTGTGCTCAAAACTATCATACATGCTCAATTTTTGCCAGATGCTTTCACCCATGTACGGTCAACAGAGTCAGCCAAAGCAATTGGTTCCACCAGGCTTCTAATCACTGTTCTGTATCCTACCACACCACTCGCTATGTATAAATGCACCATTTAATTCTCATGCACAACGGTCAGAATAAAATAATTGTCATTTGTCAGCTACAAGAAGACTCTTTCAATATTCTGATTGAGATTCCAACTGGAATACCTGTCAGAGCTGTCTTGTAGATAAGAAAAGACACTTACAGAGGGTCTGGGAGGGAAGACAGGTGGTCTATCAAAGTTCTCCGAGGAGCGGTAACGTCTGAGGTACGAGATGGCGTGGTGTTCGATTTCTGAAGGTGTCACTCCAAACTCGCTCCAATTCCCGGGAACCTCAGCATCATCGATATATCTCCGGGTCACCTCGTCGGGGCTGAGAATGGGCCACCACAACGACCTGCTGGCGGCAGTGGCAATCAGAGACGCTACCGCTTTGGGGATCGTGGGTGCCTTGGATGGCGCGTTCAATGTAACAGCTGTAACCATGTCCAACAGATACTCGTAGGTGAGCGTCGAAGGGCCCGGAAGGTTGATCGTCCCGGCAATTGGGGGATGGCCATAAGGCTTGCTAGCACTTGGGCGACATCTATAACCTAATCGACGCGTTTTCATGAGCAACAATGACTTTAGAGAGGAAAAGACTTGCATGGGCAGGCCGGACTTTGGTCTGAGCATTGTTAAGCTTCCACCAGATCGGCCAGACTAGAGAACCGTCATTACATGAGCGCCGAGATAGCCTACCACTTACTAGCCATGTTGTTCAAGAACTTGTCCTCAAAGCCGTACATCGCGGGAGGTCTGACGATGGTGGCATCCTTGTAGACAGCTCTGACACGTTCTTCGCCTGCAGCTTTGGCCTGGTAGAGCTTGGATGGAGACGAAGCCGAGGCGTTAAGGTGCGAGACGTGCACAAAGCGAGGAACACCATGTTCAGCAGCAATCCGTGCAATTCGCTCGGCGCCGTCGACGTGTACAGATCCAAAGTCAAAGTTTCTAAACAGGACGGTAAATGCGCGGCCCCAAAAGCCAGCTGTTGGACTGACTTGGTTTCGTAGTCGCGGCCGACCAGGTTGTACACGATATCAGAGTGTCGCAGGCACTCTGCTATTTGATCTTCGCGACGGATGTCCCATTCCTAGGGCACTCCGTTAGTGTACGTCGGGTGAAAATGGGATGCACGAACCATAGGAACAATTTGGCCGAGGTCTCCCATGGGTTTGAGATGCCGTTTCTCGTCCTCGTCACGGTAGGGAATAACGACCTGGGTACCCAGCTTGGCTGTACGCATAATATGAGCTTGAGCTCGCGATATTTCAAAGGCTTTACGGACCGAGCTTTGACACCAGATAGCGACCCAAAAAGCCAGTGCATCCAAACACAGTCACGACGTGACCGGAGACGGCACTGTAGCCTGGAGGGCCCGACCCGACGACGGCCTTTCTGGTGGGCAGCATAGAGAGATCATGGTATGTTCGCTGTCATTTGTTAGTCCAGCGTCATTGAGCACAGCGACGAACAAGGCGCACCGTTCCCTGGCGGCGCACAGCGCGGAGAATATTGGCAGAGGAGGATGCCATGCCCGCCGTGGATAACGCTGAGGATATGGTTGGTCGGTGAATGGCGGGATTATTGGGTCGTGACGACGTGACGTCAGGCGTGACAAGATTTTGCCTCTGCAACTTTCATGGCCCAGGGAAAGACAAAAGGCCTCCAGGCCAAGTCGCCGGCTGCAGCATCCAGACATGCCGCAAAGGCAGCTGCAGGAACCAAGAAGGGAAAACGACACATACCACCGAAAAAGACCGTCCTGGTCAAGCAGGCGCAGATGCACAAAGTGCTTCGTTTTCATCGTGGATTGCTTGTAATTTGTGTTGACAGGCTGTTACAGAGCTTGACTGCGAAAATCAACAAATCGATTGAGCAGCAGATGGTCACGGCCGCGTCGGCTGGAAAGCTGACCATCATGAGGAACTCTGGCCCTCAACCGTACGCGATTTCGCGTCTAATTCTCCTCTATTTAGCTTATAGGCTATTTAGATCGTCTTCAAAGTCATGATATTATACTAGAGCATTGAGGAACCAAGTGCACGCTACGAAGGTCTGGCCCTAATCGAACTCTCGATTAGTGTTTATTGCTTTGCTACTTGGGAGCTTGTTATCATGGAAAGTTGATGTTAAACTAGTCAATTCCTCGGTCGAGTTGGGGAATCTTAAACGCTCGTGTTGTATCCATTAATGCTTAGTCTATTGTCCTAGATGTACAAGTTTCTTTGAGAGATACTCATTATAACGCGGGTATAGATCGAGAGGTTAACTGTAGCGCCAGATTCACAGCGACGCCATTCTGTCCAACGTCGACAAGACATCGTCTCTCGATACAGCAGCTATCGCTGTCATAATCGGCTTCTTGGCCCCCATAGTGGCATGTACGACTAGTCGAGCCAATACTTCGCCCTGTAATATATGGAGTCAGTGACTGACAAAGACCATGCACACGAGGGACTTACCAACTCTACTAAAATCGCTACAACGATCAACCTAACTCAAGGTGTCAATAATCAGATCATAGACGTGGCAGGAAACGTACCAAATAACGATCCATGTTATTCTCTCCATCGCCGAATTGTTTAAATGATCGTGAATCGCGTCGAGCTTAAAGAATTGTAAGAATAGAGCAACTTGGAACTGTATGGCACTCACGAAATCACTCGCAACTCCCAGTTTATCATTCAACACCTGCACTCTGCCTTTGAGCTCCATATACTCTCTCACCGCATCGTACAGCTCCTTCAAACTCGCTTCGCTCCAGAAGAGCTCGGGCACATCGAGGACATTGGACACCAAGTTTACGTCGCGTCGCAACTTGAATAAACGCCCCGTCAGCTTGAGCGCTTCATGTCGTTTCAACTGGAGAGCACCGGACTCGGCAAGCTGCTTGGGTATAGAAAGCGTCATGGGTGACGACAAAACGCGCTGGGCGTTGGTCTCATAGTGGGCTAGGAGTGTGGATTGCGCAAGGGCGTGTGCTATAGATATTTTGAGAAGATGAGAACGCGACTTGAGGGTGAAAAAGTCGTTATAGATTCGAGGATAGGATATGTAAGGGTCATGCTGCAAGCAGAATAAATTTTCAAAAGTTGACCAAACGAATAGAGGAAACGAACCGTATAGTGGCATTCTTCTACCTCCCAGTCTTCGTCACTAATTTTGCGCATTAGGATATTGGCGTTCTCCAGGTCGTCTAGGACACCTCGCTCTTGGCCTTCGTTGAGCCCGAAAAACACAACAACACCATACTCGAAGAACACAACTTCTGCTACGTCTTCGGGGACACTGGCTGTGGTTTGGCGCCGCGTTATCCTAGGACTTGATATCTCCTCTGGTTCAGCGTCAGAGACGGCTGTAGTTGCCTCTGCCTCTGAGGGCGTTTCTGGTTCATAAGTGTTTCTCGCAGAGAACGTACGGGTAGTGACCGGAGACGACGAGATATATCCGTCATGGTGGGTCGTATCGTCGTTCGCGCCAGTAAAGTATGTACCCTGGTAGCCATTTTCTTCTGCTTCAGACAAGCGTGACAAAATGGCATTTCCAGCATCCGCATGGGACGGGGCAGAGGAGCGGATATTGGAATTGGGGCCGTATCCTGGTAGAAGGGGCAAGTGATACATCTGCAGCAGTCAGATTAAAATGTATACGCACAGAGCATCACTCACGGCGTACAAAGCTTCGTCAAAGACCCTTGGAGAAACGTTATGCTCCCGCTTGAGAAACGATGCCAGCAGCTTCATCTGGAACGATTCAGCGACGCAGTAGGCAGTGAGCCGCTTGAAGCCAGCACGATGGCGCTGCTCCTTGTTCATCTTCTCCGCCTCACTCTTGTACTCGCGTACGACGCCAGCGTCCGTTTCATAGCCCAGTGTCAGGTCTCCGTCGGCATCAGCATGCAGTGGTTTTGTCTGGGGCGCAGAGGGTAGTACGACGAGCTTTTGGGACGTTTTGGATGTACGCTGGTTCTTGGCACCACCGCCCGCCGACACCGACGTCCGCCGCGGAGGGACATTCCTGTCGCCGAGCGAGGCAAGGCGGTTGGGACGGGTACGCCTGCCTGGCAACTTGGAAGTCGATGGTAAACGCAATGGTTCCGCTCTTGACATGTTCGTTACAAAACAAGCCTGTTCCCGATCCGAACTTGACTTTTAACCGTCATCATCGCTCGTCGCGTCGGCAACAGCGCATCTGCCCTCGAACAATGTGTCGTTGCTAGATTTCATGGTTTCGCCGGCGCAGGCAGACAAACGCCTTCTCTGGGATCCGCGCCAGGGCAACAAGTTCATTGTTGGCGGGCGGTCCCAGCTCACTCTGTACGAATGGACTCCGGAATACCCTGAGATTCGCCATATTACTTCTAAACATGGTCTTGAACATATGAAAGTACGCGTTTCATCTGAATACAATTCTAGTAAGGAATTTTTATCTACTCTCAGTGCTTTGCATGGTCTCCCGACCATTATTTCGACGACCTGATAGCCGTGGGGTACTCAACTGGTCGTCTGGATCTTATCCGTCTGGAAGCATCCAAACATGCGCGTCAAAGCAATCTGCTGTCCACCGGTCCCTCTGTATCTCTTCCCTTGCGCAACTACCGCTCGTGTAATGCCCTCTCCTTCTGCCCTGCAGATCCCAATTATCTGGCTGTAGGGCTCGACAAAGTACGCGGTGATTGCAGTGTCGTTGTGTGGGACATTGAAAGCACTATGCCATCCATGATGTTTCCCCTCGATAAATTTGACGCCACCACGACAGTGTCTAGACCCAGCCTTCACTTCCCCACGCTGAGTTAGGTCCCAAAGTGGATCGGCGAATTGTGCAACAGCATGCTCCCACCGAAGTCGTGTCGGCGTTAACGTTCCTCCCACATTGCACGAATCTCGTACTCGCTAGTATATCTTCTCGGTGGCTACGACTCTTTGACTTGCGCACTCCCGGTCCAGCTGTATTCAACGTGGGATTGAAAGTGTCCGGAATGGCGACAGATCCTTTTGACCCGCGACGCGTCGCATGCTTCGGAGAAGGGCTTATCACTCTTTGGGATACCAGAAAACTCGTGCAGCCCATACTCAGTTTTTCTGAGAAGGATGCGGTCGGGGAAGGTGCCAGTTCGCAGTCCTTACCGGGTATCTACTCGTCTGTAGAATTCTCATCTACAAGGAGAGGTGTCCTGGCTACTTTACACCAAGGTGCTCGTCATGTTCGGATGTGGGACATGATGGAAGCTCGTGCACACGTCGTCAGCGATACATCCTCCGAGACAGAAAAGTCGCGCGACTCTGCACCTTCCCATCGCCTAGCAAAGCGATCATGGGCTAACTTACCATGGAGTGGAGGTCCAAGTGGAAATGATTCCTTCAAGGAACATCCTCCATCCGTGGATACCAGCATTATTCTTTCCGATACACGTCGAAGTGGATGATATTTCTGTGTCTATCACCTTTGCTAACACTCACTACAGCGAAAACATTCGATCGACCGTTGTCTTCGTTCGCATTGGTCCCACCCCCTCAAGAACAGCCTAGTATCTTGACGACATCCATCATGGTCGTAAACGGTGAAGGCGATCTTGAGCTGCACTCGTTATATGACACACCAAAACAAACATGTTGGAGTGCCCGCGGTGATCTTGCCATGGGTGCTGGCTTCTCTTTCCGAGTCATTTACACCGTTGCCGACCAGGAAGTCCCGGAGCCATGGGATCTCCCTCAAGCACTGACCCAGCCCACCCGGAGCGCAACAACATCTCGGTCGCGTGGTCGAGAAAAGCGTCGTTCCCCGGATCCCAATGCTTCATTCACCCCTCCATTGTACAACCATCGCGAGGATGAATCTCCAGTTGGTTCAGGCAGTCGTGGGGTGTCTATTGCATTGGCCACCAATTTGGCCACGACCCGGCCAGATAAACGATCGTTTAGCCCTGCTTCTCTGCGCGTACATGAATCCCAGATAAATGCTGGAAGCCCTCTCCTCAAGCGGTCCATCTCACGCCCTCGACAGGACCCGATATCAGTCAAGGCCAAGTCGTCTCTGTCTCCTGATACGCGTAACGCTGGGCCGAGTAAAATCAGAAAGACGCCATTGAAAGGTGTGGCGGCTACTGTGGAGGACGATATATCTATGGTCATGAGGAGAAGAGTCATCAGTGGCTATGGCATCAAGAATGTAGGCCTTCTATAATGAACACTTGTTGCAAAACACTTACCGCGCTCCATTCACAGCCGGATGAAAATGGCGCTATCGTGCAAAATGGAACCGATACGTATGACAGTTCTGCTCAGATCCTATCAGACCTGTGGGGATGGATATCCTGTCAGTTGTTCCTCACTCTTTTTTATTATGACTCACGACGCACAGATTCCCGTAACATCCTGTGCAACCCGACCCCCATGATCAACGGTTACGATTTTAGCTACGAAGGTCTACTCAGTATATGGGAGGGTATGGAGCCGCGCTTCTCAGCACCGCCTGTACACCACACGCTCCTTGAGCCGCCAGCAAATGACACACTACTTAGCGGCCGAAGATCTCGCTCGCCTGCCGGGGAATCACACGGAAACTTCAGCGCCGCACTAAAAGAACTACTTTCTCGCGGAAGCATTGAAACTGCGTGGACTCCTGCTGCTACAACGTCACGACAGTTACAAAGACAGGTCGCGCTGCAGCTTATTGGATGGAGTCTCCGGGATTCAGAGCTTCAAAAAGACATTGATAGGTAAATGTCATTGCGTCGTGTCTGCATTTGAATCATCTCCTATCAGGTGGGAGAGCAATGGAAAGATTTCTCGAGCCGCCTGCTGGCTAGTGTTCATCAAACAGTATGGCAAAGCTGTTAGGCTGTTGTTGGCGAGTGAAGGTATAGTTGCTTTCAATCTCATGGCGCCCAACTCATCGATGCTTTAGATGAAAGTCATCATATGATGTCGGGCATGCTCGCTGCTTTGACAGCGCATCACACGGAATCTCGTTCGAGTGGCATACGATCGTCCGACCTGCGTGAGCATTGCGAACGCGTCATTGTCAAGCTCCAGGACCCATACCTGAGAGCCATGCTCACTCATCTTGCGCTTGGCGATTGGTCGGAGGTCTTGGAGGAAGAGCTCATTCCTTTCCGTGAACGGCTTGCTATCGCATTCCAGTTCCTGGATGACAAGACGCTGTCCTCTTACCTGAGAAGGGTTAAAGACCGTACCAATGGGGGCGACATTGACGCTATCATTGTTACTGGGCTCACGAAAGCTGGCATGAACATCCTGCAATCCTACGTTGACAAATCGGGCGACATCCAAACGGCGGCAATTATGGCTTCGTATGTGTGCCCGTCGAAGTTTACGGATGCGCGCGTCGATCGTTGGTTAGATGCATATCGCGATTTACTGGACGGGTTTAGGTTGTTTCATCATCGCGTGGATTTCGATGTCACTAGAGGTCAGATCGTGCAAGAATTTGTTGACGATGGATATAACCCACCGGAGGTTTGGGCGCCGAGGCAGATTTTGATTCGGTGCAACTATTGTAATAAGACCATCAGCGACGATGGCTCCGAAATCCGCCGCACAAAGGTGAGACCTGCATTCGATGAAATGGATAATGTTAATGTATCCTCTCCAGGCAACGAGTTGTCCTCATTGTTCCCGTTCGCTTCCCCGCTGCTCAGTTTGTTTGATGACCTTGAGTGTCATTCCGGACGCGGCTCGAGAGGTCGAGCTTGCTCACACCTCAGCGCAATATGCTGGTGAATACTGCTGTCACCTTGGCATAGCTTCGCACTGATGTTCCTCTGAAGACACTATTGACGATGCTATCGTTATATGTCAAACCTGTAGACATGGCGGCCACGCTTCGCATGTGATGGACTGGTTTTTCGATGGTGATGGGACACAGTCTCATGCAACGTGTGCTGTTGCGAATTGCGATTGTCAGTGTGCGGACAACATGTAGATTGATCTCGCTCGCATTATTTATTTCGTTTGCATTGCTATTTTGTTGTACTTTATGCTTTCTTAGGTTTCTCAACAGTCACAGTGGAGAACAGATTCATTTGAGTCGTGATGATTGGAAGTTAAGGACAGTGGAGATATCTAAAACAACAGATGAAAGCAGATGGAAAACATAGTGGCGTGTATATACAAAACCCGTGGTCTGTCTGAGTAGTAGCAGATCCATATGGGCGGTGGTGTGTCTGGATCTTCAAGCTGAACGGTTAGCAAATGCGATCTGCCTCAACTTAGTGAGTTCCTTGAATTCCTTGTCAGTCATGGCCGAAATACTGCGACCGATGACCCAATCCTCGATCTCCCTGTTTAGCCTCTCCATCTCGCGCCTGTTCTGTTTCGTCTGTTCCCAGAGCCACAAAGAGTCAGGGGTCCACGCTCCGCTGCAGACACGTTTCATGGTTTTGAAGACGAGGCCAGTGATTGGGCGTCTGAAGAGGAAGTGTGTGGAAAGTGGCGTGGGGAGGGCAGCAAGGGCGCTTTGAACGAGCGACAGGCAGACGCATGTCCCGATAACTGCGAAGGCAAAGGTACGATACAACTGCCAGACCAAGTCGATCCATCCGACGAAGGTCAATCCCATGCAGAGCATGCAGAGATAGGCGCCATTGTGCACTACCCACGAGACGTATAGGAACTGAAAGCGTGTCCATATCTGAGTTTCTGTCAGAAGCGTTGCGCATTCATGATGCGCTAAATGATCACCTCGTCATAGATAGCATGCAGGGACAACCGCCAGGTTATCTTGTGCTTAGATGCGACGAACTAGAAGGGGATCATAGTCATGATCGAGGGAAATCAAAATAGTGGCGCAGACTTACTTTGCCTTTCGAATCTTCTAGAACGGATTTGCAGTGCCACTTGAACATGAGAGTCATGACGTTCAGAACATAGGATCCGCAGAGAAGCATCTCGAAGCGTGGTGATGGAAGCGGAGGTCGGAAGCCGTGGATTGACAGCGCGAAGATGGCGAGAGGTGCGGTCATGCACAGGACAAACAACGTCTGGGTCGGAGGCAAAGTGCTGTTGTTCAGATGCGCTAGGAAGACGAAATGATACGTACGAGTACCAGCAGGATTTCCAGCATCATTGCCCAACGAGTTGCCCGATTGTTGAACGACGAATGGATCGGCTTCCTTTGAACAACGGGTACGGCTTTCTTCTCGACATCGATAGGCATCGAGGGGGCTGTATTCTCCATGGTGTGTTGCTTGCCTTGATGTGCCCACATTAGACGTACAACGGAGTTACAGAACGGGCACTTACAGGTAGTTGTAGCACCAGTGAGGGGGTTGATGGGCAGACACAGATGTGGGAGAGCGCTTAAATCGTTACTGCATTCAACACTTCCCACAATATGCGTGTGGGAAGAAATGTATCGTCCGGAAGGGGATCGGGCCATACCATCAGTACTATTGTTCGGAAGGGGATCGAGCCATACCATCACGACATCGAAATCGAGGCGTCTACGCGTGTACAACGCGTCAATAATAGGAAGAAAGGAAATGTATGGTTAAGATACATAAGAGGTCGCTGAATAGTGTTGCTATTAATTCGGTATGTATCACTCACATCGACCTAAGGCCAAGTGTGTCTACTCGTGTGTGTGTTATGTATACCCGCTATTTTAGCCTCCTTCACCAGCCAAATAGTCGAGTATTATGTTCCCTCTGTTTAGAGAGCGGGAACCATGGCTCCAAACTTGTTCTCCGACACAGCGCCGCGCAAGTTGGATACCGCCGATAAGGTGTTGCTCTTGAGCAGGGTACCCTGTTTGATTTGCGATACGATGGAGTCGACGAGGATGGCGGCGGCAACGATGGCCCCGAGGGCGACCGTACCGGCAGGGTAGAAGTGGAAGAGGAGGGAGCTGATACCAGCACTGAAAGCGGTTACGCATGCAGCGTTCATGTAGCCAGAAGCCTTCGAGACGCCGGAAATGTAAGAGCCTTTGACCTGCAACAAGTATGATTATCGTCGTTTTGTAGTATCAAAAGGGTAGACTAACGTTGTTGACACCAGAGAAGACATAACTGGTAACACTAGGCTGGGTGTGAATCTTCTGGTCATAGGTAGAGAGCAGGCTTCGCGCATGCGCTATAGTCAGCACGGTTCCGATCGTCATGAGGTATGCAGTCGAAATGATGGTGTCGAATGAGGCCGATAAACCTTCGTCAAAGTGGCGCATCTTGAGAAGGAGCATGGGTAACGCGAACGGAGAGGTGACGGCAAGAATAAGGCTCGTCTATCAAAATGGCTATCAGAAATCTTTCTCCGTCTGCTCGCGAAGTACACACGGCAAGAAGCTGGAACTTCAGCTTGATACCCATGCGCTGGACAATGTACTTCTCATACCCAATCGACGCGCTCTTGGGGCCTGAGGATGAGCCTTTCGTCTCTGTTGGCGTCTAGTTCCAACGTGTAAGTCGAAATTTTGAGAGAGCTGGAGAAACGGGTCACTCACAGACCATTGGGTTTGAGGAATGAAAGCCATTGCTGCAACAACGTCGAAGTGATTTCCAGAGCGCTCGTCACGTATAATATCTCAATCGCTTTGGCTTACTCGGTGCCACCTCGCTCTTCGCATCAACCCTCCCCGCGCACGATACGTTATGCAAGCCTTACGGGACCTAGGTTGAGCGGGGTTCGAAGCCCAGACCGCTGCTTCAAGTCTGTGTTTGCTAGCGTCGATATCTCCTTGGGTGGCGGCAGTGACAAATGCTTGTGGGCCCCCGTTAACTCTTCAGCGTCTGCAGATACCCTACTAGTCACTCGGACTTAGAGCTTTGACCCTCGGCCAAACGGCAACCAACCAGTGAAACGAGAACAACGCAGTTACAGCGGGCAGCCTGCTGGCAGATCAATAATCATGAGCACAAGAACGGAGATGGTCGACCGAGCAGTGTTCAGCGACTCGATGCTGCTGAAATATTGACCTGACAATGCGCGACAAAGATCCTCCATGTACACCTCACAAAAATTCATATACCAGACAGCTCGTCGTGTCGATGGTCTTCTAGCGGACATTGCGCAAATGATAACAAGATTGACGGAACGCGAAGCTGGGCGCAATAACCTCTGACAGATCAGACCTACTTCGGCTGCCGGAGATGATAAGGTTGTGCTTGTGTTATTGCCTAAGACTACAGCGGCTTGAACAGAGTAGGTGTATCATGGCACCTGGGGTTACAGATTTGTGAGTGTTTTAGTAAACAAAGCCGATCGAGAGCCTGAGTTGCTGCAAAACAAGAAAGTAAGCAGGACGAAAAATATACTGTAAGACCCAATGGCGGTCAAGACACAGCAGGTCCCGGGGGGTCGAACCCACGAGTTCTGCATTGTCACTGTCAACAGAAATTAGGCTATCCTAATTAGTACTTGAACAGCGATGGATTTCACTAGAATTAGGCCTTCGGGCCGCCACCCCTGCCTTGAAAGTAACAGTAGTCGCCCTTCAAAGCGCAACAGGTCCTGAATAGAACATAGACTGAGCCGCGAGAGCACGTCAATGGCAAGAATCATTTCCATCCAGACTGTTGGTCGTATAGCACGCTGGTGCCGCCAGACGCGGTTTGGGGGCACGTCGGCTATCGGTGGCGCTTGGAGCGATTTAATCCTAATCTTTGGTATAGTAGACGCGACATGATGCGGCGAGATCAAGATTTGAGGGCTTCGGGATGCTGAGCGCGTATTTGGGAACTCCGGCGGTGGATGTAGGAGGCGCGTGCGCTGCCATAGGTCAGCAAAGTTTCTGCGCGCAACCGTTTGCAAGGAACGTACCAAAAATATATATGGTAGTAAAGATGCATCATTACAAATTGGGTGAGTGTGGACCGTCTGCTGCTTCAGCTTTAAGATCAGCGTTCCAACAAGGAGTAGAGTGGCAAAAAAATACACGTTCTATGCTGTTGCGTTTTGTATTTGGATACGCCGTGTCTGACGAGTCACGCGCGAGCGCCAGTCAATCTTTCCAAACTTACAAATCAGCGCAACATCGTCTTCTGGCAGTTGTTGAACGACGGCACTTGGATCAGACAAGATGCGTTCCTCATGCTAATCCACCACCACCTCCGCCTTGTGAACCTGCCACGCTCAGACGATCAGCGAGTCCGTCGTCGTATGCACAACCTGCTATACGAGAATCGGACAACGAAGAGGAGGGCGATTGGAGCAAGGTCGAAGCCTGTGTTCAGGTGGGCTACAGGACATTGAAGTCAGAGGATTTCCTTTAGCAAAACGCTGGAGGAAGAAATGGAGAAATAGATAGAACAAGAATAAGAGTAGAAGCAGGACGAATATGACGGTTTGCTAAGAGGAGCCGGCATCAAAGAGCCTAACGCCCATCTCATCAATTCACAGAGTTTGATGATTATTCGTCTAGTGGGAGTGATAGTGACGGCGACGGAGCGGACTGGGATCGTACTTGACACCTGTTACTGAGTTGAGATGCTATCGATATACAATGAATCTGTGATTCGTCGCCTATTAGTGTAACGCTGTGTTGAGTTTGGTCAAGGGACGGCCAGGACTGTACAGTACCGCTTGCGTTTTTGTAAATCGTCCATGACTTTGGTCAAGGGTCGGATAGGATGTTCCCTTTCCCTCCGGCGCCTAACAGGCATGCATTTGTAGTCGGTTCTCAGATTTAGTCTATACGTACGTACCTGTCGTTAAACCAATTTTCGACTTTTAAAGGGCTCAGCCCCAGCTTCTGCACCAGCGCATCAAAGGCGCCTGTCTGCTTTGGGTATGGGTCTCGTTGGAAATGATCCTCCAAGATAGCGAGCTCGTCATTGGACATCCGCAATCGGGGAGGTGCTAGTGGCATTACTACATTGCCTGAGACAAGACCCCGGCGCACCCTAGATCTGTACACATACATAGGTCAATGACGGTCCGCTGCCTAGCACAAGACTCATTTAGTTCACCGGAGGTTGACGAGCAGCTTTGTACCGATCCGTTTTTTGTCCATGCCGAGGCGCTCCGCCAAGAGCACTATCTCGCTGTCATTGGGGTACAGGTTGCGAGCGCATTGATCGCGTAGTATCTTCTTTTGCTCGTTTGTACATAATTCACGATGGCGAAATATGCTTGTGTCTTGTCCGTGAAGACTGCGGGTGTTTTTGTCCGTGGTACGACTGGAGACTCGAAATAAGTAGACGTAAAGCAGAAATAGCGCGTTTTACAACGTACCGATAAATAAACCAGCGCGAAAGGGATTTCATAGGGACGCCCAGATCCTGTGCCACGATCTCTCGCCTCTCGAGACTGGGGTAATGGTCTTCTTCGTAGATGAGTTCGAGCTGTTTGCGAAAAGGCCTTAGGTTCACATTGGCGCTTTTTCTCTCTATAATGCTCTTCGTCGACGACAGGAACCGCTGTAATGTGAGTGTCCCGGTAGTGACATGTCCGCGGAAACTGAACATGGTGGGAAGCATCCCCCACCCGTTTTGATCTTGGAAGAGAGCGTGTAGAGTAGCCGTGCAGCCCAGAAAGGCAGGCGAATAGTGACCTGGTCCGTGCGCACCATCAGCACTATATAACGCGTGTTCGGACATCTGAACACCTCATACTTACCTTGATGGCACAAGTCCCTTCATGTCCCGGATTTGTGGGCCGTGGAGATCCTTCATAGCACGGCGACCCTGTCCATACAGAGGGTGTCTGCGGCTTGTATAGGCTTCGGCTTATGCACCGTCTCAATATTTTCCTGTTCCACTTTGGCCACTCTGGCTGGGTGGGCCTCCTTTTTTTTGGTCGGAAGAAGGTTCTAACCCTAACCCAGATAGAGTGCGCCACACACAAATATTACTCCTTTACTACAGTTGTTGTCCTTACATGCATGATATCATCAGTTCTTTTACAAAGCAAATTGCATCCCAGGTCCTCCTTTCGATGCTCTGTGAAGACATTCTTATGGGCCCTAGATAGAATAAGCAGAGGAGGAGCTGTGTTTGCCGCGACTCAATGCTATCTCCAAGCGGGGATTCGCAATGAAGACTCAACTTCACAACAGATCACGACTATGTGTTCCCAAGGTTCTCCCATTCATGCTTGTTGCTTTACACAATCTGAGAAATTCGGGGACTAATCAAAATAGAGTCATCTCGGTCTACTCATCCGAAAGCATCATGTGCTTTTAGTCAATCTGGTATCCTGAAGAAGACCTTTAGGTTACTATACACGCTAGGCTCTGCACGACGACGACCGCTCTCTGTCGCCATTTCTGACATGTCATCTATCACATTCGAACCGCAACACGCCTCAACACGCCAGCAAGTCTTCGCGTGACTCAAATACATGATGCATATGACTATCTGCTCTCTTGTGACGCCATTCTAACAGCCGTTTTACCTCTTGATGAATTCAGTCTCTTATCAATCTTTCTTTCCTCTGGGGCTGGAGCCTTCCCACGAATCAAAAATCGGACAGCTCCAGTCGAATATAAGCTTAGAGTCGATGTAAGTGTAACTATCATCCTCATCGCACAACCCCAGTCCTCAAATATGTCTTCCAAACACATTGCTCTCATCATAGGCGCTGGCTCCAACGTCGGTGGCTCCGTAGCACAAACTCTCGTCAAGCAGAACTACAAAGTTGCCGTTGGGTCGCGTACCAAACGCGACAACGTGCCAGATGGATTCTACCCCTTCACCGTCGATGTTACCAGACCTGAGAGCATCAAACCTGCTTTCGAAAAGGTCATTGCCGACGTTGGCCCACCTAATGTTATCTTCAACGGTGTGTACTCCCTTCTCGAGTACGACAAACGAATTGAATAGCACGTTGCCGCTGCTAGCTGCTACACTTGTGCCCGCTGACGCTGAGGACGCACTTTCACTTCCCCTCTCCGGATTCCAACAGGGCCATACCGTCACGGAGAGCTTCTACATCGCCGCTCAAGAAGCTTTAACCTCTTTCCGCTCTCCAGTACACAACGATTCTCCAAAGACCTTCATCGTAACAGGAAACTTCCACCCATTTCTGCCACCTACTGTTGCTACTGCTCCGCGCTTTGGCTTGGCCCTTCAGAAGAGATCCGAAGCATATCTTACAGAATTGTTCCACAATGTTTACGGGAAGGAGGGAATCAGGTATGCGCTTTGTCTTGTAGGTAGGATGATTCCACGTAACTCATGTCGCCGACAAGATTCCACTATGCCCATCTAGTGTCCGCCGAAGGAGGAATTCCACCGTATGCCGATTTCCTCAAGAGTGGACCGGCCCATGCGAAGGCATACGTACATTTGATCAATGCCCCAGCATCTGAGGCTTGGGATTATAGGTAATCTTTTCCTCGAGCACCGTGCTTTGTGCTCATTCGTTACCCTCAGGTTCACGAAGGACGGTGAGAAGTACGCTCCACAGTAACAGTTGAGAAATAGAAAGACAATGTGACTTTAAACGTGAGCAACGCGGGCTTCTTAGTAAGACACTCGAGAACGGACAAATGAGATAATAGCAACAATCTCGTACATCACTGTGTTTTCCGACGATAATGCATCACCAACTCCGAGCTCTGGCGCCAGACATACTGTCTGACTGCAGCGAGATTGATGTCCAGAGGAAGCAATACATCATTGCAAAGAATTTCATATGACGCTTCGGCCAATTTCGCAGTGTGAGCGTGGGCGGGAAGAGGATGCCCATGAACATGATGATTTCCATCAAGGGAACCGCGTTCCGAGCTAGCCCTTGAAGTCGTCCTCGAAGAAGACGTGGTTGTGGAAATCCTGTCAAGCTTCTCTTGAACCTGTGCTCACCATGAGAGGGGACACACCAACGTCAACATGAAGACGTACGTGTAAAACTAATTTGCGGACTCGAAGGAACCGATTCGCCGTTAGTTTGGATTGAGTCCTAGATGAAGATGAGCGTCATCCACGGTTGATTTGAAAACAGCATACGTGTTAATCAACTCTGGTAACTCGTCATGCCAAGGCAAAAGAACGAAGCTGATTTTGACCTGAGCGGGTGCTGGAGGAATCTTACTCAAGAACAAAAACTCCAAAAGCCACATCGGAAGCACCCGCTCTAGTTCGAGCACACGTCGTCGCACATCCAGTTCGTCGCCAGACTGAGAGAACGGAATATGCGGAGTTCCTTGATAACGCATAGTCCATCCTCCCCAGCCGTCTTCTTCAGAGATCAACACGGTAAGCCCATGCGGCAAAGCATGAGTCGGTGCATCAGCCGATATAGGTGGGTTGAACGGCTGCGCGAGCAATACATCGACTGCCGTCTTGGGCTTCTCCGCGTGCGGCGGCTCTTGCTCCTTCGAAGGCATCGGCGTTATTGCATCTTCAGGCTCCGTCACTGTCGTCGACGCCGACGTAGGCTGAATAATCTCGCTTGTCGGTCTCGCGGTCCTACTCTTGCCAAAGTTCTTCAACCGACCCATGATACCTCCACCCGGGCTAGTCACCATTTCCGCTCGATCTTCAGAGACCGAAATGGAGTTCTGCCGTTTAACAGAAAAGTAATCTTCGGGCTTCGAGGAGTCCAAAGTGGTAGAGCGTAGACGGCGGTGCTGCATGGGTGTAGCGTCATTGGCAGGAAGCGTGGGTAGTGCGGGTATTGCACTGTTTGGTAACGCCAGGGGAGGTATAGATGTATTTAATGCTTGGATAGGTATAAGTGGCGTACGCAGTGATGCCTGGTGAAAGGAAGGGGAATGTGATGCCGGAATTGCGCGAATCATGTTGGGTGCGCATATGACACTGTAACCCACGGATATGTGTGGCTCCAAGTTGACGCTGTCCCGGGAAGGATGCGATCGTCGTCTAATCCTGTTTTCCTCTTTCAAAAAACCAAGAAAGAGATTGCGCAACACCCATTTGCCAATGTTCACTAAGAAGCTCCAGGCTCAGTCTCAACAGCATGAAAGAAGAAGAGGACCTACGCTTGGTTTCGTCACTATATCCAGTCCGTCCTTTGAAACCAACCTCATCCGCATAAACCTCGGCTTCGAAGCACCGTTCACTTATATGAACGGACAGCACTCCAGCCTTTGTGTCAGCGGTTGCCCAAGGGGAGACCACTGCCTCCCCTTCAATCCTCTCTCGCACAACCTCAAGGGCCTCCCTTGCACTGTGAGGGTGCTGACAGTGATGAACGTCATGTGGAGCATCTGCATCGGATAGCCCCTGGATTACGCCTTTACCATATACTCCTCGACACACGCCACGCACTAGGTCCCATACTGCAACTTCTCCTCGCGTATCCACTGTTAATGCATGTATCCTATCATTTAGGATTAGTGCCCTAACTAGTCCTGGCGCTCCGGGGGCCACCTCGACGGGAGACTTCAAGAGTGGTGTTGCTTCTGAAGCAAGCTCGCGAGCGTGATAAGCAGCTTCAGCAGAATCAGGCTGTGAGATTCCAGGGCCCACAGAGGAAGCCGTTTGCGGTTTGAACGACATTATAGATGCGGCTGAATACAGTGTAGCGACTTCTGGATCTCTTCCACCTGCAGTATATGGGAAGGGCGAAACCAACTTGATGAGAGATTCGTATGGTATCCCATACAGTGTACCATCCTCGTCCTCTTCGCCGCGTATCATAGAGGGAGCATGAAGGGAGGTCTCGTCTGTACTCCGCTTCTTTAGTGCTAGCGGCCTTGAGGATTGTGTCTCAAATGGTGTCGACGCGTCTAAGCTGATATCGCTGAAATCCTTTTGTAGAGCAAGGGCACGAACTGAACGATGCTTGGGGACATTCCATTTCCGGATACTAGAGTTGGTCCCAGATGCCGTCCATAATGACTGATCGTCAAGTGCAACGATCGCGTTTACCCCTCCAATCGGTTCAGTCGCGCCCTCAGTCACGCCGTCGCGACATAGAACCACGCATTCACCTTCAGCGACATCTGCACAACCTTCTACATCGACTCGACATACCCACCCTGCGCGATCGCCAGAGTAGAAGCACTCCAGTGAAGGCGATGAGGAGAATAGGCTCCAAACACTTTCGTCGTGGTGTGTGAATGTATGTAGACAACGTTGAGAAGCCAACGACCACAGTTTGACGGACGCGTCTGCGGATCCTGTGAGAAGATACCGGGCGTCTTCACTGATCAAGATAGCCCGTATGTTGTCGGTATGGCCGACCAACTTGCTGGTACGTTTACCAGATCGAGGGTCCCACAATCGGACGACTCGTTCCGGAGAGCCAGAGGCGATAGTCCGGCCACATGTATCGGCCGCCATAGCGTATACGGATGACTTTGGAGCACTGGCGTCAACAGGATTGAGAGTTATGATAGGATCCGAGGCACGAGAAAGGTCCCAGAGTTTGATAGTGCGGTCGAAGGACCCGGATGCTACCCAATTCTGTGAGGAACATTGGGCCAGACAGCGAACAAAATCTGAATGGGCGCCAATCTTGGAAGGTAAGGTGCTAGGTGAATGAGGGTTCCAAGCCTTGATAGTTCCGTCAGAGGATGCTGTGACCACGGTTTGGTTGGAGTTACAGAGAATGAGATCGTTGATCCAGTCCATATGCATCTGAGCAGATTGTCGAAACTTGGTGGGCTGAATGCCGTTCAGATTGGCATGAAGCAAAGAGTACAAACACCCACCTGCGCAGGACTGTCTGAATCTATTTCCCAAGTGTGATCGGAGGCTTTGGATGGTTTTCGCCGCTTGGCGAAAGCCGTTACGTCTCCCAAAACATCACCATCGCTGGCAATACGATCCTCATCGCCGTCCTCCTCGTCAATGGCGTCGTCACTCCAGCCGGTCATCATCTCCCAATGCCGGCCGCTCCGTATCCTCCACTGCTCTTCGTGCTCGGGACTGACGTCCGTTCGCTTGGGTCGCATGCCAACGCCTAAATCCCATCCAACAACTAGTCCATCTCTTCCTCCCGAGTACAAGATGCCTTCGGGCGCGTCCCGGCCTTCAAGCATTGTTGTGTCATCTAATGCTAGCGCTGATACACCGAGACGGTGTTGGGTGCCTGGAACGACCTGAGATGGAGAAGCAGCGGTGTCGAGAGGAATAAGTAGAGGTCCTGTTCGTCCCAAACGCGATATTCCGAGTGGAGGCAACGCCAGACGAGGAACGGGAACGGACGATGGCGAAAGCACATAGGAAACACGGCGCTTGGGAGTAGACATGATAGGCTGCGCAGAGATGATAAGACCGACAAACGTTGACTAATGATACAGCGAAATGTACAAAGACGCCAATGTGTTCATATCAATACAGTCGTGATAGTGAGAAGGAGAGTCGCGTTCAATCGGCACGTGCGTACCGAGCACTCAGTACTCAGTGATTAAGCAAACAATGAAGTAAAGATGAATGTTTTTATAGCACTGTACACTATGAATACAATGAGAATAATGTATACAGTGTTGTGTCAACAAGTGTGGCGCTAATAATGATATGCTCCTCCATCCTCATGTCCTTGCCTAGGGTTAGGGTTAAGACCTTCTTCCGACCAAAAAAAAGGAGGCCCACCCAGCCAGAGTGGCCAAAGTGGGACAGGAAAATATTGAGACGGTGCATAAGCCGAAGCCTATACAAGCCGCAGACACCCTCTGTATGGACAGGGTCGCCGTGCTATGAAGGATCTCCACGGCCCACAAATCCGGGACATGAAGGGACTTGTGCCATCAAGGTAAGTATGAGGTGTTCAGATGTCGGGGAGAAGTTTTTATAGTGCAGCCAGTACGCACGGACCAGGTCACGCATGGAACCCTAGATAAGATAGGGACGGTATATACGATCAAAATTTGCAGGTGGAAAATTGCATGGGGTTGATTGTACACCGACAGTGCGCGCAATGGCTGCGACCACGAACGCTGGCGTTCAGCGGCGCGTTTGCGGTTGGCTTAGTGGCCTCGGCAGGCTATCGATCGATATCCATGTCATGTGGGCGTCCAATCACGATTCCAGGTTACAGTAGACTCCCCGGAGTCTCTAGGTTCTCTTCCTTCCTCTCTTCCACCACTTTCTCAGCTCCCATGTCGTTCAAGCCGCCCCAGGATGCTCCCAAGTGGGACCACAACGCCGAACAAATCCTCAGCCTCACCAAGGAGAGCATCGCCAAACACCGTGGCCAGATGGACAAGATCGGCAGTCTGGCTGCAAAGGACTGTGATTTCAAATCGGTGCGTGTCGACTGCTTGTTCCTTGATTGCATCCGTTAATGATGCTCTCCAGGTCTTTGTATGTAGTTTGGCATTGAATCACATCATCCTCTGAAAAAGATGTAGCTCGCCCTTGCAGAAGCAGACACGCAGTTTGAGACTGTGTCCGAACCACTCTCTTTCTACCAGAACGTGTCCCCGGACAAAGACCTACGCGATGCCTCCAACGATGCTGAAGCCCTCGTCCGTGATTACGGTGTCGACGACTCCATGAGGCTGGACGTCTTCCAGGCCAAGACTGCTGCCCAAAAGAACATCAAAGAGTCTGGTGCCTGGGAGAAGCTCTCTCCCGAAGAGCAGCGCCTCGTTGAGAAAATGGTTAGCATATACATCAAGCAGCCAACACTATATTGAACGTTGATAGGTTTTGGATGGTACTCGTGCTGGGTTGGCGTTGCCTGAGAAAACACGGACAGAATTAATGGAGCTGAAGAAGGAACTGTCGAAGCTTTGTCTGGATTTCAGCGTACGTGGTACTTATCCTATCGCGGAAACTTATCCTGATCGTTCTATAGAAAAACTTCAATGAGGAAAATGTGCGATCCACCCCGCCCGTGTCCGAGTGTTTATTAACTTCTCTTTACCTAGGCTGTGATATCATTCACTGCCGAGGAACTCGATGGAGTGCCTTCAGATGTCATTTCTGGTTACACGAAGCGCACAGAGGACGGCAAAGAACTGTTCGACGTCACGTACAAAACGCCTGACATTTTCCCGATCGTATGTTTCCCCAAGGACATATTCACGTATTCGACGATCTGACAATGTACAGTTCAAATATGCCAAGAATTCGACAACGCGACAACGCGCCCAGGAGGGCCACGAGTCTCGTCTTGAAGTCAATGTCCCACTCCTGAGCAAGGCTATTGGTCTACGCCGCAAGATTGCGGGAATGCTTGGCTATAAGACTTGGTATCTGCTTCCCATAATTGCTCTCCGTAGTACTCACGTCGAAGACAGGGCGGACTACATTACAGAAGTCAAGATGATCAAAAGTGGTACCGCAGTGGAGAAATTCTTGGACGATCTTGAGCAAAAGTTACGACCTGTTGGATTGAAGGACAAGGAAACGCTTCTCGCCCTCAAGAAAGCGGAACATGACGCGACTGGCCAACCCTTTGATGGTGAATTCTACATCTGGGACTATCGTTACTACGACCGAATCTTCGTTGAAAAAACCCTCGACTTGGACGATTCTCTTGTGAAGGAATACTTCCCCGTGTCGGTCGTCATTCCAACCATTCTGGAGATTTACCAGAATCTTTTGGGTGTCAAATTCGAGGAAATCAAAGATGGTTCAACTTGGCATCCCGAAGTGCAGCAGTTTGCTGTATGGGCCAAGGATGCGAAAGACGAAAGCGGTTTCATCGGCTACTGCTACCTGGACTTGTTCCCGCGTTGTATGTATTCCGTGATTTGTTGTGCGTATCACGCGCTGATTGTGTCGCAGCTTCAAAATACTCGCATGCCGCAGTGTGGCCGCTCCTTCCAGGGTACGATCTTCCTGATGGCAAGCGCCACTTCCCTCTCGCCGCTATGGTTGCGAATTTGGCCAAGCCGACCCCAGACAAACCTGCTCTGATGAGGCATGACGACGTTGTGACATTCTTCCACGAGATGGGACACGTATTCCATGGACTGCTAAGCCGCACGAAGTTTGCTCGATTCCACGGAACAAGGTATCTTTGTGGCGGCCTGTTTGTATATTGTGCTCTGATTGGAATTTATGTAGTGTTGCGCGCGACTTTGTGGAGGCGCCTTCGCAGATGCTTGAGAATTGGTGTTGGGAACCGAAGGTTCTGGAGAAGATGTCGAGTCATTATCAAACGAAGAAGCCACTATCCGGAGAATTGATCGAGAAACTGATCAAAAGGTATGATTGTTATTCCTGACTTTCACTCTTGTACACCAACCGACTTTACAGCCGCTATGTTAATGTTGGTTTGTTCTACCTTCGCCAAATTTTCTTCGCCAAGTTCGACATCAAGGTGCACACCGATTCTGGTTAGCGCGAGTTGTTTCCTCTTCTTGTTCCGTTGATTGATCTTCGCCGCAACAGAGGAGGCTGATTACACTACTTTGTGGAACCAGCTGCGGGAATCCATTTCACTCGTCAAGGCTGGCAAGCCTTGCCCCGGACAAGCTACATTTGGCCACATTGCAGGGTATACGTTCAGTCATGCTTCATGTGTCCAGTATTGACTCTTCAATTGTAGTGGTTACGACGCCGGTTATTACGGTTACACATACTCCCTTGTCTTTGCGGCTGACATGTATGGTGAGGACACGCTTTGAATTTCTAATTCTTTTGATGAATATCTTATGCGACGTCCTAGCTACCGTCTTCAAAGCAGATCCGTTGGATCCTGAACGTGGTCAACGCTACCGCGACAAAATCTTGCGCTTCGGTGGCTCCCGGGAGGAGCTTGATTCGCTCAAGGTCGGTATCCTCTTCTCATCCTCGTACTTTTCTCACCCGATGTCAAGGATTTCCTCGGACGTGAACCGGATACTGAGGCGTTCATAAAGGAGATTTTCGGAGCCGATGCGCCTTCACGGGCGAGTCTATGAAGAACGAGTGATGGAAGCGCCAACATTATAATGTGTACATCTAAAATTGAAGTCTTGGATAATATCGATGTGACCCACTCTCCCCGGTGTTACCCTAAAAAATATCAAGATACTCAAGAGAGAGCATGGTGGTGGGTAGCCCTCCTACATGCGATTGTCGGTGGCGCCGATCAAGAGCCCGCAGCGACAGGGTGAGCACGAACCGCATCTCGTTTGCTATTAGTATCTCTCTACGCGGAAGCTGGTCACGCTACGATTTCGGCGAAAATAATTTTTCGCTGAATCCTAATATGACATGTACGGCTGTCGCAGCAAGGGTGATGATGCTCGAGCAGCGAACAGCTCGAAATCCGCAAGCTAAAACATTGCGTTCTTGCCCTCTATGACATATGACTAGTGCGCGTCGCAGCGAGAAAACGTGGGACAGCATCCAAGCGGTGATGCTTTTGAGGGCGAAGACTGGAGCGTATGAAATGCTCAGAGTCAGATAGTCGTTATAACCCTAACCCAATTCCCAAGCGCGTCCAACACTGACACGTGCCCCTCACGCGTTTCTCATCACCCAACTTGCTTCCGGCCATTACCAAGCCAACATTGGCTCGTCGCTCCATCGACGACATAATACCATTGAACACAATTATAAGACGGGATTGCCAACATCGCCAACCCAACTTTACTAGATCGATCATGGGTAGAGAAGACTCCGAGGCGCCTGAGATTCCCAACATTGTCGGCAACTACTGGCTTTCTGATGGGCTGGGCGCCGGATATTCTGGTAAATTCATATACAATAGATCTACTGGAGCTTACTGCGATCTACAGGTTCAATCTGGCGCGCCCAGCATATTCATACAAACCAAATCGTCGCTCTGAAGCTGCAGGACGTTGAACATGAGTGCCCGACAAATAGATACGAGCGGGGCTTCTATCCTTCTCTACAGGGCGGGAAAGGTATGCCGACTCTTTATGCAACAGGCGTCGAGGGCGACTGGGATTATCTCGCAATATCACTATTGGGCCCGAGCCTGGATAGTCTTCACAGAAAAAGTGGAAAAGACAGGATGGATCTACGGAGCGTTTGTTGCATCGCCATGCAGCTGGTGAGTCCACATGTTTCAAGCTTTCATGGCGTTTGATTATCTCCAGATAGAGCGTCTAGAATGGATGCATGGACGCGGCATACTTCATAGAGATATTCAGCTGGGCAACTGTACAATTGGCTTACCTCCAAACGAGAAGACGATATACATGATCGACTTTGGCTTTTCAAAACACTATATCGATCCGTATACCCATCGCCATATCGATGGACCAAACCCGCCACAAGAACGAGACTTTGTTGGAAACTACTGGTTTAGGTGGGTTCAATTCATTTGCTGAGTGCTAATTTTATGACCGCTTAGCTCCGTCGCGGTTCACTGCCGCGGGAAAGGTAACGCTGAATAACTATCTCTATGTCTGTTTAACTTATCATGTGGCGCTAGTGCCATCCCGTCGCGATGACCTCGAAGCTGCGGCTCTTATGCTCATCCACCTCCTTACACCCAACGGACTTCCGTGGACGCGTAATGGCGTACCGCGAAGTGACCCGGAACATGATCGCCTGAAGAAAATGAAGCGTTCCAAGCGCCCGGAGGAGCTCTGTGAAGGAATGCCCGACCAATTTGAAGAATTTTTGAGGTACACTCGGCGATTAAAGTTTGGGCAAACACCAAATTATCAGCAGTGGATCAACGAATTCCGTGAACTCGCGATAGAGGAAGGCTTTCCCGCCAGCTATGATTTTGTGTGGCCGGTGAGTGCGGTGTGAGTTTGTTGTTAGTCGGCATTGACTTGGATGATAGCCACCGGAGGCGAATCCTGCGCGTGCTCCGCGTAAAAGTCAGGCAGCAGCACCCGAGGACATAGAGAGGGTGTTGAATGGCTTGGCTAATATGAAGCTGGGGGAACGGACGGTGCTGGGAGACCGGCAGAACATCGACAACGCAATACAACAGGCCAAGGCGGCACCACCATCTGACCAGTATATCGTGATCAGCAGTGGGTCAGAAGGCGATGATTCTACGCCACAACGTTATCAAAAGACGCCCAAAGCGTACAAGCTGAATAAGCTGGAAAAGCTGGCTCATGAGGCGACAGACAATGACACCTTGGCGCAGGTTGTGTTGGACTTTGTTGAAACCCTAAAGTCCTATAGGTCTCGGTCGCTTACGAAGGAAGGGTTCGCGTTCTTGGATGCACTGTACAAGCAACTAGCGGACCCTTCTGTCTTCGTGGCGCCTTTGAGGTAAGTACGTCGAAGAAACTCCCGCCAGCCGCTGACAGTCAAATTCAGAACATCGAAGTCGCGTTCAAGTAACGCGTCAGAAGGCCCAGCAGAACCGGTGCCCGCAAAGTTGGGTGTGGTGGCCAGACTGCGGCGAGAGGTTGGATCGGCGAACGGCAATGGGAAGCTTGCGGAGATGGTTGAGGCGTTTGGGAAGGTTACAAATCGGAGCAATGGACGGACAGTGACCAAGGTATGAGGGCGCCTGATTGCAGTGCGTTTACTGATTGGTGGTGAAAGGATGGATTCGCATTTCTCGAAGGCTTGGCTGAACGGTTGCGCGTTCTCCGGTGATCAACCACTATATATGCGTTTTGAGACCTGCAGGCGGTCAAAACGCCGTTTCAAAATGCTGATTTATTTTATTATTTTGTCGTACCACTTGCCCTGTATGTACGTCTGTAGGAAATGGAGGTTTCTGGGTTGGTCCTGGTTGGTCGCGGCTCGGACTCTGCGAAATTTGAGGAGCAGGGTCCCCCATAAAACGGCAAATTCCGATCATTATTGCTACCCCATAAACGGGACGAGGCTGTTGCTCCTCTTCTTACCTTTGTACCTTCACCGTCGTTGTTGTCTTGAGGCTCTTTCCGAGGCTCCAGTACTGCTTCTCGCTGCTACGAACATGACTCCTGACGCCGCCGACACTGTTGTCGAGCAGGGCACGTTCGTTGTCCCCGACTTTAGTGTCAAAGACCTGCTCAGTGTCATTCCGTGCGTGTCCTGGTTATGCGCTCGAGCTGATTGGCTGATCTTACACGTCTAGCGCCCATTGCTTGAAGCGCTCGGCTTTCAGGTCGTCCCTGTACATGTACGTGCTCTGCCTGGGATCCGCTCGTGCTGATTGGCTACTCAGTGTCTGGGATGTTATCGTGATTGGCTGCGTCTGGAAGGCGGCTGACATTGCCGACTCATACATCGACCCCGCCACCCTCGCACTGCCCGACCCGTTGTTGTACCCCGTCGCCCGATTCTGCCTTTGGGCTGTATACTCCTTCTGGGCGGGCCTGTTCGCCACCGGTCTTTGGGTCGTCGCCCACGAATGCGGCCACCAGGCGTTCTCCGAGTCCAAGGCTATCAACAATGCTGTCGGTTGGGTTCTCCATTCAGGGTATGTTTGAAAATTTCTGCCACGTGAATGCCAGCCCCTGAGTACGGTATTGCATGATTGCAGACTTGGTGTTCCCTACCATTCATGGCGGATCACTCACGGCAAACACCACGCTTCGACCGGACACATGACACAGGATCAAGTTTTCGTACCCAGTACGCGTACAGAGCGTGGTCTCAAGCCTTTCGATTCCTCAAAGGAGGACTTGCTCGGTTCGCGCGTTACCGAGGAAGTTAAGCGCGAGCTTTGGGAGGCGTTAGGTGATTCACCCATTGGGGCCACACTCGGTCCGGCCAGTTATCTCGTAAGTGATGTACAAATGTCATCTTCCGTTGCATCTCAAATGTATCCGCGCAGCTCGCTGGATGGTGGACGTACCTCATCAAGAATGCATCCGGTCAAGCCAGGTATCCGAAGGGCACTAATCGTAAGTCAAGCTATACGCTTCCCGCTATCCTTGAATTGAGAGTACATTTATAGATTTCAACCCGAACGCTGTTATGTTCGCGCCCCACCACTATAATCAGATAATCTGGTCCGATCTTGGTATCGCTCTCTGGTTGCTTGCTGTTGGGACTTCCATCTACCACTGGGGATTTTCCACCGTCTTCCGCGTCTACCTAGTGCCCTACCTATGGTGAGTATATTCTCTATGCGTGAGGTATCCTGCTAAAACATCTGTAGGGTCAACCACTGGCTCGTCTTGATCACGTTCCTCCAGCACACCGACCCTCTGCTTCCCCACTACCGCGCACCAGAGTTCACCTTCCCCCGTGGTGCTCTCGCCACCCTTGATCGCAACCTCCTCGGTGACCTTGGTAGTCTCATGGGCTGGATCGGAGCCCACGCTACTCATGGTATCTCGGAGACCCACATTCTGCACCACGTTTCGAGCAAGATCCCTCATTATCACGCCTGGGAAGCTAGCGCTGCTCTCAAGAAGTTCCTCCGCGCCAATGGTCACACCCACCTCGAGGGTAGGCCAGGTGGCTGGGCAGAGGTCTACCGTGTGTACAAGGAGTGCAAGGTACGAATGCTCATCATTCGTTAATCTTCTGTCTGACATGTTTTGTAGTTTGTTGAAGACGAAGGCGATGTTGTGTTCTTTAAGAACGCGTACGGTTTGGCTCAGATGCGCCCCGTCCTTCCCGACACCAGTGCTTCTGACTCTGGCATTGAGATAACTGACAAGTAGATCAACAATTACAATTGGTTACTGATAGTAGAGCGTAAAAAGAATAGAAAATTCTTAGAGTAAAATCAAACCTTGTTCTTGCAGCTGCTTGATATGACTGAAACGCGGGAAGATACTTAGTCACTCTGTCAGTAACTGATGGACTGCTGATGGATGTTCAACGTTCGCCAATCAAGATCAATGATCCAAGGTCGTCGGACCCCGACCTGGTCACTGGATACAAATGTTTCATAGGCAGGATTCACTGGTAATTCAAGTCATGTTCGCCGTGGGAGAGCCTCCCAGTCTTTGCTCAAACCTCGGGACGCTATTATACTCGCAGGCATACAATAAACGGGATCCAAGTCCACTAGACCTGGATATCCTAATGTTGACAGTGCTAGAACTTTGTCAGTACCAACTGGGAATACAACATTTACAGCGTACCTGCGACGCCAAATTGTGTATGGAATACATCAGCCATGTCCCCAGGCCGGTCTGCAATACCACCACTTTCTGTATCCTGAGGCGCGAGGCATAATGAGAACGTCAATATCAAAACTACAGAAAATGCACAATCACCTGAGCGGATAGGATGAACTTTGTCAGTTTATCGGTGTCTATCCACGACACCTTCTTCAGGATGGATAATGATGAGAGTACCCAGAAGCTGTAGCACACCTGGGAGACATGTTCATTCAAAAACAGATGTCAAGGAAAGAAACTGACGTCTTCTAGCTTCTCTGGTCGACCGTTGAGACCGCCGTTCGGTAGTTGTCGTTCTGCGAGCCACCAAGCAAGGGTTTCGTGGTCGACGACGTCCAGGCGGTCCATTATCGCGAGGGCTGCGACACAAGTCCATACTGCATACAATGAATGGATGGATGATATAACAGAGACAATGATATACACCTTGAGCAGCGTGACTCTCCGCGCCAGCCACGGCGCCGAACCCGCCATCAAAGTTCTTGCACTGTAGAATGTAACCCACCGTCTTGTCGATGTCTACATCAGAGAGGTGTTCAAGGAGGGACAGCGTGTTGAGCGCGCAGCATATAAAACGCGTGTCTGTTTCACCAAACGCGTCGCCAGCGAATACGCCAGAGGGTTGTTGTAGACTCAGGACGACTGGAAGATCATATTAGGGTAAGTGACTTTGAAAGCGCAGATACGTTACTTGCACTTGACGACGCGCGGGATATCAAGGCGATCTAGAGCATCTTGAGTGACAAGAATCTGAACGGCACTTGTCGTCGAGAGTAAGTGCGCGTCGTGGCCAGGGTGTGCGCCGAATCCTCCTTTAGCCGTGAATCAGCATGCTATTCAGAAAGTACAAGGCCGGAACAAACCTGCCTCGTCGTCCCAGCAGCTCATAACGAAATCGATCATTTCCTCTCTATTGAGAGCATCCTTGTGGCCCATAATGCAGAGTGCAGTCAAACCCCAGTAGATGGCGTTCATCCGTAGGTGTGCGGTCAGATGGTACGCCAGATCATCCTTGCTCTAAAGCCACCACCATAAGCAACTGCCATCTAGAACAGCATCCAAACTGACATTTCCCAAATTCTGGATATACGATACGTGAAGGGGCACAAGCAGTTCCTCGGCCATGGCAATTGAGATGTAAGCTGCGGAAGCGCGGCCCGATCTCCGCACCTTTTTCATGTTTTCACGACCATGGGGCCGGCTTCGCCTGCACAGACACTTTTCGTCTGTCGCTGAGCACATCTCGGAGCCGTTTCAGGTTTGTGTTATTGGCGGTGGCCATGCGGGGTGCGAGGCGGCGGCGGCAGCGGCGCGTACGGGCGCCAAAACGCTGCTGCTCACCAAGAGCCTCGACAATGTCGGCGAGCTGTCCTGCAATCCGTCTATCGGCGGCGTCGGAAAGGGCACGCTGGTGAGGGAGATTGACGCGCTCGACGGTGTGATGGCCAAGGTTGCGGATCAGGCTGGCATAATGTTTCGCGTGCTGAATGCGACGAAAGGACCCGCTGTATGGGTGTGTACGATTTGTGTTGTTCAGTCTGCAAGACGTTTATGGTCATTGTAGGGTCCGCGGGCTCAGATTGACCGCGTACTGTATAAGCGGTACATGAAGCGCGAATTGCGCAAGTACAATGAGAATCTGAGGCTTCGCGCTGCGGAAGTGTTCGATCTCGTTATTGATCACGAGCAGACGCCAGAATCCACTTGGGGTACCATAAAAGGCGTACGGCTAGGTGGGCAGCAACTTGTTCGTGATAACGCATTGACTGAGCGCGTCTGTAGACACCGGGGAGGTTATTCCCTGCTCACAGGTTGTTATATGTACTGGAACATTCCTGTCAGGTGAAATACACATAGGTATGTCTCCCTTGGTTTACATGAAAGTCTATCTCATTCGTTTTTAGGTTCAAGGTCGTTCCCTGCCGGTCGAATAAATGAGGACGCGACCGTTGGTCTGTCCGCATCTCTCAGAGCAGCTGGCTTCAAACTGGGACGATTACAAACTGGGACACCTGCCCGCCTTGATAAAAATACCATCGACTTTTCCAAGATGGAAAGACAGGATGGAGATGAAGTGCCAAGTCCTTTCAGTTTTCTAAACACCACCGTTCCGAACGCGTCGAACCAAGTCTCTTGTTTTATGACATACACCAATCCTACTACCCATCAAGTAGTCAAGGACAACATGCATAACAGTGTACATATACAAGAGACGAAGAAAGGTAATCATAATGTGGATTACGACGTTCTTTTCGCTCACGTTCTTCAGGTCCGAGATACTGTCCTTCGTTGGAGGCCAAGATTACCCGATTTTCGCACAAGCAGCGCCATTTAGTCTGGCTAGAACCTGAAGGGTACGATTCGAATGTGATATATCCCAACGGCATCTCGTGTAGTCTCTCGGAAGAGGTGCAAGAGCCCATGATGCGTACCATTGTTGGGCTGGAAAAAGTCAAAATGGTCAGACCCGCATATGGTGTCGAGTACGACTATGTTGATCCGAGAGAACTGAAATGTTTGTCTCATCATCAATCTGAGCGTATCACAATTCTGACCTTTTCCCTAGCTACCTTGGAAACTAAGCGAATAACTGTAGGCCGATTCTTGTATGCATTGTGTCTTCTGCTCACTATGCTCTAGGGCTTATTCCTCGCTGGGCAAATAAATGGTCTGCATATTATCAATAACATTCCTTTCGTAATACTGATTTTCGCTGTGTAGGTACAACAGGGTACGAGGAAGCCGCATCCCAGGGCATAGTAGCAGGTATCAACGCCGGACTAGCTGCCCTCGGTCGTCCTGCATTCACCCTTTCTCGCGCTGAAAGCTGCATCGGTGTCCTAATTGACGACCTTATCATTAAGGGTGCTGAAGAGCCTTGTACGCTTCCGCTTATACATCGTATTTCGCCACTTTATATTCACATTGAACAGACCGTATGTTGACGTCTCGGTCTGAGTACCGTCTTTCATTACGCCCTGAAAACGCTGATATTCGATTGACGGCGAAAGGTTTGCATTCCTGTTTGGACTGAGTTTGTGTGACATTGACCGTGTGTATGTAGCTCATGAAGCTGGCGCTGTCACCGAATCCCGATGGAAAGAGTTTAGCGCGATGCAGGCCACGTACAACTCGACGATCGCCATGTTGAGGAACTACGTTGCGACTCCGAACGTATGTCATCTTTCTACTCTCCTTTATCTCAGTCGAACTCAATCCTACAGGAATGGCTACATCTCGGTTTCCTGACAAACATGGACGGCATCAAGCGCAGGTCTGTCCTCGTCTTCTTACTGTGTCTTCCACTCTCATCTTTCCGACAGTGCTTTCGATCTTCTTCGACTCAAATACGTGAAAACGCAAGCTCTCCAGAGCTGTATTCCTCTCATTAAAGACGTTGATCCGCGTATTCTGCATAAAATTGACGTAGAAGGTGAGTCGAGGTAACGCTGCACTCAGCATTTACTTACACTGACTTGGACAGGATGGTATCACCCGCACTTGGTTCGCCAGGAGGCTGATCTCAAGATATTCCACGAAGACGAGAGTCTCCTTCTCGACCCAAACTTGGATTATACGACTGTGTATGGTCTGAGCGAGGCAGTTCGGGAACGGTTGTTTATTGTGCGGCCTACGACTATTGTATGTGCTGAATCAACTTGGCTTATTATGAAATCGCAAATGTTAATGGGATTTAGGGCGCCGCGAAGAGAATGGAGGGTATGACGCCGACGTCCATGGTTAACTTGTTGAGGCATGCGAAGCGTACGTTCAACCGAGACCGTGCGGAGGGCCGCTTCGACCATGTCGAGTTTCCGACTGAAAGTGCTACCGCTTTGGCAGCATGATATCTGCTTGGTCGTATAGAAGTGAATGGAAATACTGACATGTCTCATCTTGCTATAATAGTAACCCTTGCCGTGATGTTAAGTCAGTTTGAGTGCGTAGCCTCTACTAGACAGGAAAAGTGATCGGCGATCGGGGAGTTCAAAGGCATATGAAAACCAGTGATTCTTTGTCTTTTCATTCCTATACTACTCTGATTATTGCTTGGGAGCATACTTCTCGCCGTCTTTCGTGAACCTAGATTCAGATAAATATCAGAGAACGAGGACGGAACGTAACAAAGGAAGATCATACCTATAATCCCAAGACTTAGGTGCTTCCGCGTTGATCAAGCGCGCGTACGCCTTCGCATGGGCGGGTCCACTCTTAAGGAAATCGGCGTATGGGGGAATCCCACCCTCAGAGGAGACCAAATGCGCGTAATGAAATCTTGTGGACGAGATGGTTTAGAGTAATTCATCCTGAAGAGAAAAAACATACCTGATTCCCTCCTTCCCGTAAACATTGTGGAACAGCTCTGTTAGATATGCCTCGGATCTCTTTTGAAGGCCCAAACCGAAACGAGTAGCCTCGCTGGCAGCGGCCGGGATGAACGCGAGGAGGTTTCCTGTGACAATGAAAGCCTTCACAGAGTCCTTATGAACTGGAGAACGGAAAGAGCTTAAAGCTTCCTGAGCGGCGAGGTAGAAGCTCGCTGTGACGGCGTGGTCTCGGCTGAAGCCTGAAAAGGGGAGAGAAAGCGGGTCTTCAAGGTTGGAACGCTCAAACGTAGCAGCTAACAGGAACAGATCAGTCATTTGATTGGCGCTTCGCGGAAAAAAGAATGCACACCGTTGAAGATGACGATGTTGGGAGGGCCAACGTCGGCGGTGACTTTGTCGAAAGCAGGTTTAATGCTCTCGGGTTTGGTGACGTCGATGGAGAAGGGGTAGAGTCCTTCTGGCACGTTGTCGCGTTTGGGGTTACGCGATCCGAGAGCAACTTTGTAGTTCTGCTTGAGCAGGATCTGGGCGACGGAGTCGCCGACGTTGGACCCAGCGCCAATGATGAAAGCAACAAGTTTAGAGGTCATATTAGAGAGTCAAAGGTGGGTTGGGACGATGGATAGTTTGAATATACTGTTCAACGTTCAACTTTATATTGGAACTGAACGCGACCAGGGTCAGTGCGATTTGGTGGAACAGATGGATGTCTCAGGCTTGATAAGACACTGACAAAGATGAAAGTTACCAAGAAATAGGCCGCTAGAATGGCGTCATGATTGGGAGAAGAGAGCATGTCTTCCTACGTAGCGAAAACTGAGATGCTGTCCAGATAAATGTGTAGCGTGGCGACATTGAAGTCTTACTCTAGTAGCCAACGATGACTGGAGAAAGGCTCAATGAGATTGGCGACGGTTGCACGTATGACAGGTAATTCTAATAATAATCGTAAGCTTACAAAGTTTGGGAATATTCACGCTCGAGAAACGGGACGCGACTGACCAGAAAGGCGCAAGGTGACCTTATTGTGATTAGTCCTTGATTTCTGAAACTGAAAAGAGAGAAACCAAGCTAGACCCATGTCAAATGTCAAAGTTCCAAGTATGGGACAGTTCTTGGAAATTTTGTGTGCTGTCATGATGGTGGTGATTTGAGCGCGATCTTGAGGCTGTGCACATTGCAGGCTTGTTTTCTGCTCCCGGTAAGGCTTCAAATTCGCACTCAAAGTGTACGGTGAACACAATTGCAGACCTTACTCGAGTACTCATGGTCCCTTCAGGATGGGTGCCCTCTCTCTCTTTCCGCAGGAGCTGCTGGATGCGATTGTCGACTGCCTCGACGATGACCGACCCTCCATGAAGGCCTGTTCCCTCGTTTGCCGCGCATTTCGTCCTTACGCAACTACGCGTCTATTCTACCAGCTCGACTTGAGGGCGACTCTCTATTCTTACAAGCAATGGTCCAGATTCCACCGAATGTGTCTTTCGTCGCCACAAATTCCACTGACGTTCCGCAAACTCCATTTGTCTTTCTTCCACCTACACACCGGCGCTGGACTCGCTGTCACAGTCTTGAGGATGCTCAAAAACGTAGAGATCCTCGTATTGAGCGTGACACCTCCGGAGAACCTCTCCCCATACCTGAAAGCAGCGCTCGTCGCCATGCCCATCATTCACCTCGTCGCGCAAAACATGCGCATACGCGTTAAAGCCGAATTCCTGCTCCTTCTGAACGAATGTCTGCCCCGAATCAAGACTCTTTCTTGTCTAAATGTCACTTGTTCTGACACGGAGGAAAGGTATAGAGTTATTACTCGCACTTGCCTGCTCGAGCAGGTAGAGGTTCTGGGCAGAAGTCCAATGCCGCAGGTTCTCGATGCCATTGCAGACGGTTACATCGGCCAACCGAATGAATTACGCTACTTGAGACTTGGCGTAGCACTTGACGGTGACCCTGCCTTTGGACGCCTCATTTCACTCGAATCGGTCAGAAACATCAATTTGGCTCCCAAAGGATGTAAGCTATTCGTCTCATGTACACCCTCCAGCTCATCAATCGTCATACAGTTATTCCCCCTGCTAAGATTGTGGCCGACGCCATCAACATTCATCATCTCCACGATATAATCCTTCACATCCAGGATCTCCGGTGGCTAGTAGCATGTCTATCGATCCCGCCACCATGGACATCTGCACTTCGTAGCATTCACATCAATGCATACCGGTATAGCGAACAAGACGCGTTACTGCCTTCAGTTTGGACAGAACTCGACGATCGTTTATCTCAATCGCACATGACCTCACTCCATACTGTGCAATTTTGGCGCTGCTCTGACGATGTATGGGCGCACATTTGTGCCTGTTGCCTTCAGCTACTTAAAGCTGGTGTGCTTCGAAGGCATTCTGTGGCTCCAAAGCGCTCTATCTGAACAAGGAGTGATGTAACGATGACATGAGGACTACGCGTACATATACTAGGTACAAGTACTACATATTGCAGGAAACTAATATATGCCCCGCCGGCAGCCAAGTAACGAAAGCCTATGACATGACAATGTGATGTCAGACGCACAGATGCAAGAGGAAGGGCCTTTTCCTTTGGTTTGAGTTGTTGATCTGTCAATGGTCACGTCCTCCTCTTGCAATTTCCCAAATCCTTCCAGGCTGTAAGAGTTGCTTCAGTATGCCAAGTGCATTCGCACCGTCGTCGCTATGAAAACACGGCAAACATCATTGTTCGTAAGAGCGTCTTACACACAGCTTACTCCATGGAATGGACTTATGTTCCTCCCTCCCAAGCCTTGGTTTGCTCGTTTGTTGACAGCTTTTAGGAAGCACAGCCACACATCCTTCCTGTTGATTCTAGTGACCTTCATAATCCTCTCAGAACAGTTTGCTTGGTATTGGGGGACTTCTCAGACTCAAACGGATCTCCCTTCGTCGCGTTGCATCGCAATAGTAATGCAGTGGATGTGAAGAAACCATTATATGCGCTATATTCGATACAAATTGTCGTGATACTGTCAATGTGAGTATGATGTCTAAGTCTAACCTTGGTCTACGCAGTCGTGCGTTATTTGCTACAGAGAAAAAAAATGAACCCCTACGCTTGTCTCTATCCCTGTAACCCTTTCCCCTTCTATCGTCCAATGGCATTCCCTCTCGTTATGCTCTCGTTCATCGCCTTCACGCATGGATTAGATCGAGCCATCGGCGTACTTGGAGCGCTTCCTAAGGAGATGACCCCACTTGAGCAACGCCTGGTGACAGATCAGGATATGTAGGCAGAGCAAAGGGGTGAAAGATACTCACTGCGAACACCGGCATGAGAGCAAAAGAGATTCCCGCCAAGATGGCCGAAGCAGGACCAAGGCCCAATTCGTGAAGAAGGCATGCCCAAACAGAGGGAAGACACTAGCAATCGTCGAACGCGCGAGATCGTTGCCCGCAAGAACCGGCCCCGCGTACTTGGATACGCCGAGGTGACATACATCAGGATGCTCTGGAAATTGAGGAAGATACCAGGGAGATAGAGAGCAGCGCCGATGACGGGTACGATCCAGTGGATGCTCTCCTTTGAGGCAAAGCCGAAGAGGAGCACGGACGTCGGTATGAATATGCTGGCCATGAGACCGATTTCGAGGCGGATTTCCGGGGGAGCTTCCTTGCCAGCGGCTTTTGCTCGACGCATGCGAGGTGCGATGTGGTACATTTGATACAAGCAGTACACCGTATACTATGTAGAAAATTAGCATCTAAAATAATCCAGTCCTTATAGATCAAGAAACTTACAGTGATTGCCCCAGAAACGATGAATGCCAAAAAGGGCAGACCACTGACTCCAAGGTTGAAGTGGTAGATGTCGGTGAAGACAAGCGGGAATGCCTCGAACCAAAGGTAAAAAATCGCATCTGGACAGTTATTTAGCGGTGCGAAGAGGACGAGGCAAGTCCACTCACAGACAAAGCCTAAATAGACATTGGCGAACAAGAGCACAGGCTCCAACGCCAACACGATCGGTCGAACCAAAGCCTCTGTGAAGATCTGCCGGAGCGATTCCCCCTCCGCATCCTTCTCGCTCTGCGAGCGAAGCTGTTGGTTTCCAGTAAGCTTCCTCAAGCGCTGAGCGCGCTTGAGCAAGATAGTCGGTCCATACGTCTCAGGAAGAACTAGCGACAAGAAAATGAAGCCAAATGCAGATATCCAGAGCAACTCGTACTGCGGCCATCTCCACCCGTTAGCCTGAGCTGCAAACCCGCCGATGACGGGGCCAGTAATAGGACCTGCTACAGCGCCGAGTGCCCACACACCGATAACATATGCCAGCTGTTCCGACGGGTAGATATCGCCCATCGACGCACCGCCGGTCGCCAGCGCCGGACTGCCGAAGAAACCAGTCAAGAAACGGAAGGCAAGCACCGTCTGGATGTTCGTCGCGGTGACGATCGGTATCTGGAATATGATGAAGAGGAACAGCGTGCTAATGTAGATTGGGTTCCGGCCAAAGGCGGGGAGCTCCTGGAACGGGGTGAGGAACATTGGACCGATACCGTACGCTGAGGAGGATCAGTCAGACTCTAGCGCATGAATACAGAGAGATAGTGAGATTACTCACCCAGCACGTAGAGCGTAAGGCCCAGGGTAGCGTGTACCAAGGAGACGTTGAAGTCCTCCATAAGCCCCGGGATTGACGGGGTGTATATGGCAGACCCGATGTACATCGTAAATGTCAAGAGCGAAATACTGAAGGCGACAAACGCGCGTTTCGCGGGAGACCAGTTTCTGAAAGAACGTGTCAAAGAAACCCCATAAACTTGGGGAAACAAACCTAGGATTATCTGGATCGTCTTCGCCATCCCAGTCTACAGATATGGGTCCTGAAAGAAACAGTGGACACCTCCAGCTGCTTCTTCTCCCCGACGAGCTCGGGATCAACAGCAATCGTCGCCTCGCGCATCAGCTCCGTGTTGGGCGTAACAGTGCCAGTACGCGCTTTCTCTAGATCGCCACACAGCGTCGAGTTGTCCGACGAATCATACGTCGGCGCAGCAGGACGCGACATCTTTTCATTGTCGCGCGACGATGGAAGCATAATGTGCGGCGGCACGACATAGCCAGGGCGCTGGTCCGCGTAGGGAAGGTATTTGCCGCCAGACACGAAATTAATGAACTGCCCGACAGTGGAGTCCCGGATGAGATCAGCAACCATCGTAGTCTAGAGGCAAGGGAAGGGGAGGGAAAGGAAAGGAAAGGTGGGCAAAGGGATGTCGAGAGAAAAACATGCAGAAACAAGCCCCATAATATAGGGAAAACGTTGCGGCAAGCTGACTCGTACCCATGCGAAAGCGCGTTTCGTACTTACAACCAACCAACGAGTGGGTCGTTTAGTGAGCAGCATCCTTGGCTTGATCACCAATCAGGTCACTGAAAAAACCCACTTTTGATGGCGCCGGAAATGCCGAGACGCGCAATTGCACGTTGGTCGTCAACCTATATAAAAGCTTGTCAACCACCGAGTCGTTTTGAGGTTCGGGGATCCAGGCAACGTCGTCGGCGATGGGCGTAGGAAGAGAAGATCCCGCAGACCCCCACAGCGTCACGTTTTGGATGAGTGGTCAAATATGCCTCCGTAAATACTACGAATAAGATAAATTAGATAGCGCTGATAATATTCTAGTATACTGGATTGATCAGCCCAACCTCCTTGAAGGACTCAGGAGGGTGTACGGTCATCATCCTTCTCCCCGAGGGTACCTCGTTAGTTTTCCCCGCCTTTGTCACCTCGTCAACAGTTGGCTCTCGCAAGATTTCGTCCTCTGAGATCTTGATCGCGTCATCTGTGACTTCAAGCTCCTGCACCTGCTTCTCGACCTGTTCCTGCTCAACCGGCTCTTCATTCTCAGCGTCCTCCGAGTCATCACCGTCCTCATCAGCATCATCCACCGCGGGCTCCTTAGGCTCCGAAACGTCGTTGAACTGGGTCGCCACCTCGTCCTCTCCGAACGCGTTCCACTGCTCCTCCACGAGCAGCTGCTCACGATGCTCCGCTTTCGCCTCCTCCTCCTTAGCCCTAATCGCCTCCAACGCCCTCTTTTTCGCCTTGGCATCCTCCTCGTCCCACTGCTCACCAACTACAAACACCGGCAAGCCCTTCTCCTCCTTCTCGCGCTGCTGCGTCTGCTTTCGTCCCTGTTTCGCAGCCTGCCGCAGCGCAATGATCATAGCATCGGGTTCACCGAAATTGGACGCAAAGTACTCTGCATCTGGAACTGTAGACGGCGCGTCGGGACCGCCAAAGTTGAGATTCTTCCAGAAATCCATAATCTCGTCGATGGAGACGTTCTCGGGAAGAGCCTCCATGCGGAACTTGCGCAGATTGGCTTCGTCGAGGGATTGGCGGATGCTTTTCTCCATCTTAGGACGGCGTTCACCAATATGCAGCTCGGGGCTCCCTATTTCCAATTTCAGTTTGAATAGAAGATAGCGGATGGAATAAACTGACATGTCGCCTCTGTGTTGTCGATGGCATTCTGCGCAGATGAGGCAACACCATTTACAAAATGCTTAACAGTAACAGCAAGTTGCTTGATAGGCGCGGGACCTTCTCCTTCCCAGTGCTCAGGCTCGACCCATACATGCATGGCGTTCTCTTTCTCAAGAGTCTCAAAGGTGCATTTGACAGACTGAATAGAGCAATGGTCATCGATTGACCAGTAATCTATGAGACGTGACATACCTGCTCGGGGAAACATTGTGCAATCCTATCCGCAACAGCCTCCAAGGCGCTGACGCATTTGTCGAAAATACGGTCTCCCAAACCTTTCTGAGCCCATATAGACACTCTTCCATTTCTCGCAGAGACGCGTATTGGAATCCAAACATGCGCTCCGTATTGTGGTACGCGATGAAAACGCCGTCCATATTACCGATTCGGGCTTGGAAACTGTATGATGGTCAGAACGATGAAGCAACGGAATTGTAGAATTATCCTCACCTGTACTTGAGGAAAGCAGACCGAATCAGGTCGTAGTATTCCTTTTCAAAACTGTTATGAAGGCCAAAGCGCTTCTCGATGAGGTATCCCGAGTTGTGCTACAAAAGATATCGCTATTGGATCTGCAGAGAAGAAAAATGGATGTACCTCAAAGTTGAAGAGATCCATACGTATAGAGAGTGAGGCACGAGTCTTGATGTCGAACACGCCAGTACCCGGTAGGCGATGATCCTGGCAATCCAGCTGGGATCGCATCACAAACTTTTCCGACTACAGCAGGATGCGATCAGTCCGGCAACGTTGTCCATCAAGGAACTCACCTTGGCAAACCTAAACGCTTCCCGAAGCATACTCTCCGTGGACACGTCTTCATCCGGCGGCGGCGTTGTTGTTCGCATAAAAGCGCCAAACTGATCTGCATGACTGGTCAAGTATTTTTCCAGTAATGTTCCCTACAAAGCAGAGCGTGAATTCCCGGAGTTTGAAAAGGGACAGCACGAACCATCCACATTAGTATGTTCTTTTGTGATTTCTCATCTTGAAGCGAATCGATAGCATACCGACCGTCTTTATAATTAAATACGACTGTGGCGGGTAGGCGTTGACCAGGAGTGAAGTTCCGCGGCTAATGAGTGCCATGTTAGCATTCGGTTCTTATATAATAAGCAGGCCCAACTGACCTCTTTGGCAAAGACGTGTGTCAACGAAGAGAGATTGACCTGCCTGTGGGATGATAACAGGAAATAGATGTGTACCAGCATACCCGACAGCGAGGAAGTAGAACCAGCAAATGTTCGTCCCTCCTGCTTGGCTAATGCCCACAGTTCCTGATGATGGTGAGATGAAGGAGATCGCGAGCAATTCGGAGCGTACCTCATCGCGTGAGCTTTTCGTGAAACCAGGAAGACGCTCGAATGCAAAGTCGTTTACTTTGGGGATGCTTTGTACTTTGGGATGGAAATTGTAGACGCCTGAGTTGGGGTCTCGAAGCCAATGTACACCAGGGCTGTAGAAGACTTGAGATGGAAGAGATACGGATATGATGAAAAAGTACTTGAACAAGACGCGTTCCAAGCCATGCGAGAGTCTAGCGACAGGCCGGTGTTCGGTTAAGGGGTCAATATCTGGGCGGGGTGAGGACGCGTCTCGTGCGACGGGGAAGAAACACTGTGATACCTTGAAGAGTTTGCGACTGCGTAGACTTGAGTCGCGTGATTGTGCGGTTGTCCAGGGCTTCGGGGTAAGGTTTGGTCTCCAGTTTTAAGCGAATGTCGCGCGTTCGTTGTTCTTTTTCCGCTTTGGTAAGTTTTGGCTTCTCCAGGGTGTGTGCTGGGATACTTCCTGCAATGTTTGAGCTGAAACGAGAACTGATGATGGCGGTCAAGACGCACTGGCATACGGCTTTCGTGTCTCCTTGAGTATCTTTTGACCCTTGAGCACCATGGTCGGCTGCGTATTTACTGGACGGAGGCGCCTGCTCGTCTTAGGTCTCTGCCAAGGCGAGTCAGGCGGCTCCTGGGGCGTTGGTCTTTTACTACTAGGACCAACGACGCTTTTCGCATCCTTCATTTTTGCTTCGTCGTGCAGCTGGGTGAGCATGTCGAGGGTGCTGAGGATGTTGGAAGACAATTTCTCGTAGGCTTTCGAGGATCCAGCGGTGCTTGGTAGAACTGGAGGGCGTTTTTTCTTGCGAGTAGTGACGTCCAGTGGTGCATTAGACTTTTCTCGCGACGACGCGGTGGCCGCGGTAGCGAGCGTCCGACATGCAGCGCTGGAGAGAAAGCCAACATGTTTGGTGCCCAGAACGGACATGAGTAACAGGTCAAGTCCAGTGGGGCGTCTGAAAGGTGTGTTAGCTATGTTTGAGAAAGCTGTTGGTTCCGTTACTCACTTGTAGCATTCCGCGACTCATAAAAGTCGAAGGAAAAGACAAGCAGCGCACGTGCTGCGTGTCTGAAAGGTTAGGGTTACTTTTCGTAGATCTGGATCTTCCTTGTATTGGACCAATGTATTAGGTATAATCTACAACTATCGCTCGTTCCCCCGCCTTTTCGCCATTTGTACAGTCAAGTTGTCAATGTACATTTGCAGAGTAGAATTGTTGGACGTCAGCTTGTCGACCTCCTTCTGCACAGATTGCACGCGATTGTACAAGGCTGAATTCTAGTCAGCACGTAACGGAAGACTTGGAATCCACAACCCACTCCGGAGGTCGTCCTGGGACGCAGCAATCTCTCTATTCGATGTGAACATGATGTCTACAGTAATAACACAAAACCTACTTGAGCAGCTGCTCCTTCCTCAGTGCATCTTTGATAAGGTCTCCCGCCTGTGGGGCAGGCTCCCAGCCAGAGCCGGCCGCCTCGTCAAAGCCCGAAAACGACATGAATGATGGGACGAAAGTAGGCAAGCGGAGTTTGAAACGAGGTGACGCGTCGTCATCTTCTACCACCAACGTCCACTATGGGAGACACTTTACTCGCGTTTAAAGCAGGCCGCGCTCTCCGACGGGAGGGCACAAACTTTGTAGATCCCGTCGCGACAAAAGGCGCCATCATGATTGTTAACGGCGAAGATGGACTCTTGCATTTCATGTGGAAAAACAGAATCAACAATATTGTCGAAGAGGTCGGCTGTTCTCGTCATTCCATGCTCTGTTGCTCAAAGTGGCGCTATATAGGACCTTATTCTCTTCCCGACTGACGCCACGTTTGTCAAGGCGTCGGGACGTACGTATGTCCTCAAGTTCTCGTCATCCGATCAGAGGCACTTTGTGAGCGACACCGTACATTTTCTCGCCGTGTCACTAACCGTCCATAGTTCTGGATGCAAGATGCCTCGTCGGCTCGCGACGATGAGTTCGTCAGCAACATCAACGGATACCTCGAGGATCCCGAGTTTACTCCCAACTGGCCGTCTACATCCTCGGCCGGTGCATCCACCTCTGCACAGGGTGCTTCTTCGTATGTCATTTCATTCTGACTGTCTTGCAGTACTCATCCTATCCAGGTCCAACTTCCAAGCCACGCCCGAACAAATCGAACAGCTATCCTCTCTCTTGAACCAAATGGCTGGAAGCAATCAAGGCGGAGGTATTCCTGAAATGTCTCTTTCCGACATCCTCACGCCTGCCAACATTACGCCGTTATTCACGAGTCACCCCCAATTGATACCCACTCTATTTCCTTATTTGCCGCCGGATCTACCTTCCCCTCCATCCCAGGAAGCTGTAGAGCGAATCGTCAAGTATGATAATCTTCTTCTTACTCAAGCAGCTTGTTAACAACGTATTGGCAGCTCTCCCCAGTTCCGCGCCGCAGTCACAAACTTTGACCAGGCATTGCGAACTGGTCTTTTGGGTGGTTTAGTGCGGGGTTTAGGCCTGCCAGAAGAGGCAGGCACTGGTATTGGTCCCTTCTTACGGGCTGTACAAGAGCAGGCGGATAGAGAGAATGCCAACTCTTCAGATGATAGAATGGATACGGATTGATATTGTTCTTTGAAATCTACATGGTTATCGTCTAAAGACACGTATCTCTAACCATCTCAAAGGGGGGTATGTTACCCCACAGAAGAGGGCTGCGAGCTGCAGTATTGTTCAAGTCTCCATCACGCCAATAGAAAAGGAACACTGACCTCGAAGCCTACATCTGCTCCAAAATGTGGATCAATGGCTCTGGCACTGGGACCAATGTGCCATTCCTGGTGCTGATCAAGTAATACCTAACAAGAAACTGTACGTAGAAACTTACCTGCGACATTCCTAGAATGGTCCCAACGGCTCCAAATGCACCTGCTAGGATCCCAGCGAGTCCCGGGGGAAGTCTACCGTGCTTAGCGAAGGATACAACTACTGGACAACTTCAGAGCTTACGAATGCGGCGAATCCCAACCGTCTAATGGATAGCCACCAAGTCGCCCATTCTTCCTTCTGAAAATGAAGTGCTCCTCGATGATGAGGACGACCAAGATAGTGCACCAATACCCCATGACGGCCAACAGATTGGACAGGATTTCAGAAAAGTGGTCTCGTCCTGCTATTCCGCCAACGGTGTACACTATCCAACCGACTGTCGTCCACACCACGCGAGGGATTCGGGCAAATGGACGGCCAAGTGCTTGGATCGACAGGCCGGCAGAGTACGTTCCGACAATGTTAAGACATCTATTATGCAGGTCAGTAATCATTCATAGATGACGAGGCGACTTGCATCAAGGAAAGCGCACTCAGCACCAAGAGAACTTTGCCGAATCCTCCCCACGGACTCAACACTTGAGAGAGGAAGAGACCAATGTTACCATCGTACTCCTCAACGTAGGAGCTCTGAGTTATACTCGCCAGTGCCGAGCCCAGGATCTGCGTAAATAGCGACGGGAGGAAGAAACCGAAAAACGCAAGCAAGAATCCCTTGATGACGGGAAAGTCTGCTGGAAGCCTACAGTTATAGTCCGCGGACACTGGTGCCCACTGACAATGACAGCTCATTTTAGTATTTCCTTCCCGAATGATGTAGAGAGACCGCACTAACGCTTGCGGTTCCCCCAAACACAATCCCCCCAAATCCCAGAACCGCACTGATGTGCGATCCACTTTCGATGGCGGGGACATCATCAAAGTGGAACCCAGCCCGTGCGCCCAAGCCCCAGTAGCATAACGCCACGAAGAGAAGCGGAATCCAGAAGTATCGCTCGCAGGAGTTAACGAGGTGATACCCGACCACACATGGGATGAAGCCGCATACGCTTACGATGACGACGCCTGCTATGACTGGGATGGAGCCGGGGTTCACGTAGGCCAGCATTTGACCCCCGAGAACGATGTTTGAGAGGCCCCAAGAGAGCCTGGCGGTGAATGAGAAAACCCCAAGTTTCAATCAAATACATCCCGTATACTTACTGCGTGAAGACGTTCAGAAGCGAGAAGATTGTTCCGCCTATGGGCCCGGCGCTAAAGCGGGCTATGACCATGGTTCTGAGGCCAGTCTTGGGGCCCAAGATGGCGATTACGGAGGCACAGGCGGACGACAATGCGCCGAAAATCGCCTCGATTATCACGGCTTGACTATGGGCAAGGCAATTGTGAGATGTGAAGACATGGTAGGGAGAGATACATGCGAAAACGAGAGGCCGAAGATGCTCTTGGACAAAATTCCAGTGATAACGCCGCCTATGGTGAGATTAGCCGATCTAGCATCGATGTTGGTATGGGTATAATCGTGAGAGTTGAGTGGACACAGGAAGTGCTCACAGCCAAAGAAAGAAGCTGTAAATACTGATGAGCATCGAAGACTGGGTTGGGATGTTCGTACTTATTCCAACTGTGGTCCGTCGTCCTCTGGTCCTCTGGGATACGTTCGATGCCTTGCACTTCGATAACATCCTTCCCAAAAGAAAGTAAACGTCTGAGACGAGAAGCTCTAGAGTCCAAGTCTGTCTCTGTCTCCGCGTCGTGGACCGTTGAAACGACGTGGCCCTCCTTTTCCTTTTCTCCGATCGAGAGCCTGAGAGACATAGTATGAGGAGCAAGCGAGGAAGAATGATGCCGGAGGATCCATCATAGCGCGAGAAGTGTAACTTTGAAAGCCCGTAACGGCATCTAGAAGGTTCAGGTCCGAAAGAGGGAACTGGAAGTGCCTGTAGAGTCGTCTTGAATGCATGGGGAATTGCAAGCGCGTGGCACGCGCGAAGGCCTCAATTCAAAGCCAATCGCGCCAGGAAGAAAGAGAGCTAAGAGCATGCCTTTTTTGGGCACTCGTTCTTTTTCGGATTTGTGGCCGTTCGATATCAAGGTTAGGTCGCAGGATTTAACGCCCTAGTCAAATTCTTATCTGCAGATTCCATAGGTCCGTTGTGTTCTGATATCACGAGTTAATTATAAGGATCTGAGAATCGACTCGCGCGATGCGAATGCCGCGCTTTGACGAGCTCAAAGCTTCAACCGGAATAAGCCGCCACTCGTCACCAAAGCTCACTGTCGCGATTCCTTTGCCGACTTTATGGGCGATATCGACGCCAACTGAATTGGAGAACACATCTGACCGCCTCACCGAGCTACGCCGTCGGGCCGCGCGACAACACGCGTTGGCGAAATATGATAGGACGAAATAATGCACATCGTCTTTCCCTTTCACTAGTAGACGTCCTTCTCATATCATTGCATTGAATCTGATTGACTTATGTTGAGTCACTGAGCTTCTCTCAGCAACTTGAAGAACATACATGATTGTCACCAGAATTATGCTTTCGGGCCGCCACCCCCTGCTTTGGAAGTAACACCAGCCGCGATAGAACGTCAGTCGTGTGCGTGGTCGGCAAAATGGGAGACATATAACTCTAGACTGGTCGTCGTAAAACCTTAGCCTCCTCATCTATCAACAAATATGTCTTCATTGTACGAACCAGTCGGTCCTCCCGCTTCAAAGTTGGGCTATTACCGTGTGCTCTCGCCCTTGGCTGCGATCCGCGTCTCTCCCATTGTGCTCGGGGCGATGAGCATTGGCGACAAGTGGCAACAATTTGGCTTCGGAGTTATGGACAAAGATTCCAGCTCAGGCTACTCGACGCGTACTATGACATGGGCGGAAATTTCATCGATACTGCAAGTAACTAGTGAGTCGTCTTTATCGCGTCCTTAGTCAGGATCAATCAATGCTCACGGCGTATAGTCAAAACGGGTCATCCGAGGCGTTCATTGGAGAGTGGATGGAGAAGCGCAACAACAGAAACGAACTCGTCATTGCTACAAAGGTTTGCTCGGATTGGCTCTTAAGGCATAAAGACTTACCTTCCATCTCGCAGTACTCTTCCAATCGTGAGCGTGGAGGACCGCAGATCAGGGCCAATGAGATTGGAAATAATCTCAAAGTGCTTCACGTCTCCGTCGCCGAGAGCCTCAAAGTTTGCGGACCAGCTACATCGACATCCTCTACGTTCACTGGTGGGACTTTGAGACCTCGGTGACGGAGATCATGAATGGCTTGCATTCTTTGGTAATGCAAGGAAAGGTCCTGTACCTCGTACGCCTCCGTTCTTTTCCACAACGAATACTGTAACAATAAATCCAGGGTATTTCGGATGCACCTGCCTGGTTCGTCTCCCAAGCCAATATGTACGCTCAAATGGCTGGAAAGACACCGTTCTCGATTTACCAGGGCCACTGGAATGTGTTGGATCGTTCCTTCGAACGCGAAGTCATTCCAATGGCGAAGAGTTTAGGTGACAGAGCCTTTGAACAGTGTCGAAGAAACTGCTGAGATTTGTCAGGTCTGGCGTTAGCACCCTGGGACGTGTTACGCGCTGGTAAGTTGAGGACTGATGCCGAAGAGGAGGAGCGCGAAAAGTCTGGCGAGAAAGGCCGCATGTCATCTTCACCGGACTGGAAACGAAACGACGCAGAAAAGAAGATGACGGAGGCACTAGAGAAGATTGCTGCAGAGCATGGGACGAAGAATATTCGGGCCAGTGAGTCCCAGAATAGTGATACTTTGGCCTCGCTAATGTCCGATTAGTTGCGATTGCCTACGTGATGCAGAAGGTCCCTTACGTCTTTCCCATCCTAGGCGGGCGCAAGGTCGAGCAATTGACCTCGAATATGGAGGCACTCGACATCACACTTACTCCAGAACAGTTCACTACAATTGAGAGTGTTACGCCTTTTGATGTAGGATTTCCATTAAACATCATAGTAGGTTCCGTCACTTTATCAGGAGATATTTGTCTACATCTCATATCTTTAGGGCGACGGCAGCGCTTACAATGTTGGCATGAAGGCAGTGGCTAACTTTGTCAAGATGCCAGCAGCCAGGCCGATGACCGCAAGTGTTTAGTGAACTCTAGTTGTCCTTCGTTAAATGAATTAGTTCCGTACCATTTTTTTGTCAGGCGTCGCGTGGCTTTCGACTGAAGCCTTCCCCCACACGTTTTCAACTTGATAGAGAGCGTGTAAGGTAGCGGTGCAGCCTAGAAAGGTAGGCGAATAGTGACCTGGTCCGTGCGCACCATCAGCGCTATATAACGCGTGTTCGGACATCTGAACACCTCATACTTACCTTGATGGCACAAGTCCCTTCATGTCCCGGATTTGTGGGCCGTGGAGATCCTTCATAGCACGGCGACCCTGTCCATACAGAGGGTGTCTGCGGCTTGTATAGGCTTCGGCTTATGCACCGTCTCAATATTTTCCTGTCCCACTTTGGCCACTCTGGCTGGGTGGGCCTCCTTTTTTTTGGTTGGAAGATGGTCCTAACCCTAACCCTAGGCAAGAACATGAGGATGGAAGGAGTGCACCGATCTCAGCGCCACAATGTTCTATATATAGCTTTTTATGCTTCTGAATGACGTTTTTCTTCGGAGTCTCTAATTTTAATCTCAAGACTTGGATTTTGTCGGTATAGGCCATCAACATCTACATTGATCTCTTACAAACTAGCCATGCTGTATAGTACGGCTTTATCTGAGCTTTCGTCGACGAGCCTGCGAAGCCACCCGTCATTCTTCTTCAGCAAGACTTGAGGTGCATCAAACTCAACCTAAGATGTCTTTTCAGTAAATCAGGATGTGCGTAGCTGTGAAGTCCTCACGATCCGTCCACTGTCAAGTACCAGCTACCGGAATGTTAGTTGTACAGGCATGACAACTCTAAACATACTTACAATTCTGTCAAAGTCCATTATCGTCTGTAGACGATGGGCAATCGTGAGGAGTGTCGCACCCCCCAGTTCGTTTCTCAACGACTTTTGAATTATGGTATCAGTCTTGTAATCGATCGCCGATGTCGCTGAGGAGAGGAGATCCGTGAGCGGATTTACGAAAGACACGCTTGTTCTCACCTTCATCCAGAATCAGTAGTTTACTTCGTCGAACGATCGCGCGGGCAAGTGCAATGATTTGACGTTGGCCGACAGATAGGTTGCTACCTCCATTGGATATGAGTGTATCTAAAGTAATCCTGGCCTCGTGGTTCTCTTCTTGTAAGGCAAAGAGGCCCGAAGACCGCAATGCATCGTTCAGCACTGCGTCATCATACTGGCCGAAAGGATCCAAGTTATAACGAAGGCTACCACTGAGTAATTCGGGCTACATTGCTCCTTCAGTTCGACAGAACATATTCAAGAGAAAGGAGTACCATTTGAGGGATGATAGTCACGCTTGCACGTAGAGCATCCAGGTTAATCGAACGAGTGGAAAGGCCGTCGTAGAAGACCTCGCCTTCTGTAACTATACACTGTAGCAAGGACAGTGTCAAGGTGCTCTTTGAAGACCAGGTTAACATGTGAAGGCTCCTGAAGCGTATTGACAGATACCTTGCCGGATCCCGTTCGTCCCACTGTTGAAAGACACCATATCAGACACATTCAAGTTCAAATCTCTATACACACCAACACCAATATGTTCGCCGGACTTTACCTCGAAGGAAAGATTGTGGAGGACCTCGGGGCCATCCTGTAGTGTTCTTGTAGAGCATCCTGCTAGCGAGCGGTAGGAAACGGACCTTGCTATATCGAGCAGACAGATTCTCGACTCTCAAATCGCCACTGCTTGGCCAATACGCAGGGGGTACACCCGACGGCTGAGGCTTTGCCTCTTGTTCAGCATTGATGTAATGCAGAATACGCTCCAAGCTGCATGAGATCCCATTGAGCGCTCATGTAAAGTCTGCTTGACGCGGAACAGACCTATTCGCTACAGAGAGACTGGTCAGGCGCTATTGCGCATCGGCAAGCGATTTCAACGCACCGAGAAGTTCCAAACCGTTAAAGATACGAACCCATGTAAGAATAGAGCCACTGAAGAGCACTGACGAGTTCCAATACGAGGATCATCTGACCAGCGAGTCAACTCACTTGCTGTTGTGATAGAGAAGCCTGTATTCGACGCAACGGTATCCGATCCAGGACCATATACTAGGTAGAACGCCAGTAAACCGGTGAACAAACCGGCTAATGTCTCAGTGCGGATGCAGATCCACCTATTCAGAGTGTAAAAGGTGAGTGACGGTTTGAGGTAATGATCTATACGCCCCAGGGACTCTTGGATCAGGAAATCTTGAGCGCCATAAGCGCGGATCGAGACTAAGCCAAATCCTTAAGTGGTGGGGACATCTCGCGCCTCCTGAACTCACCAACTCCAGCTATCGCGGAACCGAAACTGGGCAGCGAATTGAGTACATGAAGGGCAAGGGGACTCATCGCTTACTGTCCAATGACGGGCGACCTCGCGTTGGAGGAGACTCTTTTGACAGGAAGCTGCGCTCTCATATATATCTGTCCGAGTAACCCCCCCAAAGCTGTGATCAACAGTCCAGGACCGAGAAAGGCTGGATTGAAAAAGAGGATGGCGGCGAACTTGACCAATAGCTCCACATTCAACTGTGAAAGTCGAAAGATGTTGAATGCGACAAGTGTGTCGACTGTGTCCTCGTTAACACCAAAACCTCGGAGAACAGTCGAAGAGACCTGCCTGTCGCTATGTCCACTGTTGCACGGGCAATAACCCGGGAAGTGGGTGTAAAGTCCAACCATCTAGATCTCTTCGTAAGTATCGAGCGACACTGACTCCGAGATAGAAACAGACCGTAGAGTTGTACGTGTGACAGAATCTATCAGAGAGTCGTGAATCACCTTCGCTGCACGTAGAGAGCCGAAGGTGAACATGGCATAAGCCACGCTGTAAAATATAGACGAAACGAGAAGTAGCACAGCATAATTCTTCACATAACTGCACAACGTGAGACAAAGAGGACCCGAATTGTTGAACGGACTTACTACGGAGCCGACACTGTGCTTGGATCCCGTTCCTGATACTGTGCAGCCCAGTGTCCAAGGTACCAGGACATATACGATCGCAGCAGCTCTTGAAGCATGATGGATGTAATCAATGCCATCCAAAATAAGACTGAGTATCGACTCAAATTTCCGACGTAAAGCTCGACTGCATCATTCCCAATATAGTGAACGATCAAGAACAAAAAAAGATGAACGCTTACATGCGTCCCAACCAACATGGCCTTCTACCAGCTCCTCTGCCAGGATTAATTTACCGTCGCCACTAGCAGACTCGTTGAGGTTCTGCTTTGTAACCCCGCTGGCGCTATTGTCGGAATCTGCTTCCTCGGGAAGACTAGTATCCTCGACATCTCCTAGTATTTCATCCGGCGATCCCCACGTAACTACCCCATTGGATTCCATACGCACGACCCAACTTGCCAAAGGACGTGTCAATGCAATGTTATGTGTCTGTAGAATGATTGGCGGAGCGCTGTGTTTTCGTATACATGATTACTCACGGTCAGCAGGACGGTGCGGTTCTCCATAAGATCCCCGTGCAAACAGTAATCGACAATCCATCTTGCGGTATGCACATCCAACGCCGCCAGGATATCGTCCATAAGAAGAATCTTAGCATTCGAGTAAACCGCTCGTGCCAACGTAATCCGAGCTTTCTGGCCGCCGCTACAAACAGAAGAGTTGTAAGCGGCGCACGTAGCAAAACGCTTTACGAAAGTCACCTTAGTGTCAACCCTTTCTCGCCTACTTCCGTCTTGTCACCGGCTCCCAGGAGCGTCAGATCCTGGTTGAGGGCGCATTGAAACAGGACTGACGAGGCAAGAATGAGTATTGAGCACTATCCCAGTTGCAGACCGTAATACTCTTTTCGTACCGCGCTTCGTCGTATGGCTGCCCGAAGAGGATGTTGTCCTGGGCAGCAAATTAGCCGAAGCTCTGACATAGAATGACCAAATCATACTCGTATGGTTTCATTTAGCACCCACGACTCTTGTGCAACGTACGCGACTCCTTCACCTCGAGGTAAATTGAACCACGACTCAACATCAGCTGAACTTGGCATGTAATGCATTTCGCCTAGAGAGGCTTGTTAAACTCTCTCAATGGCAACATCTGATCCATACCTAGGAGAGCCATAAGAAGCGAGGTCTTCCCAGACCCCGTTGGACCGGTTATCAGGTTGAAGCCAGGTCCAAACGTCAAGCGACCATGCACACGAAGTCTGAAGGGTCGAGTAGCAGAGGTTGACCATGTAAATTCCGCATTGCATAGTCCTAACTCATTTCGTACATCAACGGGAGTCGCGGCGTCGACGTCTGGAGTGAAAGCGTCTAGTAGCTCTGTCTACAATAAAGTCAACACGTTGTCCGGCCATCCTTAAACATGGTCTACTTACATTATGGATAAAATCATCGATCCGATCTAACGAGACCTTGGCTACGAATGACTTAAAACGACGAGAATAAACCCGCATATGAAGTCATTACCTGCGACAAGAGCTGAGAGTGCAGAGATCAAGCTCCCAAGATGACTACGAAGCACCTCAAAGATTGAGAGCGACGAGAAGACGATCGCGGCTAAGATCATGATGAGGCTGTGCGATGAAAATATACCCCAGACTTGCCTGTGAGTTGACGATTCATAACGAGGGTCTGTTCAACGAATGAGATCGGATTCCCGCACAGGAGAAACTGCACCTACGAACGTCGCATAGGTCGCCAACATTGAGCAAACAGGTACGAGTAAACTGAATAGGCAACGATGAGGAGACCGTATGAACATCAAAAACCTGGAGCGCGTACTTCAAATTTGCGGTGATTAGATCGAGCATCTTACTACGCTTCAGATAGCGAAGTTCCTCCTGGCGCTTTTCCCCAATTTGTCTCTGGACTTCGTGCTCCCAGCCAAAGAATTTGATCATTCGCAATATCGACATAACTGTTCGCAGTGTTACATGCATCGTGACGCAGGAGTGATCAAATGGCCGACCTTCAGATACTTTTTGTACTCGTGCATCAATCTAGGTAGGTGTAAAAATGATAAGGATAAAAGGCTGTGATGGATACGCACCTGCTTCGTCACTGCGACTCGAGCGCCTTTCATTTGCTTGGCGAGATAGTTAAGAAGGGGCGTTCCGAGCTGTCACAGTTTTCGAGAACAATCCACGAACAATCCATAATACTCACGAGCAGAACGGCGAGACCAACAAGTGCACTGTGTGTACGTGGTCAATTTAACTTGATGACCAGAAAGATTAAGAAGCCTACCTCCAGCCAACAATGACATATAAAAAGATGATGCACAATGTAATTTGGACGGGGAGAAACATGACTGAAAGTCAGTCAATTGATGGCTCAAAATAGCTACCAAATACAAACCAGTGATCCAGTATGTGGAACGGCCAAGGACATTTGCGAGGTCAGTTGTTGCCAGCGTGTTTATCCTACCAATGAGATTCTTCGACTCGCTCTTTGTCTTCGACTGATCTCGTTTCGAATCATCATTTGGATCGTAGTGCAACCGTACACGCAGAGAATGTTCGAAAATTAGCTGAATTAGGATGCCTTCGACGGATACCATAATTCGTGTCTAAGCGATTTCTGAGCTGTCGAAGAGTAACGAGCGGAAAGGAAGACCTACGGCAATATGCGTAAACGATTCTTGAACCACAGCCCGCAAAAAAGGTCCTATGAAGAGCCAGAGGATCCACACCCATGGTCGTATGGTTGCTCCTTCTCCTTTGTTTTCTAAATGCCTGTTCCAGCGGTAAATGGGACGAAATCTGGTTATGCGCCAACTCTTACGATAAGAGTCTATTGACACCGATGGGTCCAACGAAAAGCAAAATAGCCTAGCACACGCTTAAGCCAATCATATTGGAGGATGAAATAGTAGCTGAACCTTCAAGGACTCCAAGGCCACCAATGTGAAGAATTCGCTTCCTAGCAAATCATTCAAAACTCGATGTGATAACAGTGCACACGTTACACTGACTGTAGAACTGCAGCAACGCCCAAAACAGATGCTTCTCTTTATGACCTCCAGAAAACGGGTCGACGAATGGAAAACTGTTCTTCCTCAGCGTCTTGGCTTGAAACACGTACGCCAAGTTGGGTATCCTCTCGGGCACGCTCTCCGGTCTCCGAATTGCCGAAAACGTGAATGAATCCACATACGAGTACACCAAGCGCGAGAAAAAGGACGATTGTTGCTCAGCGTTGAGATCGGTCGTAGTATCATCCTGGTCTAGCGGCGTGTACTCTGCCGGTGTTAACGCGGGTAATACTATGCCACTGAGAACGAGAAGAGCAACGAGAGTCCACGAACGCCAGCCATCACTAGAATCAAGAGGTTTTTGCGTGTATGTCGCGAAGGGGAAAAGATCACGGTAGATGTAAGTGAGAGCGAACACCAAGAGCACGAAGATCCCGTGCGTGGAAGCGCGCGCTATCCTCAACGCTGACGCGCAGGTAAGTATGACGGTGTACCCCTAAGTTTGACATGAGACGTGAGAAACGATGGCGTGGGCTGAGAGACACGTACACTAGCGATGACAGTTCCCAAACGGCGTGCGAATTCCTGTGATGGGCTCGTCCACAGCAGGGACAAAGTGAATGCCAGAATCAAAACGCAGCAGATGGCTCTCGCGACCAAGAATGCGGAAACAATGGGCCTCCGAATTAGTTTGAGTACCGGCTTCTCCACTTTCTGTTTCCCCAAGACTCGCACCACACCCAACTGTGCGCTATACAGCAATATCGACGAAAGGGTTGCATAAACCGGTATTGAAGACGTGTCGAGCCATGTATCCTGCCTGTCGTGTTGCTATCAGTCGCATTAGATGTCAATTAGAGGGCATAATACGCACATTTTTCGTCAGGTATGTAGACAGGACGATGACTGTAGAAGGGTGAATTGCGCAGGACACCCCGACCGTGATGAGTGATGTACTACTGGTATTCATCATCGCATTGGCGTATTTTGACCGCGTGCGCCATGAGGAACTGATAACAACTGACGCGTCGGCGTTTTCGAACCGTCCTGCACCATGACACGATAAAGTTGCTTGGAGATTTCATCACCGGGCCCCAGATCAAGCCATCCCGAGAGTACGTATCTCGCACTTGGATAGTTCAAAGCCAGAAGAATGAGATATACAGGGAAAGGAAAAGACGGAATACAATAAATGAGAAGTAGGATATACTAGTGAACGAGTGAGCGTCAGGTAAATGTAATCAAGTTTAGTGGCATCGCTCTGTGAGCCATTGCATGATAACACCGCTGGACATGAAAGATCAATTACGCATGTCGTGATAGAGAGATGTTGACGTACAGATTGTGCTGGCTTTTCATCGAGCACTGCGGAGTTGTCACAAGAGATTAGAGAAGTCAACTTGTGTAGCGATAACTTACAGAGTAGCACTAGAATGACGATCAGAAACGTCAGAAGGACGACGGAGTAACAACTCACAGAGACTGGGCGATCGGTAACCTTGTCCAGTTCACTATGAGAACGGTCAGCTGAACCTAACAGAAATTTCATGAGGGCACCCACAGTTCCTTGATAATATCCTTGACGGACGCGCTGCCTTCAACATCATTCTTGTTGCCGAGCTGTAACGCCAGGGTGAGATACCACCGAAGAGACACACGATGCCTAGACTGACCACCAATAGCGGAACACCAGTCAGCGTTTGTTGGGCAAGAAGTTGATGTAACTCGAAACGAGCACTATTGAACTTTTCTTGCTGTGCATTTAATAATAGAATCAGTCCGGGATTCAATGACGGAACGGAAGATCACCGACGTCTGCAGCATCGACCACAAAGCTAATGAAGACGTTGAATGGTTGCCATACGCCATAGAATGTGGCACTTACACAATGCATCTACGCCGTTGCAATAACGTTCCTAAGTGTGAAGAATTCATCAGCACAGCGCGACCAGGCGCGGCCGACAGTGCGCGCTTACCCACATGGACCGGAATTTAGGTTGCCCTGGAGAGTGGTTTCAACACGGTGAACATGCAAGTAGAATGCTCAGCTCACCAGCAACATCCCAGATCTTGAGCGTGATGTTTCCTTTCCTAACCTTTCTAAAATTGAATGCGACGGTGGGAACGACTTCATGGCTCCACTAAACGAAATGAGCGCCAGCGTGACGATTAGCTGAATACGCGCCAACCTGTCCGTTGCCGATAACATTCACAAATGAAGTTTTTCCAGAGGCCTGTGGCAGAGGTTAACGCGCAGGGTTATGAACAATTGGGAGACAGACTTGGAGGCCAATAACGGCAAGCTCAGCTGCTTTGGAGAAGAATAAACTGGCAGTGATGTCACTAATAAGTTTTCCGAAACAGCAAATCCAACTAACCCAAGAAACCATTGAAAGATAGAATCAAAAAGCCCATGGTGAGGGTAAAGTGTTACTTAGAGGAGATGATGGCAGTGTCAAGACCTTGATGGTGATTCCAAAACAGTACATCACCTTTCGGCCCGATATGCCGATAAACCTGGCTCACACGTCGTTTTACTATCCAGCTTCCATAACATTATGTAGTAAACGACAACCACAGAAATACTATATTAACAGTCATCTAATTTGAGTGGAGTTCTCGCATTCAGTAAGTAATTATAATGAAAGCGCAGCGTCCTTGAATTCAGGAGGGAAAATACGTCAACCAGGCACTTTCACACCAGATGGAGTATCGTCCACGTCGTCGTCGTCTTCCGCATCGGCCTCTTCCTCGTCAATCTCCGACCGTGCCCCGAGGAATTCGCTACTTGCTGCATCCCGACGATCGTCGTCGCGTTGAATTTCGTCGCGCATAACCTTGACGTCCTGGTCAACTTTGGCGGCCACACGATCGATACCAGCCTCAGCGAGAGACACGTGAGCACGATGCTTGGCAAGGTGTGCGCTTCTTTTGGGCGGACGCTTCAGCCTACGGCGAGCCACCATGACGGGAACGGAGCATTTCTAGAGAGCCGTTAGAGAGAGACCGACAACTCAGAATGAGCGCGAGAGTTACCTGGATGAGATAGTGAGAGGTCGAGCCCAGAAGGATACTAGAAGAATTGGGAGTTAGAGTGGTTTGAGATGAAATGAAAGATACACACCCTTTGAGCTGCCCTACACCACGAGACCCTACTATCAACATAATCGGCTCATTGTAGTCTACGATGTCTAGATGAAAGTGTGAGTACCTTGTGAATGACTTGCTGCAGTGGCCTACCCAATAGCATGTGCCGCGAATTTTTCGCATGCCATGCTTGACAAGAAACGGTTACATTCAGCTTTGTTCGCTGTAACAAGCCCGTAACCTGTCGGACAAGAATGTATGCAAGACCTTGACGCTACAAAAGGGTGAGAAACATCCTACAGAAGGAAAATATATTTACTTCTTGTTGGCTACGTAGCTTCGTAGCGCGGTCGGCAGCGTTAGGAATGGCAGGATCAACCTTACTCTCATTTTCCACAACTGTAACCACGAGCATTTCATCGCCATCTCTCAAGACAGTTCCGATTCCCCATTCGACAGCATAACGGGCTTCTTCACTAAGATCACTGGCGACAACATACCGCTTACGCCGCCGATCTGTGAGACCAGCGTCGGGAAGACCTTGGGTAAGAGTAATGGTACAACGATCACGCTGGAAGATGGGACGGGAAGTTTGGAGGGGGAGCGGTTCGTGGTGCTTGGTAGATTTGCGTCTACGCGGATTACGCTTGCCTTTGACGGAGCCGCTTGAGGTGCGGCTGAAAGAGTTGAGAGTAGAGGGAAAGTAAGGCTCGGGAGGTACGACGACATTGACGCCTTCGCCAAGAGGATCTGGATCAACTTCGTCGGCTGCGACAATGAGACCGTCTACGATGGTAGGTTCGATGAACGCGTTGCGCTCTGTATTGCGCTCGGTGACGGGATCAAAAAGGTCGTCGTCACTCCACTCTTCGTCCTCGGTTTCCCCGTCGTCGCCCGCTGTCTCGTCACCGGAATCCTCCGCGTCGCTGAAGGCATTACGCGGGCGTATGCTGGTCGATGCGTCTGAGAGATCAATGTCAGATTGACCGAGGGGGAGGGCCTGTGGTGTGGGAGACGTTTCTCGCTGACGAAAGCGTCTAAAAGTAAATGGAGAGGTGGATCGAGCTCGGCTCTGGCTGCGCGAAGGCGGGTCAGAGTTGGCCGGTGCATGCGACGACGAGCGTGGATTGATCGTCTTGAAAAGCGAGCGGCCGCGCTCTTTGTCGTCAACCATGCTGCTTATACTGTTGTTGGTATTGGTCCGTGAGAGCGACAGTGCGGACAAGCCGCCCATCATGGAGCTGAAGGACATGCGACCGAAGGAGCCTGTGGGTTTAGCACTCTCGGGAACTTTGGGTGATGGCTGCGACGAATGTGTGCGTTCCAAGGCATTGATGATAAGCTGGGACGCCTCTGTATCGAGCTGCCGCGTAGTCAGTAGATTGCTGGAGGACGTCCGTCTAGGCGTCGTCGGACGGGATACCGGGGGTGTGCAGAGTGCCGGAGAATCAGGAGACATCTCGCGCGCCGTAAATGCATTAGGCACCGACGCCGCCGACAAAGGCACCGGGGCTGCGATGTTGAGCTCGACGCCTTCTGGCGGGGAGGGTAGTCCTGCACTACTGCTAGGCCGGCTGCCTATAGGCGCATACTTTGAAATCCAACTGGATCTCTTGAGATTCCCGCTCGACGACATGGACAGAGACAAAACTTGAATGATCGCCACTTACCGATTTTTGGACCTTTGAAGGGTTCGTTGCCTGCTCCGTTGCCGTCAAGTAACGCGATCTCTTGGCAGTCGCACTCACGCTCATTAAAATTACGTTGTCCTTATCTAGGCGATGCCTTTGCTGATCGTGGCCGCCCTGTAGTTCTGAACAATATCCTACACGTCCTGCAACGATGATAGCACTTTCGCCGCTGTTGTTGTGCCAAGACCTTATCAACGGCACTGCCACAAGCCTGGGCCTCGACTCTAAAACGGAATTCAAGAATTCAAGATGCGCACCAAGTCAGGATGTACAACATGTCAAGAACCGGTGACCGAGGGATCCCTGTAAGCTTTTACAGAGTTGGCGCAAGTCTTGGCACACTTTGTCTACCTTTTGGAGTTTCATATGTTCCGTTTTCCGGTCCCACAACGGTGACTGAGAGTATTCAACAGGATCTGATCGAGTGTACGCGAACAGACCTCCCCTCGCGAACGTGTATTGTTCACAGTGGTCTGAATGAACGCCGAAGAATAATCACGCGAATAGGAGGGTATTTCACGCCACTTGAAACATTTCTATGTCTAAATTATATCTTGAAAATCTATTCCTCGACAGCGGCACTTCCACCCCCAAAGAATGCCATAGCTTCCTTTCTAGTGCTGTCTTCTATAGGTGCTGTAGTTGAACGCTTCTGAGGGGTATTTCTTTCGAGGTAAGGCCAATTAAAAATTGTCTTCACTCACCACGTTCTTGAGATGCTCGTGTTGGTTGAGAAGCGTTACTTTGACACTCAGTTGAGGACTGTCTGTGGCCGTATAAGAGGGCTTGAAGTGAACGTCAGTCACTGCATTCATCTTATGAAATAACTCACATCGACATCGACGATCGCACGAGTCCACGCAGTATTGGCCAGTCCAAAATACTCCACATCATGCTGAAACGTCGTGTCGGTGCTCAACAGGGCTTCCATAAGCATGGCGATACAATGCCCGTGGCTGGCAACGGCGATGTGTACATCTCCTTTGGCGGCCTCCACCAAATGAGGAAACACAACTTCTTGAATGGCGATGCGCGCTCGATCAAGGAGATCGTCCATGCTCTCTCCTTCAGGAAACTTTTCGACTGTCGACGCGAATAATCCTTGCTTGTAAGCGTCTTCTTCAGACATTCCCCTGGGGAGACCGGGTACCCATTCGTGCCCTTCGGCGATACCAAAGTGCTGTTCACGGAGATTCGGGTTCACAATCAGGGGAGGATTGTGGGGTTGTCGTTGCTGAACTGCGACACCAGTGGCATGTGCTCGGAGTAATGGTGAAGCGTAGATGACATCGAGTTTGGTCGTAGCTAGGTTTTCTCCGAGTGATTGAGCTTGCTAGGATTCATGGTTATTGCAGTAAGTTGACCAGGAAACCCTTCGTACCCTTCGGCCTGGAAACCATGAACATCGTAGACTAGATTGCACAAGGATGGCATACCTAGTTCAGAGAGCGGCGCATCTTTCCAACCAGCCCATATTCCTTTCTGATTGAACGCTTGCTAAAAAGCTCAAGATGTGTATGCATCGAACTTACTGGGTTATCTTCTGATTCTCCATGACGGATCTATATGCGATTTTTCAATCAATGCAGAATATACAGTACAACTGACTTACAAAAGTTACTGTGAGCATGGTCGAGTGGTACAAACGTGCTTGGAGTCGATTCAGCGGCACGAGTCAACGGAGAAATCGGACCGAAGGATGAGCTATCAAGCAACAGGAGGTCTGTCGTGCCTTTGAAAATAGTTGGTGGTGTTGGTAGACGTTATTTGCCAAGTAATCACATTTCTGGGTGTAAACGAAGCTAAGGACTGTTCCCCGACAGTGATGGGAACTTGAGAGCTTTATCTAATCTAATCTCACATGAGAGCAACAGAAATAATCGGACCAGATCCGGTCCCTTTCCCCACTCCGGCGACGCTAATCGTTTCGCAGCCATTCGATTAACGTTGAGAGAGCTCTCGGGTCACCAATCCTCTACACTAGATGTCCTTGTCGCAAACTGGGCCGCTTCGCCGATAAAAAACCTGCTGACAACCAATCTCTCTCCTCTGCCTGCTGTTGACCATTTTCTCGTGTCATACGTTAACTGCTGCTATTTAAGCGAAATATAGCTGCTCAGCTAATGCAGTGGCACTGCCTGCAAGAGATTTTGAACTTTTCGAGGAGCCGCGGGATTGTTCGGACAGTTAGGCATCAACAACTGACGACTCCGAGACATTCATAGCTCCTTTTCTGAGCTCTCATGTTTGTGCTGGCTCACCGCCTGCTTCGAAACTCTATGTGTGGACCATTTTCCGGTGCTAGTGGAGGCCGGTAGCTACATCCGAAACGTCGTTCAGTAAAGCTCAGTCGCCACCGGACCCACAGGCACCTATAAGTCCTCCTTCAAAGGTGTATCCCGCGGAGGTAGATACACCCTCGAAGTTGGTGCTAACGCATTTTCGCGCCATTACAGGTCTCTCCTCCTTTAGCTCGTCCACGACCATCTCCAAGTCTGCGTGGTCTGAACACATGCAGCGACCCAAGGACTACCATTTTCTACAACTGGTCTCGGAAGGATACCGGGTTGTGTCCCGATCGCCTTGCTCCACTATGTAGCCCCTTCCAAAAGACTTTAAAAACCTCAGGTCAAGCTACAACTTGCCCTCTTTCATCTACCGTCATCGTACTCGTATCGTTTATCCAAGTACCCACTTAGCAACTCCAGTATGTCTTGCTGCACCACCCCCATTCTCAGCTACGAGGAGCAGTATCGTCCACAGTGCTGCGCGCTCTGCGACCAAACGTTCAACTCCCTCGAGTTGTTGAGGAACCATTTGAACTACTCAGGTCGTCATCCTTATTGCGAGACTTGTCACCGTGGCCTTCTGAACATGAACTCATACCGAGTTCATCTCGTCGTCTCCGACTACCATCACTTCTGCGATGTGTGCGAGAAAGAATTCAAGGCGGCTAAGGCGCTGGAAATTGTAAGTCATATTCTCTCCATAGTCCTCTATTGAATTTCTCATGCCAAGCTGCAGCTCAACGAGCAATCGCCTTACCATTCCCGCGACTACGAAATGGGTGATCGCGACCACCGACCGGAAGGTTGGGAGGATGCGATGGCCGAGGAGCTTGAACGCCAGGCCAAGATCAAAGATCCCATTGACCAGGAAGGCACCAAACCCATGTCCCGGGTCGAATTCAGCAAAGTAATGCTCAGCATGAAAGTCCGTCTTTCTGCGAAAACCAAACCCGTAGAGCCTCTTCGTCAGGATTGCAGTGCTTGCCTGACGTCCTCGAGGAAGATATCAGTGACGCGCTGTGGGCACTTTTTCTGCTCGAGCTGTATCAAGCAGACGTTCGAAAAGAGTCAGGGTTGTCCGTCTTGCCGCAAGGCGGGTACGATTAGCCAGTTGCGCAAAGTGCAGCTTCGGTCGCATTAGTGATCTGTACGTCTGCGTCGGACACTGTATCGAATACCTCAAAGTGTATTTTATCGCATATCATTACTGTATACCCTACTGCTTCGTCTTTCTGCAATACTTCGAAGAAAAAAAAAAAAGGCTGTGTTCCCTATTTGGGCCTAACAATTCCGGAATAGCCCTCTACTGCGCGACTCCCTTCAAGTGGCGGAAGCACGCCGAAAGATCTACCGCGGGTGCACAGAACAGTTTGATCTGACAGCGAGAATTTTGCAAGGGGATCAGGACCTTCAAGCCATTTGAGAGGAGGGGCCCGAGTGTAGCAGGTCGGTAGAAGGCATGGAGCAAACTCTGTGGCTACGACGATGTCTTGGGTTGCCAAAGATTCAGAGCCGCCAAGTGGCGCAAAGCTCCTTGACTTCTTTGCCGAAATGGCGACCATATACTACAGAAATGATTAACTGTATCATGATGAATAACGACTTGACCATACCTCGACTTTGAATAGAGGATATGTAGAGGAGGCTGGGAGCTGGTAGTGGACATGTAGCTCCCCCCGTGATATGCCATTGCCGCGCCGATACGAGGAGTCCCACTGAATGGTGGAAATGTCGGTTGTGAACGTCTCCCGTTTGGCCGTGGGTTTCTTGTGACGAATCATTGGATCCAGGAAAGTGATTTTGCGACGGAGTTCAATGTCTAGGACGTCCTTGGCGTCGAGCCCAGAACAGGTATCACGGAGTTCAATATGGCAGAGAATGACGGATCTTAGCGGGTATACGAGCTATGGAGGAAATCAATGCGAAGGGGTTTTATATGGACTGAAACTGCTTACAGGCTTGTCCAAATATACCTTCACAAGGGAATGTTAATTCCGTCGCCTTTGCACGAGGATAGTCGACTTACCATTCCAGTAACCATGATATCCCCTTTATCTTGTAGTTTTCCGGGAAACTGTATCGGTATCCCGAGCCAGCCCTGGGGATCAGAGTCGGGTCCAGGTGCAGGCAAGCCCTCATTATATGCCAATTGACGCAAATCCGTGAATGGCAAGGATGTATGCCTCGGGACATACAGAATCTTGGTACAAAATCTGAACGTTACTGAGCAGTCTTTTCTGAGTTAGACAAGCAGGAGACTTACTCGACGTCTGATTGAAATATCCCTCTTTTGATACATGTGAGGAGCTCATAGACGAGTTGAACTGAACTGTTGGTCTCGTAGAAGAACTCCGGAAGCGGGTACTGTTTGGTCGCATCGGTGCTAGCTGCAGCTGTTGCAGTGGCTGGGAATGTCGTTTCGAATGGACATTCCAGTTGTCCGTAGGCCTTGCTGTTCTTTATTGGTGTCTCCCGGGAGAAAAGGGTTTGTTCCAGAAAGACATGCTGGACGGGTTCCTGCGTGCTTAGAAGAATAAATCCGCGTAACTGACAATATCTGTATAAGTACGCGAGCCACCAAAAGCGAAGATCGACTCACGGTTACAGATATACCGCGGATTGTCTTAGGTTCTGTGAGAGAAAGTTTAATGGAGCCTTTGAGGACGTTCCCAGCATATAGAAGTGGTATAGAACTAGAGTTTTTAGCGTGGCTCATAAGCGTGAGCGTTGCCCAATTGGTCTGGGTCTTTTTGCTAATAGGAAACGAATGAACGGTAGTTGGCGCACAATCGAATAAGGTGCTTGGTAGTGGATACAGGCATGTGTAAGACGGGAGGACCGCTTCGGTGCGAGTATAGCCTGGAAGGGTTGCAGAGGACAGCCGACTACTGGACATGGGATGGTCTATCGTTTGTGGAGACGAGATAGGCGAGGTACGTCCTTTTGTTCAGAGCTGAACAATACGAACGGACTCCTTGCTCGGTGTATGCGGTAAACAATAGAGTACGTGATGTTTATTGTTAGTCTTGTTGTCGAAGCGTTGATCTGTCAAAACACAATTGAACGCCAGACTGAGAGGAAACCACAGAGGCAAGCGAATTCAAGTTCGTGAAATGTATGAAACCTGTAGATTTCAATAGCTAGGCCGACCGTTAGCATCCAAGGTCGTGGATATGGACAATTGAAACAGAGGGCATCTGATCGATGACAGTGCCATGTTGATGTATCTTTCGTGGCGCCGGAGAGGTCGACAAAACTGCGGTACCTTTCTGGATGGTGAGAGACTTTCAGACAATAAGTGGGTCGAAAATGAGCCTCGAAAGGAGCGCATTCGCGGAAAGGCTTGCGTAATTACTAGACTGGACAGTTAGCCGGTTCCTCGGTCGAGTCTGCACAGGCCACTGAGACAGATCCGCGTACGACGAAGGTTTGTTGTATCCAGACTGTGGCGGTAGTAGATAGTAAAGTCCAGAGTTCGGTAAAGCATGCAAGCGCTTGCTTGTTGCTATCGGAATTGGCCGGAGCACAGAGAATTTACAGTTCCCACGACCAGCCGTGCTCTCATCTCCGTCATGGAAAGGTAAGTAAGGAAAATCAGATATGAGGAACTCCAAGGTGAGTGATTTTCCCAACGTACTTGACTGCGATGGTGAAATTGTACATAACCCATCGCGAGATCAAGACCACTCAGTACCTGACGGTGGGACAGTGGTTCCACCTCTATATCTTTCCAACCCCATCTGAACATGGCCATGTTCAGTACCTGGAGCTGACCGCTCAGTTCTAGATGACACAACGGCTTAATTAGAGGACTGATTGTTACTTGAACATGGCTTGAATACCAGCCTCGTGTAAGAGAATATATGCTTCTTGGTTACCTCGTCCAGCCGTGGTCCAGCTTGAGCCAATGAGAGGACTCGAGCGGCTATCGAATGGCGTAGAGTGGGCTCTGGATGAAGAGGACCACGAGGGTCTCGGCCTTATGATTATGACAGAGACCTTTCGTCACACCCTCGCTCAGGCCGAGACTTATCGATCAGCAGCGCGTACTCTTCTTTCAGCCGTCATCGCTATAAAAACAGCTGCGCTCGTGTACACATCCACAACAATCTTACTTCTCAACCACCATGTCCGGATTGCAATCACAGGTCAATCGCCTCAAGCTTGAGCTCAAGACCTTCCAGGTTGATGCTGGCGCTGAAGAGATCTACATCGGCCAGTATCTATTGGAGAGGCTGAAGCAGCTGGGAGTCACGGTGAGCCGCCTTTCCAGTCATCGACGATGTTTCTCATGAAACGCTCAGACAATGTTCGGTGTTCCCGGAGACTTTAACCTTGGCTTTTTGGTACCGTCCATCTCCCCGCTGATCGCTACAAACTCATCGTTGTGAATAGGACCTCGTCGAAGATGATACCGGCATCGACTGGGCCGGGAACTGGTGAGTATCATTTCAGATGCGTGCCGCTCCTTCCTAACAATTCTTAGCAACGAACTGAATGCTGCCTACGCAGCTGACGGTTACGCTCGCGTGAAGGAACATAGCATTGGTGTTGTGCTGACCACGTACGCATACATTTGCCTGCTTCTCTATTCAGTTCTCATTCATTCTTCTAGTTTTGGTGTGGGAGAGCTGTCAGCTATCAATGGTATCGCTGGGGGTGAGCTATCCCGATTCATCCTCGTGTCTTGTCTTAATGTCCTCGTAGCATTCTCTGAAATGGTCCCCGTACTTCACATTGCTGGTGTGCCCAGCACCAAGCAACAAAAGGCCAAGCCTATGCTGCACCACACCCTTGGTGACGGCAGGTCCGTCTTTGAGTTAGCTCACCGATTGAATAATATTAAAGTTACACCCAGGTACAACGCGTACATCAAGGCTGCGGAACAATTCGCCATCGCGCAAGCTATTCTCGAGAACAAATCCACCGCCGCCGCTGAGATCGATCGCGTTCTGTCTGAATGCATATCTCATGCTCGTCCGGTGTACCTGACTCTTCCTACCGATCTCGTTTACGAGAAGGTCTCCTCCGACAGGCTGAGCATCCCTCTTTCGCGGCTACCCCCACCCAATGATACAGAGACCGAGGCGTTCGTCCTGGACGAGATCGTCAAGTTGGTTGATCAGGCCAAAGGTGACGCGATCATCCTTGTGGACGCTTGTGGTATTAGGCATGACGCCCGGGTCGAGACCAACGAGTTAATCAAGGCCACTGGGTTCCCTGTTTACTCGGCTCCCATGGGTAAAACGGCCGTCAGTGAAAACTACGAACGATACGGAGGAGTATGTACATCCACAACTTCTGTTTCAACTTGCTAACTATTTTGTCTAGATCTATGTTGGATCTATCAGTCATCCGGAGATAAAGGAGAAAGTCGAGAGCGCTAAACTCATCCTTTCCATTGGTTCCTTGAAGAGTGACTTCAACAGTGGCAACTTCACTTATTCCATCCCCACATCTCGAACTGTTGAGGTAAGATCCGATTGTTTTCTCTCGTCTGTGACTCACCAGTTGTGCAGTTGCACTCATCGTGGGCGAAGGTTCAATATGCCGACTTCCCAACTATCGGCATGAAGGAAATCCTTCCTAAGCTTTCCAAACGACTCGCACATTGGAAACCCACTGCTCTGAAACTCGAGGTGCCCAAGTTCGAGGCCATTGTGCCGCAGGAGGACCACGATATCATCTCGCACGCGTGGTTTTGGCCGCGCGTATCCCAGTTCTTCAAGCCCAAGGACGTCATCGTTGCAGAAACTGGCACGTCGAGCTTTGGTATCTTGGATGTACCGCTTCCGGACCAGTCCGTCTTCGTTACCCAGGTTCTATGGGGAAGTATCGGGTACACTGTTGGCAGCACCCTTGGTGCTGCTTTGGCGGCCAGGGATATCGGTCTTGGACGAACGATTTTGTTCATTGGCGACGGTAGTCTGTGAGTGTTAGCTTTGCATGTCCCACAGTCTTGGTACTTATCTTGATGTCCAGCCAACTCACTGTTCAGGAATTGTCCACAATAATGAGGAAAGACCTGAAGCCCATCATCTTTGTGCTCAATAACACGGGTTATACCATTGAACGTTATCTCCACGGGAAGCACAGGTACAGTTTCGTGCTTTCGAACTCTTAAGTCAATACTTACGAATCTGCAGAAAATACAATGACATCGTCAATTGGAAGTGGACGTCGCTTCTGAGTGTACTCGGTGACGCCGAGGGTGTCAAATCGAAGTCGTACACGGTCACCAACAAGAACGAATTGTCTGCGCTCCTAGAAAACGCGGAGTTCGCTGCAGCGGACAAGTGCCAGCTTGTGGAGGTGATGATGCCGATGCATGACGCTCCTCGGGCCCTCCAGGTTCAGGCTGAACTGAGTGGCAAAACCAATGCCTACGTTGCGACGACTTAGATAGCATCTTCACCATTTGTCTTGAACGCCAAAAGAAATAATGTACACATAGTTATAGATAAGCATACTAGATCGGATTGGACTCTATGTACTACTACCGATGTCTTTTTACACTACACTCAGCAATCGCATCACTCTCAGCACTTTCTAGTCTGCAATATTCTTCAATCATCTCCAAATCCATCGAGTATTTCGGCCAGCATGTCTGAGACTCGGCGAAGTTCTTTCAATGCCTCGATAGGTTCAATGCGGTCCGTCTCTGCATCAAAAATGACTTTGTCGAGGGTGGCTTTGGCAAGGAAAACTGTGGTTATCTGTTCCAGACTATGTCGCGTCATAGGAGGGTCTGTGAATGCGAGAGGATCGAGATCGTCATCTGAGGCTAGTATCTTCAGCCAGACGTTTCACCAAGTGAATAGTACTCGTACATACCAAGTAGCTCGTTATTCCTTTCGTCGCTGATGGTGTCGAGGGGGTCGGGACTTTCTGCCCGCAATAGCGAATCCCAGTATCCCAATGTACTTGGCACCATGGTATCAATGCTAATTGAATCGCAAGGCAGTGGACTCATAATGGGGCCCAAGTCATAGGCATCTTGCATGTCCAATGAGATGCACGGATCCATTGCTGGTGGCGGACGCGGTTCGCCCTCCTGATTGACAATAAGATCAAGCATATGAGACTTGTCTGTACTTACAATGGTCTCCAGTCTGGTTTGGTCTTTGCTCTTGACTGACACGATATCTTTCCCTGATTCTCCTCACCCTTGTAAAATTCAGAACAGGCCTCAACTGGCATGGCGGTACATACCGGCAGGGCCATGACGCTGACGACCTTGAGGCTGAGCTCTTCATCATTCAACGCATCGTCTTCAAATTTGCGCTTTCGAGGACTACCAGTGGTGCCTCTCTTTCTAGCCTTTGAAAGCGAGGGAGATGAAGGCGACGCGGGGCTCCTCGCGGGCTTATTAGCTGGGGAGGTGCCAACGCAGTAGCGGGAGTGATATCGTCGACTTCGAGTTCCAGTCATTTGAGAGTGAGATTAGTTGACCTGGTGTTCACGGAGTCGATGAGCGGAAGCGCAGGCAATGTTTAGCGCCGCTTTGTCAATTAAGCTCAACAAACGGTCTTCTCTCCGATACCATAGAAAGCAGGGATCATTCGTATCTAATGAGCAGCAGCAAGGTAGACGGGGAAAACCGATCAGATGGGCATACAGTAACATAGGCCAAGGGCCTAAGAGTGGCATTTCAGTGAAACGCGATTGGCCCGCGTGGTGACAGAAATCGACAAGGCGCGTCGTGATCATTTCCCATTCCGATCAGCGTCGTTTGGACACGTGCCGTTGTCAACTTTATCTTTAACACAGCAGCATCGCATCGCATCGCATCCTGGTCTCTTCAACGTCACTACATAGCCAACACTCGCCGTGGTAACCCCTCCAGTCAGAGCTCCAATGGAGGGCGCGCTCGTCGCATATCATGATAATGAAGTCACGGGCATGTTTTCCGTTGAGCGCTGATCGTCGATCGAAACTTGAATACAGGCTCCTTTCGTATCGGTCTTCAAGAATACTTGCAGCAGCGGTCATCTCAAGCAACCTGTGCAGCTCTCTTCTAGACAGCATTCACTCTGTGGCAATGCTCAAAGAGTCTGCGGTCGCGCAAATGGTATCTTGCCGCCCGGTTTGTATACGATCTCTCGCAGGGATGAAGGGAGATTTGATTGATCCTGCGGCATCCGACGTCCGTTCGCTGCACTGGCTAAAGTGCTTCTCTCTGTTTTACAATATCGGCGTTTGAGTAAAAATAGAGGGCTGGGGTGGAGTGCGTTTATATACCTCGCTTCAAGCCATGTCGGCACTTCACCGAGCCAACGTCAAGTTCTGCACCGACTCTGCAGACTACCGTTCTCAACGGACATCTCCGTCTGCTTCTCCCGTCATGGCTTCCAGTGATTTTCCAAGGTCGAGTTTGGACGAGGAGCGCTCTATAGCTCTCGAAATGCGGGAGCGACACCATAGCGATAACGATTCGAGAGCTACTCTTCTGCCAGAACACTCGCCCTCCCCAAATCATCTTCGGTCAAGTGGCCGTGTGGACAGAACGCGTAGTATTCGTCAGGCGGGCGTCAAGTTACGCAATCAATTCTTGAGAAAGGGCAAACCAAAGATCGGGATCTTGCAGAGTCTAAAAGCTATAGCTCTCTCATCAAGTACGTGTCTTGGTTTTGTCACAGTCCTTTTGAATCCTCATTCATAGGTCTCCAGCGCTCAATGTTTTCCTTGTATTCGTTCCGCTGGCATGGACAATGCATTTTGTCGATGCGAAGCATGTCGAAGAGGAGGAAGAGAATAAGTGGCGGCATGCGTTAGCCTTTGCTTGTAAGTACTGATATATTTCAGCTACAGAAGTATTGAACTATCTACAAGTGTGCTTCCTTGCCATCATGCCGCTGGCCAGATTGTTCGAGTATGGTGGTCATCAAATGATGTATTATTGCGGGAAAGGGTTTGGGGAGCTAATTGTGGTTAGCTTGAACAAGTGAGTTTCATCTTATATTCTCGTCGCCTCTAACAGAAGTCCCGCAGTGCTGTTGAAGCAACGTTAGCCATCATCCTCCTTACGAAATGCGAGTACGTCCAGTTCTTTTCCATCGTACAAACGTCAATCCTCACTAACGTTGTAAGGCTCAAGCTTCTTCAATCCACCATGATCGGTATGGCCTCGTGTCCGACGAACATTTATGTGTTGACACAACCTCACAGGTGTGATTGTGCTCAACCTCCTACTTATTCCCGGAACGGCTTTCGTGAGCGGAGGCGCGCGCGTCATACATCAAGAGCTTCATCCACATCTTTCTCAGTTGAATCACTCGCTGCTTACCACCGGCGTGTTGGCGCTCCTCCTGCCTGCGGCTTACTTTGCATCAATTCGAGCAGCAGGCGAGGCGGGTGCCGCCACGTCAATCAGCGACGCGACGCGTGGGATATTTCTCCAGGTAACACACGGGTTTGCCATTCTCCTGTTGTTGGTGTCAGTGTCCCCCCTTCAACTCATGTCTAAGCCATCCTGATGACCTGTTCTAGGTATTTCGTGTCGCTCATCTACACCCACAACCCGCCTGGCGACGTAGAACTAAAACACGAAAACGACTGGGCGCACGAAGGCGAACCCGAAGTTAACCAATGGGTCTGCATCGCAATGCTCGTCATCACCATCGGGTTGATGGCCTTTACAGCAGAATGGGTCAGTATCTATAGTGTTCACCTCACCGCCCGCTCCACCATGCTCACTAATACACTACAGCTTGTGTCTACTATCGAATTCATCGCTGAAGAAGGCCACGTGGGAGAAGAGTTCTTTGGCCTCATTCTGCTACCGCTTATCTCCTTCTCTGCGGATGGGACAGTCACAATAATATACTCGATCCGGGTCGCTTTCCGTCATTACTTTGGAGAGCCGAGGCCCCCCACGATGATTGCACAGGCTCAAGCAATTGATCTGAGCATACAGTATATCCTCTTCTGGATGCCGTTTATAGTCTTGCTTTCTTGGTTCATGAACAAGCCTTTGTTACTGTTATTTGGTATGTGCTTGAGACTTCTGAAGATAAACCAACTCAACATTCCTCAGATATGTTCGAAGTGGCAGTAGCTGTTTCTGCTTGCTTTTTGGTCAACTACGTGACAGCAGACGCGAAGACTAATTGGGCCGAAGGATTCGCGCTGGTGACATTCTACGTTATGATCGTGCGTGCTCCGTTCATAGCAGTAGAGCACTCTCCGTACTGAGTTGCCTCTACAGGCGATAATATCTTGGTTTTACACAGGACAATTATCAATACACGAGATGCTGACTTGCGGGACTGTGGCTGACGCCATAGTAGCAGCATCTGGAGCTGGGTCTGAACACTAACACTAAGAACACTATTTAATTCAGGGTGTGCATCTGTAACTTATCTACTCGTGCTAATGGTGTTTTGGGGATTGAATGTTAAGTTAGTTAGAACCGAGCCTCGTCAGTGTTCAAAATCAAGGTAGAGAAGAACCTGATGACCTCCAGGAAGGAATCAACAGGGATGTCTGAACATCCATCAGGACATTTGCAAATAGCAATCGAAGGACGGACGCTTACTTTCGTTGACAGTATGTACGCCACCCAATGTACCTCCGGCGGAATCAGCCGGCGTTCCATGGTGGTTGTATCGGAAGATATGCGATGAGAGGTCCCAATAGTATCTCGTATCTAGCGAGAGTGCATCAGCCCGACTGTACGCATAACTACGACGAAAAGTACGTACCGGTATTCCCAGTCATCATGCCCGGACTGACCGCAATGTTATTGTCTCCCTCGATACCTCGGTGGGCATTGAATGTAGCCTTGATAGTGCCCGAAATGAGCTCATACGGTGCAGCGCCTTCGCCCGCCGACGGCGTCCTCGGGGCGGGTCTCAATGCGTTGCCGAATGCGTCGCTTAGAACAAGAGTTTTCTCTGGCGCACCCTCATTGATAACCTCTCCGAACGAGGTATATGTCAGGTTGAATTCTTTTGCAAGTTTCTTGAACGTCTTGGTGTCGTGTGCTATGGTAGCGTCGATGGAACTAGAAACACCTCAGCTATAGACCAAATCCAAAGGTGGACGAAGCGTACCTCAAGATGGAAATGCGATGATTGACAACAGCCCATGCTTGCTCGGGAAGAGCGTTGGTCTTCACACCACCGTTGATGAGGTCGATGGCTTGAGTTGTGCCTACGAGACTTCTGTAGAACTGGTCCTTGAAGATGATTTTCTCGATTGCGCGGAGACCTTTGGAGGAATACGACGACCATTCAATGGCATCGCGCAACTTCTTGGGTACATCCTTGCCATGAGCAGCTAGACACTGCAAATTGTCGTAGACCACATCTTCCTTCGACTACAATAATGATGAATTAGACCAAGATTCTAGAACATCGGTGACGAAGCATACCAATTTAAGTGGGAATGGGTTGTTCTCCAACTCAGTCAGTAACGCGGCGAGCATACCGATACTCTAATAATTCTTTGAGTTTGAACGCTGTAGGTACCAAAAATGCACTGACTGTATGGCTCGGAGGAATACTAGAATGACCACCGGGGGCAGCAATCTCAAGCTTGGTGTCAAGATAACCCTTCTCCACAATACCGGGTGTGGCCAAAGGAATGCCGTAGACTTCAGTGTACCCACCTAAGAAATGCATCGCTCAGAATTGGGATTACAAGAACCAGTGTACTTGACTTACTTCCTTCATCGACGATGAGCTCGAATGCATCCTTTCCATAAATCCCCAACATAGCTTTAGCTAATGAAGCTGCGCCCTAGAAATGGATGGAGGCTTAGTGATGTATATATACCCACATGGACTACGAACCTGGAGCCCACTGGTCTCTTCGTCAAAGCCAAAGGAAAGAACAACGGTTCTAGTGGGTTTGAAACCTTTCTCCAGAAGTGATTCAATGATAATTCTTTCTGTATATAAGCGCGCGACTAGAAATCGAACGAACACATACAAGATACCAATCAGGCCAGACTTGTCGTCGAAGCTACCGCGACCCCATATACGCGTTCCTATCCTCGCTCAACGGAGTTTTGGTGCGATGTGCGTAAGAACCTACCATCGAAGTATCCAGAGAACGGAGGATGGTCCCACTCGTCTACTGTGTTAGGATGAACGGGAACGACATCTATAATATGAGGTAGATGCCTTAGTTCGGGCTGTTGGGGAGATTACAACGCATACCCTGGTGAGCGGCCAAAAGCAGAGGCTTCAAGGACGCGTCGGAGCCGGTCCATTCATACAACAAGCCATACGTATTGACTTTAGTCAAAGAAAGTGTTTTATGGCTGTCGAAATCATCAGAAGTTGACCAAAGCCCTACAGAAATACGTACACGAGAGGGAACGCGTCTGCAAGATACTTATGCATGGATTCAAAGACCTCCCAACGAGGGTCGACACCTACAGGGTCCATGTTATCGAATGACTCCGATCTTGCGACATTGTTTAGCGTGCCAATAAGCCGCCTTACAAATGCACACTACTCACGGTACCTGGACAGCACCAGCAAGCCAGTCGATCGCCTTGGTCTTGAACGCGTCCGTGCCAATCAGAGTATTCAAGTCTTCCCAAAGCGCCGCGTTTTGGACAGGGTATGTCGCGGTCGCCTGCGGGCAAAGCGAATCAGCGGTGGGCTCGTGCGCGAGGCCGCAGGCCATCTTCAACGAATGAATCGGTCGGTGCAGTGGTACAGCAGCCCATACGAGCACACAGGAAATGAGCACGTAGGCGGCATGGCGGCGAAATCGTGACCGTTTTGGTGAGGATTCGCTGTGCACTGGGGCTGGGAGTGAGTCGCCTTTACCTGACATGGTTGTAGGAAAGCAAGAGGTGGGTAAGGTCGTGAGATAAGAAGCCGGCAGTTTCTTCGGCATTACAATCCGACATTCGAATTCTTTGAAAACTCGAAGCTTAGATTGAATATGAACGGTGATGGTCCTCGAATGCAGATGTACGACGACAGTGTCTTCCCGTCATAGGGTTCTCGCTCGACTGAAAAAATAATCGTATTTTCCACGGGATACGCTCAAGGTATGCTATACTCTACGCCGCGGCTAAGCACATGTTGTAAATGTCAACGGAGAACGCACTATTTATTATTTTTAGCTTTCTTGGTGTTCGTCTTTCTCGAACGTCTAGTCCTCTTCCTCTTTTTCTTCTCTGGGTCGGTGTCGGTGTCGGGAGCGCGCCCCTTAACTTAGTCCCGCCGCCTTTGAGGGTCTCTGTGATGATAGGACTTGCCGCGGGTCTGAATTTGAACTCATCGGAGTACCTGTGAGCGAATATGCAGCTATGTGCACACCAGACGGACCTGCACTTACCGTTTCGCGTAGACGACCTTGTTTTGCCTTTCCAGTGACTTTGATTTGAGTCGCGAGTAGACAATTGCCAAGGCCAGACCGACGAAAATGAATAAAATGGTACGCTTGAACGGTGAATAACTCGCTCTGCGTGGCCGTTCCTCTTCCTCACGCGCACTGTCAGTCATGGCAATTTGAGAAATGGAGACAGTGATGGGATGCAAATGATCTGCCACGTGTCGATGCAATAAACTTTGCTGATCCACAAAGGTTGAGCAGAAACCTCAGGATTTCGTTTATCCATTGAACAATTCACTTGCGCAAGGCACAACCTATGTAGTCGACGTTGTGCGGAAGCAACAAATTCTGACAAGCTTAAATGCCACCAAGACGCCGCTACAAATCTTGGCTTGAAGTTGTCTCCACGACTCGAATCAAGATGCCACTTCGACGCGTAGGTCCTACCTGCGATGTCGACCCATGTCAAACTTGAATCTGATTCTCTGCACAGATATCATACGTGACAGCTCCCAATCACGTGTGTCGCGTTTAGGTGAACGGCGCGGAGCGGCCCATATTAGGCAAGTCATTCGACCCTCATTCAGGTTTTGCATCCAGCCCTACATTCTCTTGCCCTCCTCCATCATGGCTGGTACACAGAAGGACGTCTATCTTGTTATTGGCGGCAGCGGTTTCTTGGGCCGCCACATTGTCCAACAACTTCTGGCTCGCGGGGATAACGTCTCTGTCTTCGACATCGTCCAACGGTACGACGACGTGCCTTTTTTCTCTGGGGACATCAGCGAAAAAGAGCAGGTCGCTGCAGTACTTAGACGGGTGCGCCATCCCCTCCAAGAGTTCTGATTATTGCTCATTTTGACTTGATGAACAGTGTGGTACGACGTGCATCATTCACACTGCGTCTCCGCCACATGGTCTCAAGGACCCATCATTATACTGGAAAGTCAATGTCGACGGCACAAAGGCAGTCATTGCCGCTGCACAAGAAACCGGTGTGACAAAGCTTGTATACACCAGCTCAGCGGGCGTCGTATTCTCTGGCTCGGATGTGATCGACTGTGACGAGCGTGTGCCTATGCCTGAAAAGCCGTTCGATGTCTACAACGACTCCAAGGCACACGGAGAGGCCGCTGTCCTTGCAGCCAATGGCAAAGAGGGCCTCTTGACTATTGCGCTGCGACCAGCAGGTATTTTCGGGTATGTAAATTAGCAATGTCGACCCATTTTGACCTCACGCGGAAAAACAGACCTGGTGATCGTCAAATGATGGCCGGCATGTATGAGGTGTACCAAAAGGGCCAAACTCACTTCCAGATTGGCGACAACAATAATCTTTTCGATCTTACCTACGTCGAAAACGCTGCGTACGCTCACTTACTGGCGGCCGACAAGCTCGCACAACCACCACCGGCGCCTCCTGTTAGTCAACTCCCGGACAAGGATGACTATGACATGAAGAACCTTCCCCCACTCACCGACGCCGAACAGGCAATAATTGGCTACCCCCTTCCCCCCATCCAACTCACAATCAAGCCAAGACGCGTACCTACCTCGGCAGCGCGTCCGCTAGGACCGTACCTGACACCCCCTCCTAATGCAGAAAAGCTCGAAGCAGCATTCAGAGCCGCTGAGTCCCTGGATGGCGCCACTTCGCGTCCTATCGTACGGACCCGTTTCGATGCCATGTCGGAGTACGGTGTCGCGCGCTCAAAACTCTTTAATCCTGAACAATCGCCTCTCGCCGTCGCAGGTCAGGCATTCTTCATTAGTAACGGAGAGCCCATATACTTTTGGGATCTCGCGCGGTACATATGGTATCAGCTTGATACTATATTCCCTGGGCAAAGGAAAGAGAAGAAGCCGTTCGTGTTGCCGACAAGCATAGGCATGGTGGCCGCCCAGCTGTTGGAAGTGATTGGGTGGATTACCGGTCGACCAGCGGCTTTAACCAAGTTCAGGGTGACCTTCAGTGTCGTAAACCGATGGCAGAATATCGAAAAGGCACGGAGGGTGCTAGGATATGAGCCACAGGTAAGTGCTGAGGATGGCATCAAGAGAATGGTTCAGGTGAGATTTCATTACTCTGGATACCAAATCAATGAAACTCATGCTTTCTTAGTGGTTCGCGAATGAGGTTGCTTCCGGCTCTTACAAGGCAGCGCATTAGGTGGAAGACATATATTTATACGCATACCTACGTACTTACATATCGACGTCAGTCCGTAATACCTTTGATTTTTAACTACTTTGCGTACGTCCGACTATGTAAGTTTCTCCATATCATATAAGGCATGGATGTGCGCCACAGACATGGCATGATAATACAGTCTAGTGTGATAATGAGTTAATACAAATGATGAAATGTGGCAGTGATAATGAGGGGATGTAACATAGAGGAATAAACGTTGAGAAACCTTGCGAGAAACAGAGCAGACTAAATCTTGCGCCCATTCAGCCGCGAGTAACGGCAGATAGACTGCTCTTCTGATAGTACCGCGCTTCGTCGCATCGCCTGGTGCGCGCTCTGTGCTTGTTACCGCGCGTGAGCAGTGTTCTCGCCACATCTCCCTGTGGGTCTAGTGAACTAGGTTCCGCCGACGGAATGAGTATAGTCATTGGAGTTTCAGCGAACCGTACCACAGACGGTGTCTGAATCTGCGCCGTACCGGCTCCGGACCTAAAGCTCAGGTCGAGCAGCGGTAGACTGGGTACCTTGATAGGCGGCGGCACAGCCGATGCGCGGTACGTGGATTGAGAGGCTGGACAAGACAACGACGACGAGTGGCTCATAGAACGCAGCAGCGAGCGTGCGTCGTCGCTGTCGTCGTCCTCGAATGGATTGAATGATGATGCCGATCGTGGCGCAGGGAAAGGGCGCATCATGTACCTATCCGAGAACGATCCCTGGGCGTTCGGTGGTGGGGGGAGGACAGAAATGCGTGTCAGTTGAGCAGACAGTTCGAGTGGATTCAGCGGGTACCCGGTACGAGAAGGCGCACTTCGATATGAGTGGACCGCTCCCGGGGACCAGATGTTCCGATCTCCATTGGCCCTTGGAGAACCAGTAGCACGCGGAGGACTGTCCCATATAGGCGATGCGTTCCACGCAGAAGAATACAATTGACGCGCAGAATGAGGAGATACGGGTGGAGAGGACGTCGTCTGTGGATAATACCATAGCGAGTTCTGAGAGCATAATGGAGGGAGGGTCATAGTCGACATAATGGCATCTGGGCGGGGGGAAGAAACGAGGACAAGTACAAGACTCTCGGAGCCTGGAGGGCTTATTATATCGAGATTCCGACCCTTTTCCTTCCGAGATCGAGAACAATGAGCTCACAACAAAGTTGCCTCGAACGGGCGAAAAGGAGTACCCGGCTTGTTCGAAGCACACCGTACAATAGCCAGTCACCAATAGGCAAAGTCAGTTCTCCGTGATGCTATCAAATGATGCAGCAGGGGCTTTCAAGTACTTCAACGGGATTTTAGGCTTTTAAGTAGTCCGCTGCTGGAAGCCCCTGTGGGCCCGCTGATACACCCATTAGAAAGAACGCGACGAACGGGCACATACCTAGTGGATCCTGGAAGGTTATCGAAGGAGGGGGAATCGTCGAGAAGACCATTGATCGAGGACGTCAGCTATGAGGTTGAGGTGCAAGTTCTAACAGAGTATCCGTACTCTGAGATGAAAACTGCCTAGTTGGTCGATCCGAAAACCGGAATGGTGGCAATAACGGAGGGTTTTTTGTCTTCAAGAGCCTGAGGATACGTACGGCAATCTAGGGTAACAGAGGGGCATCTGGACACATGTCGTCCGAGACGGTCTTGACTCTTGTTGACGAGACACACCTCCGACAAACGCAACTGGGGAGTGTGGTCCATATACGCATCATGTGCAGTTCATTCGGTTATGTAGTATACTTTAACAGCGACCGATTTTAGATATAAGCAGGTTCCTCCAGTTTAAACGTAAGGAATACGGACCATAGGTTAACCACTGTAGATGAACATCACCAGCCATTTCCTTCACTCGAGTTCACCCCTCTAACCTCTAGCATCTCGGTGATTGTATCGTCCATTACTTTGGGATCATCGTAACATTCTTCCGCGGTCCTACGAGGCTGAATGAGTGCGATATTGAGCATACTATGTACATGCAAGCATCTCCGTTAGCCGAGCTAAGAAGAAAGGACAATAGGTAAACAGTGGCAGCAAGACACACTGTGCGCGTAACATACGCGTGACAGGTGCAAGCTTGGGAACGCGAAAGAGAAAAACACCTATGAGGGCCAATTCATTGAAGTCTGGGACCGACTTAGCTTGATCGTTAGACTTGATATCCACGAGTGCACGTTGAAGACGCGAGAGGAATAGGACGAGTGTCGAGGCGTTCCAGTGGAACGGACCGCGTTCTGTGTGGTCACCAATCCAGCACAGAGCTATTGAGGATTCTGAAGCAGGCTACAGGGTTCACAACTTGATGAAGGGACCATAGTCAAATAGTCTCCGACCGAGCTGCGTCAGTATCCCGGCTCCGTTCTTGATTTGTCACGATGTTTGAACGCGTCAGATGAATTGGGTGCAGTCTAAGCGGGAAGCGAGGTGGAGCTACTTACCAAATCTATGCGTGCCGAGCGCATAGTTCCCAAGCATACTCTACGGTGTATCGTTTATCTGACTCAAATTTGGATCTTCGAAAGGACGATGCAAAAAGGCGTTTTTCTCTGGAGGAATTTAAAGGCAAGAAGTCTCGGTTTATATATCTGCAGGGTATCGTCGAATAGCGTCGAGCCACGTTGACGAGGCAGTGATAACATGCATGACGCCGAATAACGCAGCAGACAATAGGATAGCAACAGCTTCTGAGAGGCATCATTCGACGGAGAAGACTTTTGACAGAGGAAACTTCGTCCAGAAACCCTCGCGAACATTCGCAGTGATTTCCTCCGGGTGCCGACAGCTGAATGTAGGCACCACCGTGGAAAGCGAGAAGGACCATCTTTCCTGGCTGGGAACGGCAGACTACCGAAAGGTGCTATCATGCTCTATTTGTGCTGTATCCAATATCCAGGGATCTGATGCGCCGACATCGTTTTACTTCGCCCCGTGTTTACTATCTCAATGAATAGCCTCGCAGGGTAATGGAGGTATCGTAAATCCTTGCGTTCCTGGTTCGCTATATAGCAAAGGCGAGTAGTAATTGATCATCGGACGAAGAGGACGGCTTCCGAGTCGAATGGTTGGGAAGATTCGTGAAAGATCCTGACTTTGGAGCGACATATTGATGATCTATCAGTATGCGGGAGTGTAGCAGGATGCGATCAATACTGCGAAGCCATGAGCACGGTTGTAGAAAAGTCGATTGAACCTGATTGAACCTTCTAGTAATCTGGTCCACGACAGAGTTAGGATGAATTCAGAATTGAATAGCCTGTCATGTGTTGACTGTGAGACGGAGAAGTAGTCCTGGGTATTGTGTCACAACCTAAGTAAGAATCAACAAAGAGCCAATGAGAGCAGGCACTGCTATCCGCGAACCTCGTACTTGAAGCGAGGTGGCTGTGCACGGGCTAGATATGGCGACGCGTGACCTGTGCGTGACTTGTCACTGTCAGCCACATACAGTTGACACGGGTCCTTTATTCAGTCGTCTCCCAACGGCCTCATTACTTTTAAAATGCGCTTGACTCAGCTTTTCCGGAATCTCGCATGGCGCGCTGGCTTGGAGACTTGTCTTGAATCTCAACGAGATTTTCACTCGACTATCAAAGCCGTCGAGAAATTATTGCAGTTTGTCGTAACTCATGGCAGGACATGAGCCCGCGAACATGTGAGGCGGACCCTTACCTATCGTTGACGTATCTTACATCAGGACAGGTCCTTCAGTTTACTATGGCTTACTCATTCTAGACATATGAAATGTCTACAGGGATCGTTAGAATTGCCAGGAATAGCTGCCTACTAAGATTCTCAAAGTGACATTAAGAAGAGCTTCTTCTCCGAAAATTTCTTCCATTCCCTTTCCTCCCTGCTTATCGGTCTCTGAATTAGCCACAGGCTGACGGAATGTCCGTCTCAGCTTACGGACCAGCTACCTCCGTATCTCCGAGTGTAATTTCTGGCGAGTATTGTTGCTGTCTATCCATGCGTCTGGTTCGTCATGTCCTGGTAAAATCAATCCTTGTCGGAAGTGTCGCGTCCGGTGAGTCTTGAGACGTATATATAGCTGTGAAACCAACTTGAAGTACTCAGAACAGCGGTTTCCTCTTCCATAGTTCGACAATGGAACCACAAACAACTCCAGCAATTGTCGGTCCGGCGCCCGTTTCGTTGGGACATGGAAATGTCAGTCTCTCTCCGTGTCCCAGATACTTCAGCCTAATGATTTCTGCAGTCGCCTATCGGCAATGAAGAAGTCAAAGAGATCAGAGACGTCTGCCTTGAACTCCTTACACATTTCAAGTGCACCTCCGACCCTAAGATCGGGGATGATCCCGCTCTTCGCGAACTCTGCTATCAGGAGGTCGTGTCGCGACTTGGAGGGTATCCTGTCGAGGATCCTTCAATGGGCTTCTTTTTCGCAACGGCTCTTCCTCGTGGAATCTATATGACGACCATAGCTTACGGTCATGTAGAAGAGCCATACATGCGGATGTACATTGCCGTGTACACAGCGGTCCTCTACTACATCGAGGACATCTTTGGCAGCGAAGTGACGGGTCTTGCCAGTTTCCACAGCCAGTTCTGCTCTGCAGAATCTCATGGTGACGCGGTACTCGATTTCTTTGCCAGTTTTCTGCGCAGCACGTATGCGCACTTCGACTATGTGGCTGCAAACTTCATCGTAACATGCACACTCAACTTTATTACGCTATGACTCTGGAACATCGTACGAAGGACCTAAAGGTCAGGCCTTAGTTCATCTTGCGACGAAGTCTAAAACCCCCACAGTTGCCGGTCTCTGCGAAGAGATATCCGAAATTCTCGCGTGGTTTCTCAGGAGCGGCGGAGGCATACGTAGTTTTCATATTTCCTCGTGAGGTCCCAGTGGTTTCCTACCTCCATGCTATGCCGGACCTGATGGTAGTCCTCAACGAAGTCAAGTAAGCATTGGAATATTCCTAGCGCTAGTCGCCGCTTACACCTCTAACAGTGATGTGCTCTCTTTCTACAAGGAAGAATTGCAAGGCGAAGAGACGAATTTGGTCTCCACCACCGCCTGCTGTTTCGGCTTGCGAAAGGATGTTGTCCTTCGTGACCTCTCTAACGAAATCATAGAGTCCGACACAAATGTATTGTCAATGCTGAAGGGAGACGCCATCGCCATGAAAGCGTACAATGGCTTCACCGAGCGCTACGTTGCATTCCATAGGAGTCTTCCGCGGTATAGGTTGGATGAATTGTTTGCGCCAGCGGATGAATTGAACTGAAGTCGTGACTCTTACCGATATTAGATAGTACGAACTCGATTTGATTCCTATATACAAGCTACCTGCTGGAGTGGTTATGACAATACTACTGCTTTGCTTCCTCTGCTCAGGTTAAACATAATGAGGAATTGTGTTCAAAAGTATGCCGTCCATACTAGCGCGGACATTCTCACCCCCCAAAAGCAGCGAGTACAAGATGAGGTTTTATGAACTGAGTCTACAAAGCGGCGAAGGAGAGCCTCGAGCCCCTGTTCTCTGTGCTACATAGGTTAATGTGCAGCTCCGTAGAAAGAGTAAGTACAGCCTGAGTGAAGCCGAGAAGTTTGGCACGATCGAGATGCCCGAATGGCTGTGCACGGTGCCGACCCCCTTGACACGAACGACGCGGTGACTTTTCTTGACTCTGCTCATCGCCAATGTCTCTATATTTTCTGCATTGGAAACAAGTATACTTTTCATTCACTATTACCTGATCTTCACTCGCTGATGGCCGCCTCTTTACTTCGAACTCGCGGCTTTCTAAGCCTCACAGGCCCCTTGGTTGACGCGTTAGCGCAGAATTCTTGTGATTCCTCGGGAGAACTTCTTCATGGGATCAAAACTGTGGATGAGTTTCACATCACTGTCTTAACTAAGGCGGAACTACAGAGCTCGCCGGAGAACATACGAGAAGGCAATTTACCTCTCCTCGACACATCTCGTATATATAGTACAGGTACGCGTTCCTTCGAAGCCTATGTTCAATGAGTATCTCAGTATGTTTAGGAATTGGTGGTGACGCGAACAAGGGAGTCTTCTTTGTTGTGCTTATATGGGTTGCCGGACAACAGTTTCGACGACAATTGGGTCTTCCCCCGAAGGAGTTCCACATCACCCTGTCGCACACCGATGACCACACTATAAAGAAGGGCATAAACTCCGTCTTACATGATCAATTTCCTTCCGCACCTTCCTCCGACCTTCTTGACCATGTCATCTACACACTCCATCTGTTTTCCGACTACATCGAGGAAGAGAACTATTCCATACAACTCGTCAAAGCTTTACCGGACTCCCACCGCGGCTTCCTCAGACTCGGTGATGCTGCCTATTCTCTTCAGAAATATAAACTAGCCATGCTCGCGTACGCCTGCGCCTTCGCTAGGAGCGGTTGTGAGCCAAAGGCGGAAAGCTATTGCTTGCGTAGAATGGCAGATTGCGCGCGCCACACAGAATGGGGGCTTGTATTTCAGGAATATGAGAAGGGTCAGCTCCCGGACGATCTCGTCTCGAGCCTCATAGCACCCTGGCCGAGCAATTTGCGGCAGGCCATTAGGGATATGGAATTTCTACCCACACTCATGCTCTCGCCCCGAGAGTCCCTGTCATTAGTGCGCTGCACTAAAGAGCGTCCTCTTTTCCACCGTCTTCCCCGCTTTTTTAGATGGCTTATACCCTTTCATTTCGCCATCATGTCCACCCCGCGCAATGAGAAGGATATCACATTCCTGGCTGAGTTGGGGATCAAGCGTGTCTTGACTCTTACAGAAGAGGAACCACTTCCCAAGGCATGGTTTACGGGGAAGCCTGTCGCAAATACCTTTCTCCCTATTCCGAATACTTACCCTCCCTCCATCGAACAGATGACGATCATCATGAGATTGTTTGATGATGCTCGCAACCTTCCTCTTTTGGTGCACTGTGGAGGCGGGAAAGGACGCGCTGGGACCGTCGCCGCTTGTTATCTTGCAGCCTATGGTTTTGGAACACCTCAGCCCAATCAAGAACATCCAGAAATGTCAGCAGCGGACGCTATCTCCACTCTTCGCATGATCAGGCCTGGAAGTTTAGAGACCATTCGACAGGAAGAGTTCGTTTCTCGTTGGTGCAGCACAATTTGGAGGCAGCAGTCTATTCTCCCCGAGTTGCCTACAGAACCGCCTCCTTGGCCTCTGGAGATTGACGGTAAACTCGGCTCAGAGACTGACTTGTTCATCCTTGTCGGGCTTCCTGGGTCGGGCAAGTCCTGGCTCTCCCAGGCGCTCGTTAAACGGGATCCCAAGGTGTGGACGTACATTTCTCAAGACGAGGTTAGCAGTCGCGCCTTTTGCGAGAACGCCATTGGCAGGCATCCTTTGACTAAACGCGTCCTTCTCGATCGATGCAATACATCCCTGGCTGATCGACGTGCATGGCTGGATCTTGCGTCAAGTTGGGTACGTTCCCCAGTGTGCGTGTGGTTTGACTATGAACGCGACCTCTGTTTGTCGCGCGCGCAACAGCGCGCAGGCCACCCTACCTTGCCTCCCGGGAACCGTGTTCGGAGCGCTGTGGCACAAATGCACGAGCAGTTCCAGCGTCCAACGTTTGAAGAAGGTTTTAAAGCAGTAATTGTCGTTCGCTCGTTCTCTGCCTGCTCCGAGCTTGTCGAGTTGCTCTCTTCTTCAACATCCATTCTCAAGTTTCCTCGCACACCCCATCTCATTGATGTTGGTGGCGCGACACCCGACGACCTAGTTCTGGACACAAGCGTTATACCGGGACATGTGGTCATCACTGAGAAAGTCGACGGCGCGAACATGGGGTTCTCCCTATCCGCGGACAAAATTAAAGTGCTCGTACAGAACCGATCGCACTATGTGAACTCGTCGACGCACGCCCAGTTTAAGAAGCTTGGGCGCTGGATGGAGCAGCACCATGACGACCTTCTGAAAGTCCTTGATCGCGACGAACACTTCCCTGAGCGATACATTCTTTACGGGGAGTGGCTCTTCGCGACGCATTCGATTCCTTATACACACTTGCCTGACATGTTCATCGCATTCGACTTGTATGACAGGGTTACAGGGCAGTTTGCTGGTCGCCAAGGTCTTTTGGCGGCATTGGTGGACACGTCTATACATGTTGTCCCTGTTATGTATGAGGGCGCTATGCCCTCTGATGTGCTGTTGAAGGAGATGATCCAGCGGCCATCTTCGTTTTGGGATGGACGTGTAGAAGGGGTTTATGTGAAGGTTGAGGCGTGCGGTAACGTTGTGTCGAGATCGAAAGTTGTCCGGGGTGACTTCATCGCTGGAAACGACCATTGGACGAAAGGCAAGCTTCGTATGAATGGTATCAGACATTCTTAATTGTATACAGATCCTGTTGTACATTTCATTGGCGCTATCTATGTATGGTTCTAGGAAATTCTATGTAATGGTCTAGTCTATGTTAATCAAGGTCAGGTAGGTATCGTAAGCGGTATAGAGGAACCACCAGCATCCGGAAGATTGCGAACATCTTGCCCAAATCCATACCACGCACGATCCAGAGCCTAAGAAGAATCAGACCGTGCTGGCGGAAATCTATACCCATCGCATTCCAGACAGAACAAACGTGCAAGAGAAAAGTGGGGTATAGATTGTGCGACTCGAGCCCTTCCTCCGCATAAAGACGAAGCCCTTCTTCGACTTCAGTAAGCATCTCCTCGTTCGTTATGCCGGAGGTGTTTGTGTGGGCCCACTTGTTCAGACGCATAGAGAGTCGCCGCGGGTTAAATTGCGCTTGAAGATGCGCACGACGTCGATCGGAAGCCTCACAATTGGAGCAGCACGGACAGCTGCAAGTAAAGCCATAAGGCGAAAGCTTCTCTTGGCGCGCCACGGTAGACTCCCATGTGCCAGTGTAGTTTGTGGTGATCTCCTCTCCCTCGGCAATATCTCTAGTTGCGTAGAGGCGCATGGATAATGAAGGCATATGGAAGCGGCGCGTTGAATTGGGACAGCAGCTGTGGAAGAAAACATAAGAGATCGGATGTGGGAGCCGAAGGGCGAAGACGAACATATGATTTACACGCGATAGTTCGTTAAACACACCCGAGTACGCGCCGGCATTGCCATCAACGCCTGAGCATGTGTCAACGAGTTTGTTACTTGCAGGAAGCAATTTTGTCGCGTACCAGGTTCTCTCAAGCCATCGATGCAGTACCCATTCGTCCGTAGGATGCCCAACAACGGACCGCTCCCGTCCTTTTTGTGTACATTGGCGAGCGATAGGTACTTGGTCTGATCTTGGCGATCCATACGGCGCAGCAAGGTCTCGAGCTGCTTTTCCGCACCACGCAGTACGCCGCGCATCCTTTTGGTGCCCTTTAACTTTTCGACGCCTTCCGTCGTATATCGCATCTCGGCAGGCGCTATGAGAAGGGCACGTTCGGATAGTATGAGGTCGCCCTGTTTAATTGGCTGGATGGCAAACATGCCGTGGCCGCCCAAGAGGGATGGGCCGACGCGGTGCATTGGGCTGGGGGAAGGACAGGTGGACATGTGTACCCTGAGAGAGCCTCTTCGACTGCAGCGGAGAGCAAACATTGAGTACATCCGTCTGCAGGTTGGGTGGAGACCTGGCAGTCGATGGAGCGCGACATGGCGCGTTTTCTTTAACGAGAAGACATTCATGCTCTTTTTGAGGCAGCAGTGTGGGCCTCGGCCAGGTTTTTGCGGCATGTCCGTCTAGATCAGATTATCCACGAGTAACGATACACGTAACGCCCCTTCTCGTCGAGAGTTTGAAAACTTCTGAGAACGGGTGAAGAGCAAGCCAGACCCGGGCCTCGGCAAGCGCCGCCCTTGTTCACCTCCAACCATCACGGACGCTCATTCCAGCCAACGATTATGAATAGGTTAGCATCCTCATCGTACATCCGAGTATCTCTGACCAGATATCGCAGAGGCCCAATTATCCTGGTAACCGTCAAGCATCTGGCACTCGCAATATACTAACATTGCCTACAAGACCATAGACGAAGCAGAGGTGCACTTTCTGCCCAGTCTTGATGTCTAGTAAACTCAGGTCATCTACAGTATCTGCTTGACCAGCTTGTGCGTTGAATGACGTGGTGGATTCCGCCAGGGGATTGACATGTAACATAGCCGCCCCCATCTGTTGACGATGACGAGCTCATCAAGAAACTTCGACGACGGTTGCAAGATTTGCTATCGGATCTCCGGGCAGGCGCGGAGGGCGTAGTGGGCGAGAGCTCGTAGATGACGCATACTCATACCCACCTTTTAGATGCTAGATACTCGACCATTCACTCTAATTCTCGTCGCGTAGTGGCACGAACTGCGACCATGAATTAATAGATCCATCGATGTCGTTTTCATTGCCGTTATACTCTTGAATACCCTTAGATGCTTTGTGATTCTTACATGGTCTGTCCTAGTGTTCTCGCTGCAAGTTCGACTTCGCATTGTACCTACATAGAAATTCAGAGCAATTCCACATATGCCACCCGACAGATATCTTCAGAAGGATTCCTGACGCGTACAACAAGTTTTGGTGCATTGGAATGCATCCTGCAGCAACGTTTAGACAAACGAAGAGAAAGATTTCACACAACAAACCTTTTAGCCTGCCTGTCCAATTCCATATATTTCACAAGCGGCATACTAGCGAGGCCAAACGCCTCTCCGCGCATGAGCGAGAAATGCCCCGTCGTGATATATCCGATGATAGACGATGACGGAGGAATTATCGGCTTCGGTTTGTGAGTCCAAATCTTCATATAAATTGAGGTATTCACCTTGGACCTATCCTCCTCATCGATATCAATAACCTCCTCTGCTACACTCTTGTTGATGTCCTTCTCCCACTCCAAAATTTCCTCATCGGACATCGCGTACAACATGGCAACATCGTCCGGGGAGCCACGCCTGTGCATCTTCACCCGCACACTAACAAGAGCACCATTCAAGAGATCTAGAGAGCTGATGCCAATCAACGGATCAAGGGAGCACTTTGCACGGGACGCGTTCAGCTCTGACCGCAGGATGATCGTGGGCGCCGACACGTTGCAAAGCTTTTCAACGAGACTCGGAACGTCGTCCCCGCAAAGCAGCCAAGGCTTCATGGACTTCATCACATTCTATCCTCCTCTTCCACCATGGCACTGTCGTCTTCACCTTCACGTTGAGTCGACACGAAACCTTCTTTATCACCGCTCTTCTCTTTCATTTTACCCAAGACGACGTCCCAATCTGGTCGCCATGGACTCCGTGTGCGCAGCTTCTCAAAATTCGGCCGCTTCGCAGGTGGCTTTCTTTCCCAAAGCGCTCGTTCCTCGGTCTCCTTCTCAGCCGCGTACTCTTCGCCCGCTACTGTGTAAGGAAAGTCCCGAGGGAAATACGGAACACCCATTTCGAACGACTGAGACTGGCATTCGCGTTGTCCTCCAACACGCGTGCCGGTGTAGATGAGTGAGGAAAAAAACGCCATGCCCCAGCCGGAAGGGATGATGAGTGTCCATCCATGTATGGACTCTGCATTCCGGGAGTGCTCAAGAGAGTTTTGGATCAGGAGGACCGGTATGCGATCGTCTTGACGGAGCGGAGTGAGCTTAGTCCCGGGAATCAGATTCTGTGAAATTATGTCTGTCAAAAAAAGTAGAACACGGAATACGTAGAAAAGAAACTTTTTCGCGTCGTTCATCCAAATCTTTCTTTTGGAATTTGGGTGCCTTGCGTTCGGTTTCGTTCCATATGTTACTTTGTGCCAACTTGGAGGTTGGTAGAGTGGTGAACTGACCCAAGTTATCTGAAGGCTTGGCGTTCTGCGGTGGAAATCTACGCGAAATGTTTCAAGATCAAGAAAACGGTGGACAAGAGCTCTCACCTTAGACGTGGATCTGTGACGGTAAAGCCGACAGTCATTCCTCGAGGAACGGACGCAGTCGACTGTAGATTGGCCAACGATGCCCAGAACTATTGCAGGGTGGTACTAGAGTCACGTCTGCAATAGGATCACTTACCTCTTTGAAGCCTACACGATCGTCTTTAGGCACGGGCTGCAAAGCACCCTTTATGACCTGGCTGGACTTGGGACCCATAATCTCAAATATGTTCACTTTGCCACGCATATCAGCGATCTCCACCTCCACAGGTTCTTCTGTATCAGAAGCATTCTTAAAGGACTCTAATACCGAGGATGCAGACTCATGCAGAGCGTTAAAAACTTGATCATGCACTGCGGGATGTGTTCGTATCCAGAGAGAACGCAACGTTTCGTCTGGTAGAGGCAGTTCTTCCGATGCCTTCTCTTTTCCTTTAGAGCTTGCCTTCCTCTTGCGGCGTGGAGCAGAGGGATGTCCCTCTTGGTTCTGCTCGCCTTCCGCCTCAAATGGTTGCTGAGGCTCAGACGCAAACGAGGCCAAAGGCTGCCACATTATCGTCGCGCGCGCGATTAAACCAAAGGGATACGCTTTGGATTCGTAGAAAAGCGTCTCAATTGTTCGGGCACCGGAGACGTATCTGTATAGATATTGAATATTGGGCATGAAGTCAAGGAACCTGTGGAAACAAACCGTACTGCACCTGGACTGACAGATTGGGGAGAGCAGCAATTATCCAGGATCTTCCTGAGGACCCTTTGTTGGCCGGAAATTTCGATGAGGGATTGATAAGACGCGTCGTGCAGGATCGAGCCATGGACAGCAGCGCGATGGGAAGATCTAAATGCCTTTTCCGAAGGATGTATGGCCTGTAGAGAGTCAGATCAAAGTATATTTAAGACAGAAGAAGTGCCGACCAAACGATAACCCCATTTCGTTTCCATCTTCATTCGTTTCGCATGCCAGATATGTGTCTCGAGCCATACCTTGTCGCCTACAGACATTCAATCCAAGATGAAACGAGTCCTAAAAGGAAACTCACGCTGTCGCTTGAGATAGGCATCCGTCTTAGAGACCCGCTTGCTCTTTCCTCGTTTCGCTTTGTGTTTGGCGACTGTTTTCTTAATGTCCATCTGTAGAACGATCAGGAAAGGTCGGCCTAAGACAGAAATGGGTGACCTCTGCCTGAGCCTTTTGGCGCAGTCGAGCGGGGACGCGACGAACATCGTGACTAGCAGCTCGTCGTCGCAATTCGCGTGGTAAAGTCTGCCAAACGCGGTGCGCCGCGCTTGATCTGTGGGCTCGTTCATTGGACGATCTGTGTTGAACAACGCGTATAACATACCCGGCGGCCTTGATGGAGTCTTGTATCGCTGTTATCTCGAAAGCACGGCTCTGTGAATTGACTGAGAAAGGCGATACTGTTAAACGGCGGCTTTATTACCTCGGTAAACCGTTCAACATCGATAACATTTGGTAGATGCGCCATACCTAAATCTGATTCAGCGTTGACCTAGAGATATCTAGAGTTGTCGCACTGTTGTTCGTATTCGAAGGTCCCGTCTCCGCATTAGTGGACTGCACCGCGATGTTGCGGGCGATGGCCAGTTTCTGTTTCTTTCTGTCGCGGCCAGAGAGGCCCTCTGTCGCATCGTTGGTCGCTTGGGTGCCATGTTGGCCAGAACAGAGAACGGTAAGAGGAAAGAAGCTCAGCGGAGTGTGCCGGCGCATCGGCAGCCATTCCGATCTTGTCCATTGACCTCGACATGGCCTCGCTGCTGCTCAAACCGGCGCCACTATCGCGCGTCAATGCGGCCGCTGTCCGCTCGCGCATGTTCTCGACAAGCAGGGTCTTTCTGAACGAGGTCGGCGCTGCACCTGTTCAGAAGAAGCCGGTCGGCGGATTTCGAGGAGGGCAAGGTAATTCACTTTGTGGACGCATATATTTTTCAACTTGCTGCACAGGATCGTCGGATTTCTATTTGGTTTCTCTCTCGCGTCCTCCTACGCTGCATACCATCTCCTCGACGAATTTAAGCAGGCTTCGGCTGCTCTGCAGGTCAGCGTAGAGAAATTGCAACAAAGCACTGAATTGGCATGGATTCCTAACCAATATCACTCTCTGCGTCTTGCTTAATTAGTCCGTTCAGGTAACCGCCCATGTCAGGCGGATTGAAGCCGTGGAAAAGGACCTTAAAGCGTTGGGAAACGCTTCTGCGTCTAAAGACGATATATCCAGGGTTAGGGCAGAACTCAAGAAGCTCTACGAGGGTTTGCATGTTGGTTCGTCGCGTATAGCAACGTTTTGTATGCTCCACCTTAATCTCCATCCAGAGTTCTTGGACTTACGAACTCATGTGTGGGGTATTCGTAAGTCATTCCGTTTTTATCAAGTTGAAGGTCATTGAGGCCGTGCATAGAGCAAGACGTGCATTCCTTATCAAAGAAAGAATCATCGTCTGTCAGCGTTTAGAGATTTCTATGCATATCATTCCTTGGAATCACTCAGTTCTGAAGAGCATCTGTTTGCACATCCGTTCATCTCTCAAGGTTGCCGTGTCCATTCTGCGGGAATGTACCGACTGATAAGTACTATTACTCAATCGACCCATCGGGGAAGAGGACTTTGGTTACAGCTACAAGCCTACAACTTGTCGCCTACAAGTTCACCGACCCCAACCAAATCTAGACCCGTCTAGTCACTACCCGCTTCGAAGTCACCATAGAATTACAACGACTTGAACTTAAAATCCCTTTCCTGAATTGACGCTTACCCTAGTGGCCTCAGTCCCTTCTGTGGCTTCCCGCTGCAAAGTAGCAAGACCCTCTAAAGGTTTCGGGGCCCGGAAGACGCAGAGTCGTAAGGTACGTTCATCTTCTGCCCTGACTTTTAAATGAAACTACACGTGGGTCCAAGCAACTTGTAACCAAACTGATCTGCCTTGATCATCATCCGAGTCGTCGTCCTCGGTGGTCGCCTTGAACCGGCTACTAGCGCGAAATAAGGCTGATGTTCACACTCCACTCAACGACGACAAGAGGAAGCAAGAGGAGGATCACGTCCCGACGGCGGTTTCGGTCATGATCTTAATTCTCCGAATGACTACGGAGCCTATAACGCTTGCGGTAAACGTTGTAAGCGATCATAGCAACATGGAATATTCTTCAGACTCATGCAGGCCTCGTGCCTTGTGTATTTTCGTATAAAAAGTCATTGAAACGTTCGCGGTTCCCTCACGTTTCTTCCACTCTTTTTCGTCAGTCAAGACCGGTTCTTGTTAGATCCCTTCAACTTTCTCCTTCTTTGTTGGTATGTGGCATATCTTCGAACTCGTTAGATGCTACTCTAACGCGTGCTCTGTAGATCGCGGCCGCCCATTCTTTCACTCGTTCTTCGTTCAATCAGACTTCTGTTCTTTGGATACAACATCTCACCATGTTCACCACAACTGTGTTCTACGCCTTGTTTTCTTTGGCGGTTTCGTCAATGGCTGCGCCAATTCGTCGTGAAGTGCCCCAGGGTATGTATATAGTTGCGAGTTTATGCTCGTGTACTGATGTAACGATAGAACACTCACACGAGCAGTTCCTCACTGCGGTCAGGACCAGCCTCAACCTCAACAATCCCGATGCGATTGTCGATCCAGTGTTCTCACTACTGGGCAATGCCGCTGCAGCTCAAGGCCTCGGCAACATTGCTGTACGTTCTACAAGACTATCTTGAACTTGGTAATGACCAGTGCTACCAGGACCCTATATGTCTCCAACAAGCTGTTGCCGATCAGGCTTTCACCAACGCCAAAGCTGCTAGTGATGTCGACGGCATGGTCAATGCCCTTATCTTCCGTACCCTCGAGAGGAATTCTGGCGCCGTCGGCCAGAAGAGCGATCTCTGCACCAGTATCACTGCTGTCAACCCTGAGATTGCTGCCCTCCAGCAACACCAGGACCCCGCTTCAGACGGTGCCGCTGCGGCCAACAAGGCTATTGTGCTTGAACTCGCCAAGCAGATTGCCGCCGTTGGTGGCGATCCTCAGCTCGCTTTGAAATCAGGAACGTTTGCGCCTGGCCAGATTGGTGACCCGACCGCTGCCGGAAACACTTGTGATGACGCCAACGACACTGAGGGGTGCATCTTCACGCAGAACCTTATCGTTGAGGACGCTACTGCTGACGAAATCGACGCTGCTGTGGCCGGGTGAGTTTCTGTTCTGCAAGTGTTGCTACACCATTTTTGACACCTGTGTAGTGTTGCCGGGGATAACACTAGTGCTGGAACTGGCGCTGCTACTGATGACACTGCTACCTGTGCCTCCGGTGAGTTATGTGCCACAGCTTTAATATTTCCTTGACTGACTGTGATAGCTGTGACCGTCACTGTTACCGCTGGTGCTGCAGCCGCGACTGATGTCGCTTCAGCGACTGAGTATGTACATCGTCTTTCTTATTCATCACCATCCTCATCAGGGTTTCAGAGCTGCTGCTGCCGCCGCTACTACCACTGCCGCCGCAGGAGGAGCTGCCGCTTCTAGCAACCTGCAGACTTTCACTGGTAGCCGTGAGTTGACTATTCTTTCCTTTGATCTACTGATTGACGCTCTCGTAGTTGGTGGACTCCCTCCTGCTGTCACTGCCGGTGGTCGTGGATTCGTTGTCTCTGGTCAGTTTCCTTACTTGATTCCGCCGTCTATGGCTCACTGCAGACTGCAGGTTCTGACGATTTCCTCAATGTCGGTGCTGCTCTCGGCCGATCCTGCGATATCCAACACAACGCATGTGCCAATGCTGCCAACTCTGGAGGAGCCTTCTCCGTTGGCGACTGTGACGCCCAGAACAATGACTGCCGTGCTGCTGCATGAATGTCTTGATGTTTTCTTCCATACCCTCTGAACAGCGAATCTTTTTGTATCCCTACCTCATTTTTTATAACATACGTGTACTTGGCGAATATATCAGCGGAAGACTCTGAAACCGGCGTGACTATTGAATATTAAGTACTTCAAGTAACTCAAGTTCGAACATACGTCACTTGGGTGTACACCTCGTGGTCCTGCCACGTCTATCTATCTGTCTTTCCAGGCGGAAGCCTCATGCAAGTTTTCCTATCGCATCTTCATGGCACCTGTGTACGGTATCAATGCTTCAGAACCGACGCATGTGCTTAACAGTGTGCCTAGTAGTCGGAGTATATAATGCGGACGCGTGGCAGGCTGTTCAAGCCTTCTTCAAGATGTTGGTTGAAAGGCTCTCTATCCTCTGCCTCCTGACGGTGCTCGCGCCTTCGGTGACTCCGGCGCTGATTACCGACATCCAAGGCATCTCGTATCGCTCGTCGTATGTCGGTCAGACACTTGACGGGATTACTGGTGTTGTGACGGCCAAGGTTTGTCCGCTCCGCAGTGGTATCCTGGCACCAATCATTGATTCTTTTGCTTTGTTGTAGGGTTCGTCAGGCTTCTATCTGCTTGGGGAGCCTTCGGACGATATTCGCGCATCGAATGGCATCTATGTATTCTCGTCCTCGGCTGTTCACGACGTTGAGGTTGGAGACAATATTTCCTTCACTGGAAAGGTCGCCGAATATCGCCCCAGTTCAGCTCCGAACTACTTGTATCTGACTGAAATCACGTCGCATTCCAACATCACTGTCCTCTCTAGTGGTAATACGCCCGCCCCGTTGTTCTTGGAGTCGATCGTTCTCCTCCCACGCAATACATGTCTGCTTTGGACGTGGGATCAGATGGTTGGCTTTCCGTTCCCAACAATGTCAGTCGTGTTACTGCCACGGATAGCCCCCTGCAACCGGATTTATATGGGATGGACTTTTGGGAGAGCCTTGACGGTCAGCTGGTCACGATTCCCACTCCAATAGCCTTGAATTTCGAAAACAGCTTCGGTGAATTTTGGGTCCGAGGAAATTGGGAGGTTACCGGTCTAAACGAGCGTGGAGGACTGACTGTCACCATTGGTTGTTGACAATTGCGCTCTGTATGTTTTCCAAATTTACTGATCACCCTAAGTGCAGGCGAAGACAATATTCCCGACGCTAATCCTGAGGTGGTCATCATCGGTGATCCCTTAGATGGAACGACCAATCCTACTGTAGCAGTTGGCGTTCAACTGAGTGATATAACGGGTGTGGTGACCTACTCGTGAGTGCAGTATTACAATAGGTGCATTCCAATCTCAATAACGTATTGTCAGATTCGGGTTCTATTATGTGCTGCCTCTTACAGCCCCGACTGTCTTGTCTGCGCCTGACTATGATGTCTCTCCAACTACCGTTACTTCGGTTCCAGGCGATTCTTGCGTTGTCACTTTTGGTGACTATAACGTGCTTTACTTATACAGGTATCGCAAAGCCATTCTGACGTACGTTATGTATAGGTCGAAAACATGGCGCCAACTTCCGATCACATTCCAGCAGTGGCGGAACACATTGCGAATTACCTGCTCCTACCTGAATAATGTTCCTCCAAGAGATTCAGGACAACTCCGGGCCCACCGACGACGGCACTGTTGACGCCAACATCACGTTGTCTACGTTGGTTGCAGCTATAGCTAACGTCAGTGACCTGACATACGACTTCATTGAGGTAGCACCTCAAGACGGACAAGACGGAGGTCAGCCCGGAGGAAACATCCGCGTCGCATATTTGTACGCTCTATCCGCGTTCATGACGACCCTCGCGCTGATTCATTTCAATGTTAGATACAACTCCGCCAAATTATCATTAGTTTCAGGAGCTTCTGTAGGTCGCGCCACCGACAAGGTCAACGTCACGATTGATGCGTCTGGATTGCCCACATTGAAGTAAGTACTCAATGATTTTGGTATATGATGTCTCATGCTCTTTCCCCATAGTTACAATCCCGGTCGAATTGATCCTGCCAACTCTGTTTGGGAATCTACTAGAAAGCCGTTAGTGGCTGAATGGCAGCTAGCTTCTGGCGCCAAGCTTTTCACCGTCGATGTTCACATGTCTTCCAAGGGCGGAAGTTCTTCTACTCAGGGAGACGCGCGTCCGCCAGTCAACTCCCCCGTTCAAACACGCACTGGACAAGTCGAAGTTCTATCGGTACGCCTAATTGATCAATGAGTAGAACTCAATTACTCATACCCTATTAGTCCTTCGTTCAGACCATATTAGACGTGGATCCGGATGCCAATGTTCTCGTTGCCGGAGACTTCAATGAATACGCTCAAACCCGTTCTGTGTTTGCCTCTATCACAGAGCTGTTACAGGAGACTGACGAAATCGCTGGCATCGCCCCAGTTGAGCGCTATACATACGTCTTCGACCAGAACACGCAGCAACTGGACCACATCTTCATCTCTGATGCCCTCGCACTGCGTGGCGTCGAGGTGGAACACATCCACGTATGTTAATTTATCTTGAGTTCGTCTTCGACTGAAAGCCCGCCAGGTCAACAACTGGTCTCCGTCCTATGATGAGCGCATCAGCGACCATGACCCTACGGTCGGCAAAGTTCGTCTCTGTTAACTTGGACGCATATTACAAGCATAAGTTATTATTCCCGCTAAATATTGTGCGTGCTGTTTTAAGTAAGGAGAGAGGGGTCTCCTTCAACCATGTAGTGTTGCAGGTTGCTGAATGTAGTCGAAGTGTTGTTTCGCGACGGCTTTCCCGCACGGGTGTTTTGACTGGTGGCGCTTACAGAGTATGTGGCTAATGTGAGAGGTAGTAAGCATCATACATCGACAAAGTCTACTAGCCGCTTGCGACTTCTCTTTCGGAATGCCATAAGCGAGGCCTACAGTATTGACATTATGCAGCTAGGATCTCAACGAGAGCGGTTTGGTGGAATCAGCAGCGGCTGATAACGGACCACTAGAACGAGGACGTAGGAACTTCACGGGACAGCAAAATCTGTTGCAAGGTAGGATGAGCTGGACATGGAGCTGGTGATTTTTATAAAGAAGCTTAGAAAAGGCGCACTCGGGCAGTGAGTCCATTTCGTACAAATTCCTCTAGGTAAGCGGGCAAGTAGCTGTACACTGCGTTCATTTGTGTAGTCTCCGCATACGTGCCAAATGTCATGCTGAAGAATGTCGTACCACACAGATTTACAGCAGTAGTAGAGAAATGATCTACTAAAGCGAAGTTCTTTTCAGAACGAGACGGGCTTGTTCGGACTTTCGGGCCGCATGGCGCTTTGTACTTTGTTGCCTTCCTTTCATCCAATATTTTCAAGCCGGAGATCGGGCTTTCAAGTGCATTTATTCATCTGAGTCCGTCGAGGCATGGCGTGAGGTATGTAATAAACAGGGGCGGGGTCATGATTCGCGGGACTTGGTATTCCTGGAACCTTCGTTCAACGACTCGAACGACTCGAGCCTCGAATGGTAAAAGGCATATACAACGACTCGGATGGCAAGTGCGTATTCCTTTTACTTCCTTGTCCTACGTTCAACATGCACCTCAGAAAATCATGCATGCGAAGCTGTTCGCACACATGTCCACACATACCCGCCCCACCCGCTCCCGGTCACATCCTCGCGAGTACTTATAGTGGTATCGCGCCTCCCCCGGCATCTCAGTCGTTACCATCCGCCGTTCACCATTTGACGTCGTTAAGCAGCAGTCCAATGCTGAAGTTGGCTTCTACTCACACGACGCGAAACCGGCAGTGCTTCCCCGCGCGCCAATATTCCTTTGCCATCCCGACACTCAGAAAGGGAAGAGGTGCCACACAGCCAGAACTGCAGTTTTAATCCCTCGTTACCTGAACCATTACCTACAGTAGTCCTCCTCAATTCCAGTTTATTTGTGATGCCAGGAAAGGATGACGGGTCAGTCTTACGGGAACTCTGAGACGTGTCCAGCCAGACAGTAGACTTCGTCTACGCGTGTTGTTCTCCTCCGTTACTGCAGCCCGCAGCCCCGTTTAAGTTGGAGATTTAGAGATTGAAGACTCCCTCTTGGTCAAGCAGGCTGAATCCCAGCTAAGAGCTTGTGTAGTGTTTGTTGAGCGAGAGCCTCAGATGCGCCAGTATAAACTTTTAACGAGGATACAGGCTTAAATAGAACTTTTGGTGGGCCATCCCAATGAAGCATATGTTACAATGATGAATTCGAAGACCATCACACGCAACTATCTCAAAAGTACAGTACAATAGTAGTATTAAGGACATGACTTGGTAGATACACCGCTGCGCTGGACATTTACATTGTTATCCCATAAGTCACATATGACTGTGGCATTGATTTTTTGTATATGTATACACATACAATATGTGAGCGCCACACTGCAACGAGCGCGTTCGGGCGCCCACCCTGACAAACAAACGATCGAATTTTGGCATCTGACAAGTCTTGACCATTACTAGTACTTTAAGTATTCGAGTCATGAAGCTGGGAAACTGCCATACCACTACTGGACTACTGATTGCCAACTCTATTGCGTTCTATGTCTTCTCCCCCTCGTGTCCTAAATTCAAACTCTACAGCGGCGCTTCGCGAACTCCAACGTCTGCCCCACAGTTCTAGAGCTCTGTCTGTCTATTCTAGCGCGTGTCTCTTCCGGAGTTGTCACTTTGCACCTCCGAAATACTTTTACAGAAACTCCGAGTTAGTCTCATCGGGGAGTGCACACCATTGTGATGGATTCACCATCAGTCAGTGGGTCAGCGCAGGTCTCGAACTTTGTCCTAGTCTGGCGCGTGATGAGTGTCTTGTATGCGGTGAAGCGCCTCGAAGATCTGTTTGTGGAGTGTAATTAACCCATTATGACGGTTTGCGTGCTTTAGCGAGAATGACGATCCTCAACGTGATGCCCACGACGGTCGGAGGAGGCAAACAAGGATTCATAAGTACTAGGTCTAGGACCATCTGGGGGTACATATATGTGCGGCTGTCTTTGGGGTTTCCGAATTTCGAGGTGCGGGGCTACGTACTTGACGCTTAACGGCTCCTCTGTGTCAACCGATATATTGCGCCATTTGCACGCTTGATTGGTTCTGTAGACCTCAATTAGATCGACCCCCATGAACGGGCGACCGAGAAGGTATCTGTCAAGGTTCTCTCGGTCAATGTCTCTGCTGAATAGAGGAATCTGATATACAGAAAGGCTTCTGTTCGCAGCATAGAGTATACTTATTGCCGAGTGAACGAGGGTGTGAATTATTTACGTTAAGGGCGCAACAAACGTTCCGGTCAAAGGTGGCGACAAATCACGTACAACAAGGCAACGTGATGGCCAACCCCTTTCCTGCCTCCCACCGCCTGCTATATAAACTCCGAGCAAAATCCCAATTTGTCTCGTCTTTCCCCATCGTTTCGTCGTATTGCTTTGCGCCTTGCTTTCCAACTCGTTTTCATTCCACTACCACCATGCCCATCGCCGATAGAAGTCGAAACGGCTCACCCTTGCGCCCAGCATTCTCCGCGACCTCGTCGTACAAGCCAGATAGCATGCAGGTCGCCGATGAGCTGCACCCTGTTATTCAGCCTGGGCGTGTCGCTGTTATCACGGGCGCTGCAAGCGGTATAGGCCGTGCTGCTGCTATCGAGTTTGCAAAGTGCGTTACTTTGGCTGTAACTCCGTGTCTGCATTGGTTGATCCATGTCTGATAGGCTTGGCCTCAAATTGGCACTAGCTGATGTGCAGGCAGAGAAGCTAGAGAGCGTGGGCAAGGAAGTCGCGAGCATCGTTGGCGACGCTAACGTCGTGGTCGTTGAAACCGACGTTAGCAAGCTTGACCAAGTCGTTCGCCTCAAGGACAAGGTCTACGAGCTTTGGGATGAGGTGAGGATCATTACCAGTGGTCCCACTCAAGATGCGCATTTAAAAACCATCTCTCCCTCCACCTATCTATTTGTCGAATTCCCCCCGTGGAATACTTACCTTTGACTAGGTGGCGGTGTTAATGAATAACGCTGGCATCGCTCAAAAGGGAACCTCCTGGGGAGGTGATTCCGATAATTGGAGGGCTGTCTTCGACGTCAATGTCTTCGGTATCGTCAATGTCCAGCAGACCTTTGTGCCTGTATGCGCTTTCTTACTATGCTGATCAGTGTCACTGACTATTTTCAGGCAATGCTTCACCAAGAGAATGCGGCCATGGTCATAACGACTGGTTCCAAGCAAGGCATCACCAATCCTCCGTTCGTACCGTCTTTTTTTTTTTTTTTGTGGGGTCCCCATTGACGTCATCTCTTTACTTTACTCTTTTTCATCTCACACATTTGGTCCCCAAACGTATGTAGTGGCAACGCGGCATACAATGCATCCAAGGCTGCGGTCAAAAGTCTCACAGAAGGCCTGGCACACGAGCTCCGAGAGCGACCTCACAGTAATGTTACCGCCCATCTATTCATGTAGGTGCCCGCATGACTTTTGAATGCATCACTGACGTTGTTTTCATTAGTCCGGGATGGACGTTCACTCCCCTTGCCGGTGCCTCGGTTTTACAGACCAAACCGGACGGCGCGTGGACGCCCGAAGAGACGGTTCTTTACATGATTGACAAAGCCAGGTCGGGTGATTTCTACATTCTTGTTCCAGACAACGAGACGAGGCGGGAGGTGGACGAGTTGCGCATCATGTGGGGTGCTGGAGACATCGTGGAAGGGCGCCCACCGCTCAGTCGATGGCACAGGGACTACAAGGCCTTGTTTGAGGAATACATGCGCGAGGGATTGGGCAGCAGTGACAGTGGTCGCTCGAGGTGATCTGTCGACTGCACAACGGACTACAGGATACTGTAAAATAAGTATCATTGGATGGATGTAAAATTGGCTTGTACCACGCTTGACTTGATGATAATAATTATATAGAGTATTCGTAGAGCAGCATTGGCCTGAACTTGAATTGAGCGCGCGCGCTTCATTCGAAGGACAATCTCCTTATCGATGGCATAATAGCCTGACAATTCGGAGCGCCACCAATTCTCCGTGGCAGTTTAGTTAGGGAAAAAGCTGCCCCGGTATGCAAATCGTGTTTAGTTACAGAATCACAGCGTGATGGCACGCGATTACCCTGCGCCACAGCATCAGTAGTGCGTGCCTCTCCGTCGACTAAGTCACCAAAAATCTTCATAGTCCAAGGAAAGATTGTAATCCTAGATGTAACCGATGTGCGTAGCGCTGCTATGTATATATCTAAGTAAAGCATCTGCGAGGGAGAGTGCGCGCGGTATCAAAAAAAAACAAATGATACTGTACGAGTACACTAAAATCATATATAATGCTCAGCTTGCGGAACATGGGGGTAAAAGAAGCTAATAAATACAGTTCTTGTGTTATGTTCAAAAAATAGATGACAGAGAAAGGGAAAGGGAATAACTGAGATCAATACGGGGGGTAGGGATGTGGGGGTTATTTGATGAGTCTTATAGATGGGGTTGTCCGTAATATATTGATCAGATGGTACACTGCCCGCGTCGAGCGATTGTGAGCGGATGAGGTGTCCTGGGGGGGGAGGGAGGAATGATGGAGGAGACGAGGGAGAAGCTGTAAAAGAAATGTGAGAAACTTCGTAGAGTCCTGCGATGCGACGTTGAAAGCGTTTCATAGAGGCGAGAGGTGAGGAGAACATAGAACAAGGGAATGGGTCAATAAGGCATTCTTGAAGGACCATAGGTCTCGGCACGCGAAAGTGGGGCGCGCCCTTTCTTAGTCGGAGGTGGGCGAGGACACGGACTGTCACCAATGTCCGTATCAGTGTCATCCTCGTCGGCGGTTACAGCGCTATCCTCAGCGAGGGTCTTGAGGGAGCTGTTAGCGCCGCCACGACGAGCACGAGCAGCGGTGCCAGCGGCGAAGACATGGCTAGAACCACCATTGCTGGGCATCGTATTCCTTTTAGAAGATTGCATAGATGTCGACATTCTTCCGTTGGCATCGCCATATGCATAAGACTTGTGACGGCCAAATTTGGCCTTGCGGAAATGGTCGAGGTCTTCGCGTCGAGACGCAGCATGGGAGGGATCGTCCATCCTTACATACTTCTGCGGCTCACATCGTGAGGCTGAGACTTTGAAGTAGCCGCAATACCCTCCCTCAAGGAGGTACACCTCGGGATAGTGAATCTTTGGATACGAACTATGGTTCATCGATCGATCTTTGGCACGAAGATGCTTAGCGCTAGAGATGTTGTGTGAGCTGCTAGAACCGCATGCGTGCAAGGAAGCAACCTACAAGGTAGGAGCCCGTTTCATACTAAATTCGCAATGAAACACCAGGACAGTCTTGCGATACGCATCGCCGCTGACCGACGGCTTCGGTTTTGTGAGGCTCGGGCCCAAGAGCAATTTCTCGACATCGTCGGGCGTATTGATATTGACAGCTCCAGGGATATGACCACCGTTGTATTCGTAGTCGAATCGGCAGTCGATGACATGAAAATCGTGAATTCTGTCGTTAAACGCACCATCCATCAAGGCGTTGAGCTTGATGAAAGTTCAGTGTGGTTTGACACATAAGAAGAGATTTAGTTTACCGTTTGAGGCGTGATTCTCATCAACCCATCTTCTGGCACCGACCGACAAGGAAGAATTTTACCGACGCGCTCGTTGTCTCCAAATCCAGGCAGACCAGTGCCCACGATACGTCGCGACGGACTCTCATGCGACAGCATGACTGTGGCGCCGGTAGTAGGAAAGAAGTTCTCAGTGCCATCACGACGCCTAAGAGTGCGGGCGTGTTGGCGCTGAGCATAAGCCTGGGCAGGAGAAGATCCATCGGGCTCTTCAAAAGACGAGTCCTCCGAGAATTGTGCGGCCAAAGTGGCAGAAAAGGCACGTCTCTGTGGCGGCGGCTCCAAGGTGATACGTTCCGAGTTGATGTTCTCGGCCTGATCCAGGACAGGAAACGCAGAACGAACGCTGCTCGAATCTGAATCGCGAAGATTACCGGAGAGAGTGGGTCTGCGAGGCCGCCTCGGGAAATAAGACGCGTCATCAGCGAGGAAGAAGGGCTTGGTGGTATGCCCACGATTGGCGTGTCGGTCAGATGGTGACGATGGCAAGCCTGGAGATTGACTAGGCGAAGATTCTGTAGCCAGATTCTGGAAAACCAGCACGCGCTCTGGTGACGTCGAACGGCGCTTCGGAAAATGGCGATCGACAGGACTTGCGAGGAGAGGGCCCGGAGACGCCGTGTCGTAGAATAAGTTGGAAAAGGATCGATTCGGGGATGCCGCGGATTGGGGAATGATGGGGGAAGACACAGATGTTGGCAGGTGGTTAATAATGAATGAAGTGTCCACGTCCATAGCGTCGTCCATAGGCGATGGCGGTTCAATCTAACGAAAACAGTTGAAGCATACTACAAGGGTAGTGAATGTTATACATACCAGTCCACTCCGCCATTCCGTTGGCAGACCTGGACGTTGAATTTTCTTGATAGACGTAGAACCAGACCGCCCTCGCTGCAAGATGGCACCCTTGGCTGGCTCTTTGTTGCTGACATCGTTGAATATACGAGCTGCCATGGTCGATGCCCGTGGGCGGGTCATGGGCTTTCCTGAGCTTTTTGGAGGTGGGAGAGGTGAGATATCCATGGGAACGCCATAGTCGCTGTCTGGTGTAAGCTCAGCGGGGTTCTGGGGCGGGGAGTTGAGGGAAACGGAGGAGGAAAAGGATAGCTCGAGGTCGTCGTGAGCAAAGTCGTCGGAGTCGTCTGGGCGTTGGTGGCGACGGCGGGAAAACATGGAGGGAAGATTGAGGGAGGGTGCCGCGTTGACGGTAGACATGTCGAGCACCAGTGTCGACCGCTAAATGTCCCCGTCGTGGTATCGCTAGAGGCCTTTTGTCACAGACTCTCGCGCCTGGTAGCCCTGTTTGTTCAAGTTTGGCACAATGTTCAATTGCGCATGTGATCGAGCTCCTGCTTGATTGGGCCACCGCTCGGTTCGCGTCCACAAGTATTAATGAGTAAATAATCTACCACTAGAGATACATCAAGAAATAAGCAATGGCCCCGCCATTACGCCCAAGATAATACAAAAGAAGAATCGCGCTAATGTTCTTTGTCGTCCACCAGTTCCACCGGGACACTGATCGTGCCAAGAGCGATTTCGCCGGTTCCCTGACACTGGTGGCGACGTGGTAAGGTGATGAGAACCGAAAGCTGAACAATCCTCCTGTCGACCGGTGTCTTGACTTTCAGCAATGGTGGTGGTGGATGTGGCTCTCTTTCCAAATGACAGCTAGCGTAGTGTTGCAGCCTGGACGCCATTAGGCGCTCACGGGCTATACGGGCCTTTCGAATAGGATCTTTGATTACTTGCGCTCCGAGCGGCTATGAGAACGGATCGTATCAGAAAGCCGAGTATCACTGCAGCGCATTCACCATCATTCCATGCCATTGACCAACAGTTTCATCACTTTCGCTGGTGATCCAGGTATTGTAGAGCTTTGGTTTTTCCCCTAGTCTGTGCTTCCTCCTATGCACACGCGGTGCTGAATTGGGGACACCTCGAGCAATAGCCACCTCCTCCTGCTGTACGCGGAAACGGGCGCGTATAATGAGCGACCTGAGAATGATAGACGACGTGATGAGGACGAGTAAAAGGAGGGTCGCAAGGAAGGTGAATCTAAATCAAGTAGTAAATCAGTTGGTCCCTAGCATAGCCTGTTAATGATCTCACAGATATAAACTGTTGGATACGCCATCGCTAGTGGAAGTGCCCGGACTGTCTGAGGCTTCTCTGGCAGTGACTGCCATGGCCGGTCTGAACCTCCAAAGCGGAGATCAGCCCAAATATGGAACTTCAAGGGACGCCATGTCATTGGCTCCCGACATTCCATAATAGCCGCGCCTAAGCACTTGGTAACCTCCCATCCCCATCATGTCCCTCGAGCTCCCTGCCTCTCTGGACCTGCCGCCCCATCTCAGCGCTCACAAATACTTTTTCGTCTGCACCTTGACTGTTGCAGCATGGGATACACTCGTTCTTTCTCCCCGCACCTGGAAGCTTTTGAGGACACAAGGATGGCCTCTGCTCAAAATTCTATATCATTTCATGCGCCTCTTCATGCCCATCGAGTTTACCGTCGTCGGTACGCACAGATGCATTCTATTAGCGTTTCGCAGTCTAATCGACTCTCAGGCGTCGCCTTCTTCGATACGCGATGGTCCCAATCCGTGAGAACACCCTTCCCGATCCTCATCCGCCCTCACCAGTCGTCCTCTGTAGGCTTGTCAAAAGTTCTACCTATTTGAACCAATCTGCACGGCTATCCTTCTCGCAGCGGCTTCTGGCAAGTACTCCTTCTCGCCTTCTGATTAACTGGTCTCATAATCCCTACAGCCGTTCATGTTATTCGGATTCACGCTATCTACGATAAAAGCAGGCCAGTCTTGTTCGCATTGGGTGGGGTCTTTGCCGCTCAGGTCGTGATAACTGCAGTGTGCTGTGCATTCTACCGCTGTAAGCGGATCTTTACATGGGGTTATTTTAGATTCGCTCACCATTCCAGATGTCCCACTGGAACAGGGCCAAGGATGTATCGCAGGCATCAAGCACGATTGGGTTGGAATCTACTGGGTTTTCCCGACCTTGCTGTACACCATTTCGGTGCGTCTTTTCCATAATTCCCTGCTATCATTACCAATTGCCTCCAGTTTGGCCTAGCCTTGATGCGGTCGTTCAATTCATTGGAACAGAAACCTCTTACGTTGTGGCGCCTGATGCTCCGTGATGGTTTGAATCTCTATGGTGTACGTATGCCTTCTGTCCATCTAACTAGTTCCCAAAATTGATCACTCCCTTCAGGCTGTGTGGTTAGTCAACATGACCAACATGCTCTTCTTGTTCATCATGAAGCCCACGGATGAAAGTGATCCCGTCAAGACCATAGTCACCAGGTGCGTCGTTTGAATGGCCCATCTTACGGAATTTGTTTCTGACCGGTTCTTGCAGCATGGCAGCTGTTCTCACGACTTCCATGACTCTTCGTATCATCCTCTCCGTCCGCGGATCGCTCGCACACGGTGGCACGTTCAGCACTGGCTCCGCTCATACCGCCTCGTCGCGTACCACGCATGTACTCTCCACTCGTTCTGGTGGTGGTGCGCCCACGATCTCCCGTGCGCCTCACACGTACACCTTAGACGACATTCGCTCTAAGCGTGAGGGCGAGTGGTCTCAGAACAGCGTCAAAGATGACAAGGGAGTTTTGCCCATTGATGGCAGCCAGCCCGAGATTGCCAGCCCGGAAGGAGACGGAAACATTGGCGTCAAAATCACAGTTGACAGGGAGATTGGCTACGATGTATATCCGCACGCAAAGTGAGCATCAGAACCAGGATACCACATCTAACAACACGGCGGGAGCTGTTATTTATCTGTATGATCTACTTTTGCTGTTATTTCTTGATTTATCTGTAGTGCTTGGTTTCAATAGCTCTGTAAGTTATAGCACAATTTGACTATCCTATGCATAGGTCGAAAGAGTGGCGACGTGTACCGTACATATGTGAAAACAGCGGTACTAAATTTTTATAAATCATCTTCTTCATCGTCATCAAGCTCTACCAGTTCCTCTTCAGAATCAGAAGGCTCGAAACGCTGGAAATCCTCTAGATTCGACTCAAACCACCGCGCATCCTTGTCCTCGACCTCATCCTGACAACTCATCGCCAACCTCGCTATCGGCTTACCAGCCCTTTTCCGAGCCTCCAAGTATCCGCGTACCTGTTTTGAGTCCAAATTTCTCGTCGTCAGCGCCTCTAAGTTGGGCAGCAGCACTTCCGCCGTCTTTGCCGACGCGACGAGTGCTTCAAACATGTTCAGCTCGTCCTGCCCAAAGCAGTGCAGATTCAATGACTTGAGATTCGCGAGCTGCTTCAACATCGTCTTTTGGGACGCCATGTTGGACGGCAGGCCGCCGATTTTCAAGTGTTCCAGCCCTTCGAGGAGGCTCCGCTTTTCTTTGTTGTGCGGTGCGGCGAGGGTCTCGACGAATGTGGTGCAGTCGCTGCCGTCGAAATCCAGTGCGAGGTGGCGGACATTGGGGAGGTGGAGGAGGGGGAAGAGGGTGACGATGTATTCGACGTCGTGTTGCGCTAGGACGAGGTCCGTCAGCGATGGCACGGAGATGGGATCGGAGCCCCATTCTTTGGTGGGGGCAGCAGGTCCGGAGCCACATAGCGACAGCGTTTTGAGTTCGGGGCTCGCCTGCAGCATCGCGGCAAATGTGGCGAACGACGGCCGAACGTCGTTGAAATGATATGCCAGTTCAATGTCGTGTAGACCCGACAGGAAGGACAGCGACGCGTCCCAGTCGATGTGTACACCCCATAGACCCAGGGCGGATAGTTTTGGCGCGTTCCCATTGAACAGGAGCACTGGTTCGCGAAATTCAGCGGGAGTGAATGTGCCAACCTCCAGCTCTTCAGACTGGTCGTCATATTGATAGAGTTGCAGCGTTTCTAGTAGAGGGGCCGACGGGACCTCTTTGAGGCGATTCATCGCGTAGAACATGGTCTCGTACTCTGAGGTCTGCATATCGAAAAGTCGCCAGCGTTGTGCTAGAGGGATGATAGTGTCAAAGATGACGGTAGTGTCATCTTTAGAGAGGTGGCGCTCATCATGGTCACAAGAAGGACAATCTCCGGAAATGGAGGAGGAAGGAGAAGTAGAGACAACCGCGAGGGTTGTGCCTGCCGCGGTCACCTCGTATACCTCCTCATCACCATCGTCGTGGTCGTGATAGTGCTCGCCAGACGCAGACGCGTCAATGACAATGTCGAGAGGGAGGCCCTTGGATCGCTCGATAAAGTTTTTGATGGCGTCTGGTGAGTAGCCGACATTGAATTTAAGGACAGTCCAGAGGGAGGGCTCATTGACCGAGACTTGGCGCCACCGACTGCAAACATGGGACACAAGTACCTGAAATGGTGGTTCTGGCTCGAACACGCTATCGTCATCAGAGTCAGAGTCAGAGTCCTCTTTCTCGTCAGGTGTGGATGTCCCTTTGCCGTGTTCAGGCTTGTCATCGATATCCATGGCGTCGCCGGAAGACTCGTCGTCGTCGTCGACATCCTGCATGTCAAAGTCATCAAATATATCCTCGTCATCGTCATCATCGCCCATCTCCTCCGTTTCTTCCTGCATCTTCATTCCGAGATAGAAGATGTATGCAAGGAGCTCGTTGGGAAGAGTATTGACGGGGCATCCACTCGGGGGAACAAACGGGTTGTTTTTGAGCAGTTTTTGAGCAGCTTGCGTGAGAGCTGCTTCTGCGTTTAAGCCTGGGTTATCTTTCATAACTTGGGCAATCTCCGATTTCAGGTCGTCTTCGACTTGTTTTCGGTGAGGATTGTTCGACGACATCCTAGAAATCACGTCAGAAAGGTAACAGTTCAAAGAAGGGAACACAAGCACCTTGAGACGCGTCGTGGATGAGAAGAGGCAAGCTACTGATTACCGAAAGCAGTAACGAAAATTATTCACTGTTCCGGCCCGACATCCGAGTGTCGACTTGACCGCTTAGCGCTTAACGTCTAATCAAACTCGATATCAAGTCGAATACGTGTCGGCGCTTGCAACACGTACTATAAGCGCCAGTATTGATACAGATCATCTCACGTTACCCTCACTGCATAGCCTCGTCCTGACTCTCATGAACCTCTTTCGCCTTATTGGTGATCTCGCCCACATCTCTTCAAAATGTATACTTGTCTGGGCCATCCACCGTAACAAGAGCGCTGAAGGCATGTTCCCACTTTCCATCCACTTCCTGCCGTCTCACCACCAGTTTCAGGCATATCTGCATTGACGCAGGGCATGTACTCGCTTGTGTTCTGCACGCGATATCTCGACCTCTTCTGGGCCTGGATATCATTATACAACACCATTGTCAAAATATTCTACCTTGCTTCCTCGTTCTACATACTCTTCATCATGCTTAGAGTCTATCCATATACACGCGAAAGTCACAAGGCATACGGCATCACTGTGTACTCCGTTGCCGGATCCATGATCATTGCCCCGCCTGTCGTTGGCTTCGCGTTTGGGTGGAGTTTGATCTTCAGTCGCTTCGGCGGTGAAGTGAGTTTACAAAATGCTCTCAAGTGTGCTAAGTAAATTGATTCCCCTAGGTATTTTGGACATTCTCCATCATTCTCGAATCCATCTGCGTCCTCCCTCAGCTCGTCCTTCTCCGCCAAACAACAGTCCCCACCGTCATCGACTCTTATTACCTCCTCGCCCTCGGCTCTTACCGCGGCTTCTACATCCTCAATTGGATCTACCGCTGGTTCACAGAGGGCGTGGTAGATCCCATCGCAGTAACCTTCGGCATCATCCAGACGGCGCTTTACGTCGACTTTGCATGGGTCTACTATGGAAGACAGCGGATCAAGCTTCGCGCAGGTGCTCTCATTGATTCCCAAGATTACGGTAGAGGCTGGCTCGTTGGGAGGCTTGTTGGAAGAGAAGCTGCGGATCTCGAGCACGGTGATGTAGATGGTATATTTGATGCTGACTCGGAAGAAGGCAGAGGGAGGGAAGAAGGAGGTATCGCTCTGCCGCCAGACGCTCCAGAGTCAGCTCCAAAATCTGAACCACCTAGACCCCCAACGGATGCTTGAGAGTCATAGCCGTGGAATAATTTTCTGACATTGTATCTGGGTCTGAGTTTGACGCGGAATAAACATGTATTCTCAAGATTTTTGTGTAATGACGCGGAAATCCGTTATTCTGGCGCATTAGCTCACTCGAATATCATATGTATGAGGAGTAGAGACTATGCTTGAGCCGCGACTGATGCTGAATGAACGTGTATCCTCAAAATTTTCGCGTTTGATGGTGCGGAAAGCCGTGTCTGTGGCGCATCACCCCACACAATGGTCATTCAAATAACGCGTCGTCCAACTGAAACGGATAGCTGACAGGCATTTCTGTCTTTTGTTCTAGCGCCAACGGTAATCTGGATCTCTCTTAATCGGCGTCGGTGTGAAGCAGAACTCTAACGCAATTCAAATCGTCCTGCGTCTTCTTGTTCACTCCATCGGAGATCAGAATCAGATCTACTCGAATTGCAGCCGTGCAAAAGATGCTAGAAGCAGTGAAGATTGGATTTTGCTTTACTTTACAATTAGGACAACAGTACACCGAAAGGAAAGAATGGGGTTAAAACGAGTGACAAGTTGGAATAAAGACCAATAAAATAATCCACGCACAAGACTAGCTAACCTATACAATTATACAGCCTATATAGGGCAAACCAATAATTCCGGGATGAAGCAGAGGAGGAAGAGAGCGATTATACATATTTGAGTGCGCTGCCTCAACCACGGTAACCTTTATGAACCCGCATATGTTGACCAAGGTTGTCGTGGCGACTGAAATCTTTGCCGCATCCAGGGAATGGACACTTGTGAGCTGGGGATGGTGCAGATGTTGGTTAGCAAAGAGCCATGGCAACAAATGGCAAGGACAATAAACCACTGACGTTTCTCGTGGGTGTGAATGCTCCGGATATGCCTCTTGAGATGCTCGCCCCGGGCGAAGCATTTTCCGCAACCGTCCACTTTACAGGTGTGGATCCGCGCCTTGGCAGCGTCTCCACCGCTCCGCTTCTGCTCCTGACCAACAGTGGGGACGTGACGCCCGCGGGACTTTTTCGTGAGATTAGGGACCGGAACGGGGACGGGAAGTGTAGCAGGGGCGCGCGAGCGTCTCTGAGATGAAGACGACGTGGACGATATGGATGAGGTCTCGTCAGAGCCAGTGTGTCGAATGCGGCCGTTGAGTTCCAGCGCACCTTGCTCAAAGCCCGAAGAACCGTAGTGGTATGGCGTATATCGATCCACGCCGCGACGCGCGTTACGTTTGCTTGTATTGCGCCTGCGGCGTCCAGTAACATAATCCCCGTCATCTTCATCGTCGTAGTCCCCATCGTCAAAAGAGTCATCTGCGTAGGTATCGTCGCCATCCAACTCCTTGGAGGCGTCCTCTTCGTCACGCTCAGAGTTCCCGCTTCTGAATGTCTCGACACTCTGCCGGCCAGCAGCAGTCGCGAGACTCAATACCCCCGACACATGCCGGGGATCACACCCGGAGTGGGGAGAATCCGGAGTGCCTGGGTAATCCTGCGAGAGAGGAGAGTCAATGGGTGACAAGTCCGAAGGTTGGATATAACGCTCGTGAAGCTGAGCTTGGGGCGAGGACGGCGGATAATACGCGCCGAGCATATTATAGTTTGGCTGGCTTTGCACGGGAGCCTGATGATGTACGGGAAAGGACAAGTCGAAAATGTTACGACTGTATGTCGGAGGGCTGCTTGATGGATGGAATGATAACCCATCCGTCTTGAGCATATCAAGCTCGACTCTGTGATGAGGCTGAGACATAGAGTGGGCGCAAGAGGGAGAAGGTGTATACCCGTTGCCCGAAAACTGCTGCCAGGAATCCTGGCGCGGGAACTGCTGGTTTGGTTTAGCAATGTGCTGCCAGGGCATGGATGTGGTGGTAGAGGTGTATGAATGGTAGAATGTGGTCTCCCCGTCATGCGAATAGGCCATATCGTTCGGAGAGGAGTATGTTGGGGAGTGGGATGATCCGGAGAAGGTCATCACAGCGGGATGGGAGGCAGAGTGGTCGTCTAGAATAGACGACGCGGATGAGTAGGGCGAAGGAGCGTTGTAGTTGGAAGTAGCACTGTGAGGGCTACTTGGTGAGGACATGGGGGAATAATAGGAAAGAGAATAGCGTGGCGCACCTCCGCGTTTATTCACTTTTAGATGATCGACGACGTATATTTGCATGTCCGGCTCCGCGAGCAAAGGACGAATCTGGAAGTAATGAATTCGATCGCTCGGCATTCGAAGTAATCACAGACTCACTGGGATATGATCGAAAACAGACACAAGTTGAGCCGTTCGACGTCGCCACTGACCTGTATTTCAAGGAAATTCTGACCAGGTGGTTGTCTTCTCTTAGATATCAGAGCGCATCAATCAGGTGCCTAAATAAGCGTTAGCCTTCTGGGTCGGTACCTTTACGAACAGATTACGAAAGGCGGAGGAAGCCCTTCTTTTTCCCACGCTTCGATCCAGGTGATCTCATTGATTGAGTGCCTGGGATACAGTTCTGAACACCACACCGCCATTCCTATTGGCACTGCATTTCCACCAGAGCCCGTTCCGTCCGCAACTATGTATATGGAATTTCCGGCCTGGATAACCAAATTAGTGGCGACGCGATATGGAGCCAATCGGAACATACAGGTGTCCTTCCATGTCTTGGTCAATCTTGATACGCGATATCACTTCAAATTGTGGTGGACAAGACGCTCTACGAAAAATCTACACATCATCTTCGAACAGTGAAACAAACTGTCGGAAAGCCCGCATGCGGTCTCCAATCGCCCTTTCCACGCGTTTGTCACGCACAGAATACCTTAAAGTAGCAGGATTGAATAACGAAAAAAAAAAAAAGTGGGAACATGATGTACTTGCCTCGTGACAGCACCTGTCCGATCGCGCAACTCGACCCAATTCTCATCGACATCTACGTCTAGAGCCGCACCGTCAAGGAACATGATCTTATATCGCCCGCCCTGGGATACACGAGAACACTGTCGAATGCACCAGCCAGTCGCCGCTATGTACCGAGTACTGACATTGGCGGTATGAACAGTCGAGTCTGAATCTTGAGTCCAGCTTGGCGTTGCTTCAAACGTAGCTTGATTCGTCACAATACTCGTAGACAGAGAAGCCGGAGTGTATTGCAAGTTTTCCTTGTCGATGACGCGAGACGAGGGGTGGATTGTGGAGAGCTTAGCGGGATGAAGAACTTCTGGAGTTGGAGTCGTTGTCACGGAGGATGATACTAGATTAATCTGAGATCGAAAGCTTGAGGGCCTATTGAGTTTAGATGTTTCGGTTATCGTGGGAGGAGGTCGGATTGTATCGTTTGTTGTACTGCACGTTTCGGTTCGGGCTGTTGCGAGGCCTTGAGACATTTGTTCGTGCATATCACAAAGGCTGAAAAAGTCTGGTAGAAAATGGAGAGCTGTACGTTCGTCCTCGTCTAGCTCTTCCAGGTCTGGAAACGGTACTCGAAAATCTGAAGAAATCGGGATTGTTTTCTTTTTCCACTCCCTGCCACGAGTATCGGTCTTGTAATGAGCAATTTCTATCATTCGACGCTGACGGGATACTCGGGCGCGCATTCGAACGCATTCAGAATTGTCATCGCGTTCATGTGAACCTAAAGCTGACAGAGCAAGAATTTCCACGTCCGCAAGAGGTTCGTTTGCCATGAGCGTGTATTTTACTTTATCTTCGTGTAGGACTAGCTGAGGGGCTCCATTAACACGGTACGCAGCGGAAACAAATGTTTTTAATTACCTTGGGTGTTCTTTGCTTGATCCTATCGATCAGTTCAATCGCGTCGTTGTATTGCTTCCAGTACGCCATGGGGAGCGACGTGATATCATATTCGGACACATGCTCTACCAAATAGCAAGGCGCGCTCAATTGTGGCGCACTATACACTTTTATCTTTCAATCGCGTTAGTCCAACGGGTATATGATGCTATATTCATCTTACATTTACGCCGTCGGGGCTGACTACAAAGACTTGGTCTCCAGGATTTCCTCTCCTGCGTTCACCTTCTCGAAAATCAACAAGCAGAGAACGGGAGGGTAAAACAGTAACATGTCCTTGAACAGTCTTGTGCGAGCGGGGGTTTAGCAACAAGGTTGTGAGCGGGGTAGGGCGGACAGTGCCGATGGGTAGCCTAATGCAAGATTGCGGCGTCGTGTCGTGTTCGTGATCTGAGTCAGAAGCTTCCAGAGGTGATCGAGGACGAGAAATGAGGCGTTTCTTTTCGGACGCAGGAGGTGGACTGTCTGAAGAGGATGTCGCTCTGCACGCCTTCCACGAGCGAGATTACTGAACGCCAAAGAAGAGGAAGCGGACAGGGTTTTTGATTCCTTGCGCGTCAAGGACACTGCGCGCTTGGACCCAATGACGGCGCCTAGCTCCTTTGCAAACGTCGAAGGACGTCGCGGAAGGGGATCGGAGACAATTCTGTTAGCTGGCGGTAAGACATCGGATATGCCTTGGTAGCAGAGATCTCGTCGCTCAGGAGCTTGCGCAGGTCGCCGTTGCGCACCGAGGCAAGTGGTCTGCGCTTGCCTTTGGGCATATGGAGCTGGGATAGCACGGGCGCTTCTTGCGGGTGGTTGGGAGGTAAAGGCGGCTGGAAATAATTAATCCAGAAGGTATGGAATACGGCGGGCTGGGCACGTACAGGGTATCCAAACATGGTGGTGGCGCGGAACGAAGATGTAAAGGCCACGTGCCAAACGCGTCTTCGGGTCTCACCCTGAGACGCGTTCTGACAGCCAAGTACCTGTCAGGAATTGATTTGCGGAATTGAATGCTCTTTTCATTCTAATGGACGCCTCTTGCGATCAAGGCATTTAGTCTTATTGAGATATCGTTAATTTCTGAGAGGCCTCGAGGCGGACATCACGCATCGTTCCGAATCAATAGTCAAACGAAAAATACAACTCTCGATGAGAAGGTACATAGTCAAACTGACACATACAAGAAGAAACTAATACTATCATATGTTTGGGGATTCCCTTGCAAGTCAAAAGGCGAAAACTTCCACAAGCTACAGGAGAACTGTCAGAAGCTACAGTGTAAAAATTGAAAGAAACTACCTTTGATTCCATCGACCGAAAAGATTGCGCATCATCCACATAATGGGCGCCGGCGCAGGAGGCCAACGAGGCACTTGACTGTAGTCATGATGCGTTATAGTGAACGGGAAAACGGTGAGCGGTGATGAAGCCTTGACATGTTTCTTCACGTCTAGCGGATCCGTCAACTTCAAACTCGACACAAAGTACTTCGACCGGCCCATTACCTTGGATCAGAGCATTCAGTGCCGGCTTGTCGAATTGATGCATCTTGTCGGGCGTAATAGTGGGAATCTACATGAGACGCGTCAATCGCCGCGACAACGAGCGCCCGAAGGAAGCTTACCTCGTCAAGGAGGTGTTGGGCAAGGCCGTCTCCAAATGCCCGAAGCATTCACGCATCTTCGTGCCATCATACGGCTCCATCCCAGCTTGCACCTTTCTGCAATAGTTGTTAAAGTCCATCATAGCAGGCAAAAACGCCGCGTGTTCATCAATATTGCTCTTCATGTCAAGTTTCTCCTGCAACACGGGAAACACTGCTTCTTCCTCCATGTCATGATGTTCGTGAACAGCTTGCGTCAACTTTAGAGGCATCAGAAATTTTGGCCATCAGAATCAAACATGAGGCGCAACTCACTACGAGGCAGTAGCCGACGAACGATAGTTCATCAGCCGGGTGTACCTTGGGTGCATTGATCCAGACTGAATTGAGTGCACGCAAGTAGCAGTTGTGTGTGATTGCCATATCCCAGTAGAAAGACTCCGCATAGTCGCCCGGTTCGCCTACGACGGTTGGCACGTCACACAGTTTGTAAGGACCTTCAGCCATGGGGGTTACGACAATCAATGCATTGAGCGCCCGACCTTTATGAAGGCACCGAGAGCCCAGAACGCGTACCTCGCGTTGTGATGTAAAGGTCTCGACACGATTGGTTGATGGTGAAAAGGCTCGACCTTTCGGCGTGAGATAATATTCCACGAGCGGCAGTTCAAAAATGATATCCAGGACGAACAAGACAAAAATAAAGAACGACTTGCATTGCGAGTAAAGTAAGAAGCCTTCGTGGGTATAGATGAAGCTAGATTAGAAGTGTATAGATCTGGTCATCAGGTTAGCCGGATGATTCGACACGAGCAGATTACGAACCAATCGTCCTTGAATTTGTTCCCCAATTCCTTGAACAGGACCTGTGCATGATTGCCCGAAAATCCGTCGCATCCCGAAATGACAACTTCGTCCAAGGCAGCAAAACCGCGCGTCCGCAGGACATTTATTATTGTGTCGCCATTGAATCGATGGCAGCTGTAAAGCTCGATTCTGCGAAGCATCGGTAAACAGTCCTGGAACAGGTTAATGACAGTATCCGACATGTCTGACGCGACAATGACAAAGTCCTCGAGGGACTTGAGCCGCTTGAAGACGTATCGAAAGTCCTTGGTGCGCATGTCGCTAAAGTTCATCTCTAAAACACGGATGGGCGGGTTGCAACGTGCAAGGAGTTTGCGGAAGCCCATTCCCGTCGCGCGGTCGCTAGAAGGCGATAGGGAGAAGTCCTGAGCCTCGTCATCGCTGTCTCCATCCTCGTAAGCATCACTGGTAGCAAGCTCAATGTCGACATTGAGCAGTGCAAGGTAAAGTTCCGAAAGTTTGGGTGCGTCGATGGCACTCAATATGGAACGAGTGAGACTGGTGGTCTTGAGCGTGAGTGAGGTGAGATGGGGGAGATTGACTATGGTGCCGGATGGGGTATAGGCCTCGTCGGTGTGTATGAAACCAGCAAAGGACACCGTGCGAGCATGGGGGCAAGCAGACAGAAAGTCTAAGATGGACTGTGCCGTGACATGTATCTCCAAGGATTGCTCTGTGATGTTTATAGTCGTGAACCGAAGACTGGGTATGGTATGTGATGATGGGAGCTGTCCAAGCCAGACATTCATGGCCATTGCGCCCGGCCAAAGTGGGGAATACTCGACGAATGTGGACTTTGGAATGAATTCGGACAGATCGTCATCCTCTGGTCCGACTGAAATGAGGAGGTGGTCAAGAGATACCATCTGGAGATCGCTTATAGTGACCTCCTCCTCGCGCTGACCTGTCAGTACGATTTGGCGCCATCGACTGAGGTGGGGAATGCAGGGCGAGAGAAGGGGCAGAAGATTGTCCGGGGTGGATACATTGAGTTGGATGTCAAACATGAGAGGGGTGCAACGCTCGATCCAAAGCTCCGTCTGTTTCTGCGACGCGGTGATAGAGCGCGCCCCATCGTCGAGCAGGACAACCTGCCACACATGTGGTGACGCGGAGACGACCTCGTTCCAAAAGGTGCAGACCTCGCGCAAAGTGAGCGGAATAAGCGCGTTCGTTGCTGCACAGAAAATGAATATTTCTATGAGCAACTCGGCTGGTAGAGCGCCGATAGGACAGGATACAAGGAATGCGTGGTCGTGTAGGAGGTTCGTGTCGATGTCGTGGCAGTCATGAGCGAGCCCTGCGGTTTGCCTGGTGGTTCCGGTTTAACTTTAAGTACGCCACGCGCGCCGTCACGGGTACTGCCATAACAAGACACCTGTTCACTTGCTTACTTGACGGTAGCGGTACACCCAGCATGGCATCAGAACGCGGTGTGTATGGTTATTACTGGTTTGTATCGTTGGTGACTAGGGCGATGCAGTAAATTACTTTAGGTACAGTGACTGCCCCAATACGCGCGTGCTCAAAGGTGGATTAGGCGCTCGGAGAATAGCATTGCACACGATTTGAGGATAGAGCTCCATATGTTACCGTCGGGCAGGAGTATTCCAATACTTTTACTTGGCGGTTCAGCATCACGCAAGTCGTACCTCCGGCATCGCCGCTGGACTGATTCAAACATGAACAATCCAGTGAATGTAAGCTTGTAGACGCAGATCACAATGTGGACGAGCATGAGGTGAGCTCACACTCTCGGGAGAATGCCGCGAGTGTCAATCAACAGGGACATCGCCCAACTGTCTTATTGGTCAGGCCGTGAAGAAACGGTACATGCCTTGAACCGAAGGCTGAGGCCACGGCTTTATCACCAGAAGATAGCAGCCGCCGAGATATAGTGGCGATGAAGCCTCCAGCAATAGACGGATTGTCACTGGCAACAGCCATTCTCAGAGACGATCTCTCTCAATGAGTTGCAAGATTAATAACACAGATGCATAGCCGCTAAAGTGTGGCGCAACTCCACGTGGGAAAACTGACTAAAGTGTATGGCGTCAGCAGCTGTACAGTTGCGGAAATCGCCGTACTGCCTTTTCCGGCTTGTCCTTTGATCTCACAATTCGTCGTCGTCGTAGCCGTTCCCTGCGCTCTTTCCTCAAGATTATTACGCCACCATGCCGGGAGTAAGAGATATCAGGTGTGTTGCTTGTGTGGTCGATATCGCAAAATAACTAAAAACGAGTGTCCTGGCAGTGCTGAGGCCTTCATTGCCGCATATGCATCCCACTTAAAACGATCTGGCAAGCTTGAGGTGCCAACATGGGTTGACCTCGTCAAGACTGGATCCTACAAGGAGCTCGCACCGTATGATCCCGACTGGTACTACGTCCGTGCTGGTGCGTCATATCAGGACTTGAGAGAGGACCAAGAAATCTTATTTGTACGATCTAGCTGCCGTCGCACGACACATCTACCTGCGCAAGGACGTTGGCATTGGTGCGCTCACCAAACTGCACGGTGGGCGTAACCGTCGGGGAAACCGGCCATCACACCACCACGAATCATCTGCGTCTGTTCAGCGCAAGGTTTGCCAGTCGTTGGAGAAGATTGGCGTCTTGGAGCAAACTGAAAATGGCGGGCGTAGGATAAGCCAAGATGGCCAACGGGATTTGGACCGGATTGCTACTGCTGTTGTTGAGTCTGAGAAGGCTGAGGAGGAGGAAGATGAGGAAGAGGAAGAGGAGGCTGAGGACGATGACGAGTAAAACTCCTGCATTATATTGCTGTTCTATGCTATGCCATGCCTAAAATGTTGTCGCGTCTTGAGATATCTGGGAGTTAAGCCAAGAAAATAAATAAATAAATATTATGTGGACATGTGACGAGTTCGTTTCCCGTGATCGTGTTGGACCTGTTTGTTATAAGCGCCCTTTGTTTGCAACGTTCATGGCCTCTCCTCAAGAAGCACAATCACCCGCGTCGTCCATTGCTTCCAACGACTCATCCATTTTTGAAGAACCCTCCTTCGACTATCATCACGACGCGCAGGGCAATTTGCTCCGAACACACAAGAGAAAAGTCGCCAGAATAAACACAAGCTCGTCGCCTCCAACACCCAACGACTCGCCGCTCTCCGCTAGAGATTCCTTTCCTCCACAAAAAATCATGATGGGATCACCCTCGGAATCAGACCTGGTCTCGCTCAACTCTCCCAACCGTCGCCTCTCTCTCACCCGCTCAGAGAGTGCTCAGTCGGCGCTTTCTGCAGCCCAAGCTGACCGGGATTTGGAGCGAGATAGTGCCCTGCAAAACGCTAGATCATTTCAACGTGTCGCCTCTGGTCCCGCCATTGTCGTCTCCAACACGGCTGGACCCTCCTACCAATCAACCGCCAATTCTATTCCCAAGCGCTTGTTTCCTCGCCGCACCGCCGATGATATCCTCGACCAGCGCCAAAAACGCATTACTGACGACCACCGGGCACGCCTCATGTCATCTGAAAGGGAACAACAGCTCATTTACCCTGACGAAAAGGAAAACATGGCTCGCGGTCAGAGTTACGTCCCGAGCGTCGAAGAAATCTATGGAACTGGCTCGGAAATTAGGTCGTCGACTAGCAACGTCGCCGTATCCCGTATCGTTCCGCCTCTCCGCCCTTCGCACCAACAAATTGGCGTTGTCGGTTTGCGCGATGCTGCTCGCATGCGTCAACTTCCCCCGTCAAATGGCCGCCCCAATCGACTTGTGAAAGCACCTGCCGTCAAACACAACTTCGATAAGATATCAGAGCTTCATTCTGCTGAGGGTCGCGGCAGTACCCCAGGCGAAGACACTGACCCAGGTACGCTCTCTATCAGTTGCTCCTTGGCCACTCTGACTCTATGTAGGAGAGGATGAACTTGCTGTCCCAGAACATAATGTTTTGTCTTCCAGTCAATCCGGGGCTACACGTCCTCGAAGATCAGCAAGTCTAAGTGATGCTCTGGGTTCGTTCCTACTTCACACGTCAATCTCTCTTATACTAACCTCGTTATAGGTGCCGATGAGCACTATCAGAGCGGTCAAGGACGACTCCAAGGACAAGCACGACCTACCTCACGGCCAGGAACCAGCCTTGGTATCAACAGAGAGGCGTCGGGTATTTCCAGACGTGCCCAAATCGAAGAACCAGAACGTACGTGTCCCAATGTGACAAGACTTTTAACCTCAACTCATTCGAACCTCAGGTCGCCAACCTGATCGAGAGCAATATTACGCATCTCAATCGCGTCAAACCCCTTCTCCAACGCATATTCCTACCCCTGCAACGAATCGCGCGTCGTATCAAGAACACAAGCGCCGCGAATCAGACACATTCAAGAATGCGCAGTATGGATCGCCGACAGCAGTAGATGCTCCTCCCCACAAAGCATCACCTTCATCCATATCAACAGGCAATCTGAAGCACCATCGCAGTCCCACTGCCCCCGAGCCCCCAACTACAAGCGATGCGCTGAAACAGGGAACACTCTCTGCTCCAAATGGGAAAACTTGGGCGCCTGGCGACCCCGAGGAAGATGTTGAAAGGAAACCAAAGAGCCAAAGTGCTTCACCCTCGGAACAATCTTCTCGACCTAAACAAGTGCAAGGTGCTCAATCTTCTGCTGTTAAGGACCGAGCACTTTTCGTACGCCGCTTTTCTTCATCTCTCATAGTAGTATCTTCTAAAGTCATTTTGTCAAGGTCAACAAGAAGGCATATATTCGGCTTGACATGATCGGCAAGGGTGGCTCCTCACGCGTATTCCGAGTAATGAATGGTTCGACACACGAGATCTTTGCGATTAAACGGGTATCGTTGGAAAAGACAGACGGAGACACAATGTCTGGTTACATGAACGAGATTGCACTTTTGAAACGACTAGAAGGCAACTCAAGGATCATTCGGTTGTTGGACAGCGAGTTGAAAGCTGGTCCGGAGGGTTCGAAAGGCCATCTGTTGCTGGTAATGGAATGCGGCGAGGTCGATCTCGCCCGCCTTCTAGCTGATAGACTAGGCGAAGCGTTGGATGTCGTCTGGGTTGCGTATTACTGGAAGCAGGCAAGTAACTTTCTTCCTCGGTGGTGCTCTGAATTTACCAAAGTTGCGTAGATGCTGCAAGCCGTTACTGTCATCCACGACGAAAAGATTGTACATTCTGATCTCAAGCCAGCAAATTTTGTCATTGTCAAAGGGCAGTTGAAGCTGATTGACTTTGGCATTGCCAATGCTATTGCCAATGACACGACTAACATCCATCGAGATCATCAGGTACATCCCGAGCTGATATCCAACTCCACTTTTCCTAATACTTCTCTAGATCGGAACTGTGAATTATATGTCACCAGAGGCTATCGAGTGTCCACCAGCGCAAAAACACCTCAAAGTCGGTCGGTCCAGCGATATATGGTCCCTTGGATGTATCCTGTATCAGATGGTGTACGGCTGCCCTCCCTTCCAACACCTTTCCATCTTGCACAAAATGAAGGCTATTCCAGACAATAACCATGTCATCGATTTTCCGGAATACTCTATCCCATCGCCACCGAAGCAAGGATCTCCCAGTCTGTCTTCGCCAAATATGGATCATCTGAAGCGGAGAGTACGGCCGGGCCTCATCCAATCCATGTCGGGTTGTCTGGTACGAGACCCCAGGGACCGAATAACAGTCCCTGAACTCTTTGATCATGATTGGGTTGCGATGACGGAGCGTAAGTACTGTACGCTTTTCTTACTATGTCCCGTTACTGATTACAAGTCTAGCTAAATCGCCATCTCCATCTCGGCCGCAACTTGCGCCAGATGAGACAATCATCAACCCGCATTATATGAAGCAGTTGATAGAATATGGCATTAAACTTGGGCAGCAGAAACCGGCAGGCGTCAGTAATGATTGGCTGGAGTACGACGCAGAGGTACGCGGTCCACGTTCTTTGTTTTTCAGTAATTGATGTTGTGTTAGCGATTGGTAGCCGAGCTGAGGAAACTTACCATTGAGGAGGCCTCAAAGGAACAGACTCAGAAGACAGAGTCGAACGCTTCAACCTCCGCAGCCTCATAGTCACCTCACACGTTCGCGCGTTCTCTTGGACCCATCGCTATCTGTTCGCAACAATTTGTATGTTGTATGGCATCTCTGTATTTATATCGTCGTATGCACCTCTTTTCACCTTTTCACCTTTGCATTATTTCCCCCCTTCCTTGTCGTCGTATATCATGGTTTTGATTTCTTTTCTTCCACCTGCTCATTCATCTATGTATCGCACGCCATCATGATATCATCGTCGCTCTGTACATATTGCTATTTAAATGCTATCGCTGTTGGTTCGGAAATTTCTGCGATGCCATCCTGGAAAAGGATTTCTCATAAGTCTTCGGTGCTGAGTCCCACAAATATCCTTGTCGGCCATGCTGCACGGTCGCAGTCTTGAATTTTCGCTAGTCCACTTTTGGGTCACGACTTGCAGTCAAACACCCAGAAGCTTCCAGCCTTCCCCAACAAACCCCAAGGCACCTTTGAGTTTGAGGCACTCAACGCCACGCTTCCTTTCAGGCACTGACCATGGTGGTTACTTTACGGCCGCCCTGCTGATCGCTCTGTCCCTGCTCTGTACGAACCACCACGACAGTAGTGTGGCACATTTCTCGCCATTGTCGTCTACATGGACTAACCGATGTTTATTGATTGATCTAGGATGTCTAGAATCTGCTTGACCTATTCAACGGACTGGTTAGCAACCCGCCTCTTCGATGGATATGGCGTCCTGAAACCTTGATTCCACTTGATAAATACAATCCAGAGTCCAGACTGGGTCGAGAACGAAGAGTGTCGGGGTGCGGGTGCTTTCGGCAAACGCTTAGAGTATGGCCTGAGGGCTTCATCGTTTCACCATTGGATTTATCGCTCGGCGTTGTTGAAAAGAGGTGCCTCGCAGACGCGCCAAGTTTTCTTCCCCTTGCACGCCCACCTTGTATACGATATGCATGCCCACTACAGCGATGCCTCTCTTGCAGAACTCAACGCGATGAACCCCAACGTCCACAAGTCCATATGTATAATAGGTTCCGGCGCTGCAGGCCTCATCACAGCGTACACGCTCATCCAGGACGGATTCACCAAGGTGCACATCCTGACGCAGGACAGCTGTCCCGGCGGCGTGTGGGAGTATAATAAAGTATATTCTGGTGTATTTATCAACAAGTGCGTCTCGCGCATCCTCGCACCGCGCCTACCCAGCTCACTCGATGTGACAGTGTATACGGTGACTACCGCTTCTCCTCGATGCAGATCCCGCGCCACCCGGACAGGAAGCCCAACGACACGCGTCTGAGCGCGGAAGATATGTTGTTTTATATGGAGAAGTTCGCGGACACGCTACTGAAGGACCGCATTTGCTATAATACCGAGGTCGTCAAGGTCAGACGCGCGAAGCCGCCCTACGTTATACAGCCGCCAAACTGGATCGTGACGATCAAGGACAAGAATGGCGTGAGGGATCTGGGGTTTGATCGCGTTGTTTTGTGTACTGGGGTGCGTCTCGCGACTTTTTTTGTGGTCGTCAGACTTACACCGTCGCGCGCTGTGTTAGGGATGCCACGCGCCGCGTATTCCGCGGCAGTTCGACAAGGAGGCCGCCAAGAGCGCGGGGTTCCAGGGCCCGGTCGTGCATTCTTCAGACTTCCGCATGCGTCTGGACGACGTGCTCAGTGCTGTCCGGCCCGTCACAGATGACAACCCAGGCTCCGTGGTCGTTATTGGCGGCGGAAAGTCAGCACAGGATATCGCGGCTATTTGGCGCATGAAGGACGCCAGCGCAACGTCTCTATGATTTTTGAAAAGACGGATGCGTTTGTGGCGTCTTCTGCGCACATACCTGACTGGATCAGGAAAAGTAGGTATGTAGTAGGGAGTGTTATGATTTGCTTGATGATGTCTTATATGATGCAGGTTGATAGGGATACTCAGTCCTCATATCGACATCAAAAGTGGTTACGAGTGGGTGGATCTACGAGCGTTGGCGGAGTGGTATTGCTTACATACAAATGTCCTCGCAGACGTTTCCTCCATAGAACATGGCTCGGCGGGAAGCTCGTTCGTTCCACCTTCAGTTACATCCAAGAACACTCGGTGAGTCAATCCTTGATATAGTATACGCCGTGCAGATGCTGATTGCGGTACGCGCTTTGAAAGTATAAAGCGTTTCATATTCCTCCCGAATCGCCATTACGACTCGCGCAGGACATGTTCTGGAGTCTGCGTGTCAACGACGAGGTTCAGCGCCGAAACAACGGATTTCACACCCTTGCAAACGAGGGCAAAATTGGCATCATCGCTCCTGCGCGTGCTGTTGCCTTCGGTGAAGACGGACATTCAATCGTGCTCAGCGATGGAAGTGTCGTGCGCGCCGACGCCATCGTCCTGGCCACTGGCTACAAATCCTCCTGGACTAAAATCTTCGATGGTGTGTCGTCCGCTCGTATCTTCGTCTATGCGACCGCTAACCCACCTTAGAGAACACGATGAATGAAGTCGGACTCGGGAAATACCCGCCACAATACGTCGCCGAAGTCAATCACGCGAGGGAATGGCAATACACCTCGTTGAAGAACCCGCCGACGACACACCCGGACAGCAGACAATGGTCGTCTTGCATTTACCGGGGCATCGTACCCGCTCAAGTATTCTCAAGCGCGATCTGGCTATCAACGGTGCCGTGGTACGTTGCGCAAGCGCGAAATTGCTCACTTTCTCCATTTAATCATGTCTGTAGTTCTCCACCAATAACGGTTTCGTATTCGAGACACGGCTCATTGGATCTCGTCGTACTTTCTCGGCGACAGCTTTCTCGAGATCCCCCGCTCGCCAAAAGTCGCCATCGAGGTGACCGAGCGGGCGACGGCCTGGCTAAAGAGGCGCTATCCGGACATGCTGCATTGGACCAACGAAAGCCACTGTGCCGATATCGCGTTTTGGAGGCAAGTTTGGCTTTATAGATTTGTCTAGATAATTGACGTACTATCCAGTTGGCCACAATACGCGGATGACTTGCTCGAAGACATGGGTCTAACGAGGGGGCCGGCTAGGACAGGCGGCAACTGGCTGACATGGCCATTTAAAGTCATCGACATCATGTCCATCTCGTCTCTTGGTTGGGAACGTCAAATGAAAAGAATGGAAACGGTGTAATGGTTGGTTAACATGAGATTTATTAGGTTTCGAAATCTGGACTTGCTGTAGCGATAGTGTTTTAGTGTTGTTGACCGTTTTCCTTTACAATTTGTGGTGGCCCCCCCTCCTCTCTCTAACAACTCGAATGATTATATAATTTACGTATCGACAATCTGAAATAGCGACATTACATTTTGACTAGCAATCGTACAAAGCATCAAGATCATCCAGTATGTTCGTCCTGTAAACAAGGCTATGCTTGACTGACAGGTTCGTATCCACCTCTAGAGCTCCTGCCACCCATGACAAGACCCAGTAACTTCTTCTACCGCTCTTCTTTTGGCCATCGTCTTCCTCGTCCCTCTCGCGTCGCCGTTTTGCTTCCCTGAATCCTTCCATAGGCACGTCATACAGTTTGTCGTACTCCACCCCAAGCTCCCTCCCTGCCGTCCAGAAATCCTTGCAGTTACCCCACATTCCGAGATCGAAAGGATTGCTGGCCTTGCTAGACCGCGCAAGCCCATCAACTGCTTTACCTTTTGTAAAGCGATCAAAGCCAAGGAGGTTCATAATGAAGCCGCCTGCACGATGATTATGTACTGGCGCCTCTGAGTCTGGCGACGACGTCCCACTCCGGGCATGAGTGTGACCCATCTGGCCGGCCATACTCGCACCACCACGTCCACCCATGAAGCCATACCGACCAAGGTTACTCACTTCAAGAGTAGTCATTTGTCGAGCAATTTGCCAGAATTGTGAGGCGAGGAGAACAATGGTCCAAGATAGCTGAAGAGTTGACCAAAGAGCGACGGCGACAAGGAAGGTGTCAAACGATGTCATTTGACAAAGGTCGGAGGGTAAAGCACACGACGGAGAGATGTCTTCTGGTTTGGAAGACAATGTAAGGGACGAGAAAACTAGAGATCGTTAATGAAGGTCGATGGGAGAAAACAGCATGCCTCACATTGATAGGTAAGGTAGTCAAAGAAAATGATACCCGTTACCAGAGTTGTCACGAACATCACAAATTGACGGTGGTTGTTGGAACCCACACAATTCCACACCCATGGGCAATGACTGTACAATGAATATTAGACTTGCTTAGAATGATGGAGGAAGAAGGCTTACTGATCACTTCGGGCAATGCAGCGATCACAGACACGACAGTGTTTTGACCGTAAAGGTTTCCTCGCCATGCATTGGATGCAGAACGTCTGTCCGTTCAATCGTCCTTCTGAAGCTAGATCCTCAATGATAGTCTTGAGCTCGTTGTCGCTGGCAGGTTTCGGACAAGTGCCTGGGTCAAGCATGACTGCGCGGAAGAAGTTGTAAATGCATAACCCAACAGACACCGCGAACAAAAGATGCGCAACCGCATGAGACTGAGTTTGTTGCACAAGGCGCGTAAACCAGCAATATAAAACCCAAACTATCGATGCAAATATTATGCCAGCAAAGTAGGGTGTCTGCTGAACACTCTCGGTGTATGTTGAGTTGTTGAGCAAGACACGAGTAACGATGTGGTGCATGCCGAAGAATAAAGCGAACGCGAGTAGAACGCCGGTGTACCAAGGAAGAATCGTAAGAGTCATGAAAATCATGTAGAAGAATATGGTGGGCAGGACAAATATTGCGATTTTGGTGTTTCGCTAAGACAAGATCAGTTCACGTTCGTATGAGCAAAGGGAGACGGACGTCGCTGAACGGGTTTGCCTTTTTCACGCCATATTCATTCATTCCGCCCTCTTCCAGTGCGCGCTTCCATGCGCCGAGACTCTTGAGCTCTGTCGCCATCTCGCGAGGAGTACGTCCCTCTCCGTCCTTGGCAGTCAGATCTGCACCCCTCTCAACTAGACGACGAATGATAGTTCGGTTAGCTCGGACTACAGCCCAATGTAGAGGTGTGAGACCCGCGTCATCGGTGGTATTTGGACTTGCCCCGTGGCGCAGCAGTAAATCGACAGAAAGAGCATCGCCTTGATATGCCGCCCACATGAGTGAAGTATGCCCTTGAAGGTCACGGGAATCAACATTGATAGGCTGATGTAGGAGGTATAGTAATGGCATTATTGAGGAGGAGTGGGTAACGAGGTGAAGGGCGTTGTAGCCTTGCGAGTCGGTGATGGTCGGGTCGGCATTGTGTGCTATAAGTAGCTGGATGACATAGAGGTAGCCATTGCGAGAAGCCCATTGCATGGGGGTCGCAACGAGGTCGCCACCGAGTGCGTCAACTTCGGCACCTTGCTCGAGAAGATACCGGCAAGCTGCGACTTGGGCATTGATGGCGGCCCAATGCAGTGGGGTGATGTTCTGGTCGTCACGATCTGTAGCTTTGGCCTTGCCACTCTCAATGAGCTCCCGGATAAGTGCGACGTCTCCACGCTGGGCAGCAATGAATATGTTCACTTGCTGCAACAAATGTTAAACTTGAGTTGGGAGGAAAAGGCAAGTGGTCCCGTACCTCGGCATCACCCACTGTAGTCGTGTCTGCCGGTGTAGAAAATGAGCCACCAACCGACTCAATATTGAGAGCGGAAGCGGCGGGCTCCGCCTTTCTGCTGATTGTGCCAGACGACGGCGACGGATCCTCGAAATCCATAGTGGAGGCAAGTGGTGACAAGTTAAGCAGTGCCTTCACAAGCTGTGCACCACCGGTATTCGGTACGAGCACCGGTTAGGCTCCCTACCCATACGTAAGTACGGCGTACGAGTTCTGCTTGCCATCGAGTCTTTCCACGGGAGCCTATCTTCAAGCACCATTTCTGCTTTAAAGCTTGGATCCCAAGACTCCCCAGCTAGTCAGCCATACCGCTTTGAATAACTGTAAGATTCCTGTCCCTTCAATGGCACGCGTTGAACAATAGTCTGAAGATAGAGTGTCAGGAAGCGTGTTTACAATACACAGAGAAAATCGCGCATTCTCTTTTTCTCTCGCTGAGGCTGGTTTACGAGACTAGTTTACAATCAACAGCGAAGACAGCACCATGATCGGTTACTCATACCTTCCCTTATTAATCAGTATATAAACACCAAGTATTGATTTCAATTCGTGAGGTGGGTCTCCGCATAACGAGTACGCCGCCGGCAAACAACTTCTCCATCACGTGCGATCAACGCGTGTGCTCCTCGGGTATCCCGACCAGCCAACGTACTTACTTACTGGAGGGGGGCACAGCATGGTCAACAAGATCAGACCAGCAGAGTCCACTCTTGCAGCGTGTCCCGGTGGTGATTGATGAGAACATCCCGCACTTAATGCACCATCTCCCTTCTGTTATGGAAACGCAAAGACAACGAAGGCACCCCCAAATTCTAAATTGGCCACAGAAGATCAAAATCGGATGTGGGTCACTTGCTACTGATGTATTGGCGCGGGATACACAGCCCACATACTGGATAAGTATATACAATCTTTCCGTAAGTATCCTACAATCTGATATCCTGATTTACCGCCGATAAGCGGACCACCTTAGTACTTGTCGACACTTTGCACACTGTCTTTGAGGGCGACCCACGCAGGGCGCGAGCTGATTTCATTCCACCATCTAAAACGCATCATGAGAAAGCGATTAGAAATATAACGACGGGCACTTGCCTAGCGAGATTGGGCTTGGATTCCATGATGTCGCTTCCTCCGGCTTTAAGGAGGACACCCCAGGAGAGGTGGAAGAGGTCCACGATCGTGAGCCCGTCGCCGGCGAGATACTTCTGCTTGCCCAGTATCTGGTCATACACAGCAAGCTTCATCTCGAGAGTCTGATGGGCCTGGTCATACGCCTCCTGGTTAGTCGTCAAGCCCATGCGGCTGTAACGAACGACATTCCATGAGAAATGTAGATCGCAATGAGAGAAAGTGAGAGTACATACGGAAAGATAACCTTCTCAAGTCCGCACTTGGAAGCATACGGCTCGAACGAATTCTGCTCGACGCTGGCAGCCTGCTCAAAGAGAGCTACCGTTTTCAAGTCTGATGACGATGGAAGCAGAGGCGTTCCTTGGTCCGCGTACTTGGCGGCGACGTAGCGGCAGATCGCGCGGGACTCGTACAGGACGAAGCCGTCATCGTCGATGTATGGCACCTGGCCGAATGGCTGCTTGGCCAGGTACTCGGGCGATTTGTGCTCGCGCGTAGCAAGATTAATGGGGTGGAAGTCGAAAGGGACTTGCTTCTCGCGAAGAACAACGGCGACCCGCTTGGTGCAGGTGGAGACGGGGGAGCCATAGAGTTGGAGAACCATGTTGAGCAGAAAGGTGGGGGGTAGGTAAGGCGCTTATTGTGTTTAAATACGGGAACGTGTTTGGATTTGTAGTTCATCTACTTCCGTGCGGCGTCGCGTCCACGGATATAGCGATCTGAACGATCCATGCAATGCTGACGCGTTCAGCATGGTTATCTCTGTCATGCAGGCGTGCAACATAACGCTCGACATTGTTTCGTTCGTGCTGGAGGCTCAATGGTCGTTAAATGTACCTCCGTCACGTGTGGCTAACGCCCTAATGATTACCCGTTGAAAAGCGATTAGCAAACCCGTGTCATCCATTTTGAGTGTAGTACGTTAGCACGAGGACAGCTTACAGTACGAGAACATGCCGAAGGAGCTGCATGGAAGCCGATTTCCAGAACACAAGAGTTTAATTCAAGGCCAGATCCTGCAAGCTTGCATCAGTACAGATTTATCCCATAACGAGATACTACGACTACTCACCATTTTTACAAAATATCCTTGATCGTTACCAGCTCCGTCTCGGTCAAGCAAATGATACAACGACTTCCGTCCTTCCTTTTCAAGCAAGAAACACCCAACAGGGCTCCCCCAAGACCGTCGCCTACTTGTAGCACGGATTGCTTAGCCCACTTCTCCTTCGGCGGAACAGAACGATAGATATACAGATTTCCTCCGCGATTCTGAGCGCCACTCTCGAACGCTAGAACGGTATCCTCCGTATGGTACACAAATCGGGTGTCGCGTTTCGAAGCAAGCACAAATGCAAGGGCAGAGAATGTTGACGAATGAGTCCACGAAAAGTCGTCGTTGAGCGAGAAGACAACTCCATCTAAATTTTCTTTCGAAATAAGAGATAGACGGGAGGTCGGGTAGCCTGGTAAAGGCGTAGACAAAAGTTGCAGAGGGTATGTTCCCCATATTGTAGACTCCGTTCCATTGGCTGGTACGACGGTGAGGAATCCCTGTTTGCCTACTGACGCATCCACTTCGTCGTCCATTTCTCCCTCAGCCAAACTGGGAATACCCTTTCCCAATCCAAGACCGCTGATATCGTCACCCTCTCGAAGCGACGCTGTATACTTTTCCAACGCCTCTCGGACCTTGTAGAGTTCAGATGGATCGACTGTCTCAGTCACCTCTTCCTCCTCGCTCGTTGCTGCCGCCGAAAAGACTTGCATCCACTTCGTCCCCTCATGCTGCTTTTCCAAATGGAGAGTGAGCAGACCAAAAGCATGGTCAGCTTCTCGATCCCATGTCCAAACACTGACAGACGAGTCAATGGGAGCCCATAGGGCTTTATCGTCGTACTCCGGGAATACATATCCTTCAGGTCGCTCCCCTTCAACGTGCAAAGATATAGAGTGTGGGAGGAATTGGACATGAATGTTAGATCGGACGGTGGTGGCTGGCAGTGGAAAAGCCACAGTCAACGAGTCTAGAGTCTGGTGCCACGAGTATGGAGGTGGAGCAGCATCCTTAGCATCCAAATCCTCATTTGCGCGAGGGATAGGCGCTATTTCGTCTGCGCTTGGCTCATACGATGGAGCTGCAGCACTACCCACGTTCCGGTATTGTGATGATCCAAGCAAGAGATGCGACTCTGTGGATGGAAAGAAGTACACGTCCAGAGGCACATCCTCTCCGCGACGATGCCAGAGAATACTCATAGATGGGACCGCATCAGATGTCGACAAGTCAAAACGGATTCCCCAAACATCGAAATCGACGTGAGCATGCTTTGAGCTTGTCGTCTCTGAGGGTTCATAATTGCGCGAAGACAGCACCACCACAGCAGACTGCGGAGAGGCTATATCTGCGCAATGAATTCGGAAGGGTACATCAAAAGATCCAGGGAATTGGTAGGAAGAGACGAGTCTGTATGGACCCGTGTCTGACGGCTCAAGCAGATAAAGCGATCCATGTCCATCCGATAGAAACAGAGCAGTCGAGGAAAGAAACGCGGCTGAAGGATACTCCTTCTGTTTTTCTGCGACTTCGGCCGCCTGCACTGGTCTGGGAAGCTCAAAAACGACGCGAAGCGATACCTAGGTTTCGATGAATTCAGGACTCGATTCAAAGTACAGACCTGCTCACCGGTTCAAGATCAATGGCAATCAGATTGAATTCAGCATCCACATACACTGCTTGATTTCCCAGGCCTGCAAGGTGATTGTGGGCTATCCTGCTCTGCATCTCCTTGAATGTTAACAGCGTTTTGTTCGACGCCCTCGACTGAGTTGCTGCATGATCAGCTAGGCTACACCGCGATACAGCGTCCTCTTGAGGTATGATAGATAGTCTGTACCCTTCGAAGAATGGGTTCAGCAGCTCCCGACGCGATGTAAATTGGGACATGGTGGTCAACAGAAAGTGAGGTCATAGCGATCACGTGGGAACACTTGTTACACTCGGAAAACTTAAAAGAAGTGTCGTTTCTGTCTTTGAACTCTATCTAGGAGAATAGTAAAACTACACATCAAAATCAATGTCTCGATTCAAATGGGAGTCCAAGCCCAATCGAAGAATTGCCTACTAACTGCTACACTTCAGTGTGCGTCATGTCCTTCGAGAGTTCAACACCTCCCGTCTTCACAACTTCAAAGCCAGGAGAAGTATAATCTTGCACACACCAAATCTGCGCTCACTGCACTCGGCAATCGATCCTCAATCAAGGTCTGTGAACTTTCCACCCAGTAAAGCCATGGATGAGGCTAAAATGGAAGGTTAATCGGCAACTTGGGATATGAACGTACTACTGCGTCACACTGGTGACAGGCGACTCATCGACGACACATGGCCTGCAATTGAGATCATTCGCGATGACTCTTCGAAATCTTAGTTGAAGAATGATCAGAAGGAAGCAACTAGATTGCAACTAGACTTTGCGTGCGATAGCTCCACTGCTACCGCGCCGTACCTGAAGCTCCAACCATCCTGACTCCAACTTGTTTACGAAACCTCTCGCGAAGAACTTTCGTGATATGACGCTAGTATCCGTAGAGATAGGATCCCATAGATTGAATAATGTACACTAGGAGCTCGTAAGTACGCATAATCGCCATCATAGGCTCATCGAGACTCGTCGTCGGTTCTCTGCGCTGCGCTGTGCCTTTTGGCGATCTGTATACTGTAGTTTCGTGGGTTCGGTCTGTAAAGCACAGTGTTAGTAAGTGACTCGTCATGTTTGAACGATATCACGTACTGTTCAAAGACCTCTGAGATCTCCTCCAGAGTGAGGTTTTTGGTTTCAACAACGAAGAAGTAGATGACGACCGACTCGAATGCATCCCATATCGTGAAGATCAAGTACACTGAAGCATATACAGTCAGAACAAAGTATAAAGAATTGAACGGCTCATTCCGTACCTTTCCATGTTAGCTTCTCCAGCGCGACGGGTAAACTAGAGGGAGAGAATTCAGTGATATAACCGAGGGTGAACAGAAGAGAAACCACTTACCCGAATGTGTTGATGCAAGACGAGGCCTGGGTGCAGATGTTTAGGAACGCAAGACCCTTCGCTCTGGCTTGGTATCCGAGAACCTCGGCGGGATAGAGAGCTTGCCTGAAAGGTAATCGGTCAAATGAAACAATTGTGCAATGAATCGCGACTCACATGGCCGTCCAACCGAACGAGAACACCACCATGAACAGATAGATGAAGGAGATTCCAGCATTGGCTTGTGTAGTGTTCGAGGAAGTAGAACTGCCTAGTAAGCCAGTAACCAACGCCAAAATACAGGTAATGGCGATGGTTCCAGCAAGCAAGACTTTGCGACGGCCGAATCTATCCACAGTGAACGATCCCTACACGAAACGTTAGCATCAAAGACGTGACGTGGAACTGGAGAGCATACAGCCAAAGCGCCAGCACTAGAAATGTATTAGCACGAAACAGGACCCGTCGATTCAGACATCCACTCACTAGGATGTAACACTGTTCACAAAGTTCAGAGTGAGCTGTCGGCTCTGGGATGTGATCCCGGCGTTCCTCAGCAAGATCGGCAAGAAGTACGTGATCATTCCATTTCCAGACAGTTGCCCAAAGGTACCAATCAGAATGACCATGTAAGTCCTGTACCTGTCTGCGCGGGTGGCAAACAGAGGTCGGAAGTCCCACCAGCGTTTGTCCTGTCCATCTATTTCTATCTTCTCCTTGATCTCGGATATCTCCAGGTCGATGATGGGTGAATGAAGGTCATTCGTGGCGGAGTGATATTTCGCAAGGATTCTCCTGGCTTGATCCTCTTTCCCGACACTGTAAAGCCAGCGAGGACTATCAATAAGGAGGGTGAGCACGTTAGACAAGATCGATCAAAGGCTACTAACGATTCGGGACAGAACCAGATGCAAATGACATTCAGCGCAGCAGGTACGAGTTGAATGTAAAGAGGAAGACGCCACGCGTAGTTGCTGCTGAAGTTTCCTGTGGAAACCATCATACCAGACGCACACATCTGACCAACGTAGTAGCTGTGGAGAGATTATTACCAAGACGAAACCGAAGATTTCGGACTTACAAAGAGTTCAAGAATCCCATATAAGCGCCACGGTGCTTTGCAGGACTGAGTTCGGCCAGAAAGGATTTGGCCGCGGTCGACGCCAGAGAGCAACCAAGGCCTGGAGGCAGTTCAGCTGTAGGTACAAGTGCAGAACGTCATAGTGCGTACCAGTCAACCATCGTCCGACCAAGAACATTTTCATAGATGTGGAGTTTGCGGACACAATTGCCCCAACGCTGAACACATGCTCAATGACTTGTTAGGATCGGGCATCAAGATATGGCTGACCATAAAATGATATTTCCGAGGAACATAGGGAAGCGACGTCCGAAACGATCAGGTAAGTAGGCTGGGACGAAAGTCAGACCGGCAGGAACAAAGTGGAAATCGTCACTCAGACAGTACCTGCAGGAATAGTTCCCCTTCACACGAAGACATGTAAGACCCAATGAACCTCTCATTCGAAGAACGCCACGTACGAAATAGATCCACTATCTGAACATCAGTACAAGCACGTTCGTTGGAATGAAGGACGCACATTGTATAGATTCCAAAGATGATGGAGGTCTTCGTCCCAGCACCCGACAAGCCGAAGTAATCTTGGAACTGCTTCATGGCGTTGATACCGCCCATGACCTATGTCGATTCAATCGCATCAGTCACGGATTGAATGGGGACCACACGACCGACCGTCCCGTCAAATCCGTTATCTCCAGAGCAGAAACAAGCGACAAGCGCGACGAGATAGAGCTGAGTCCCGTTAGACTAACATCGGGTTCAAGGGAAGTACGCGACGCACCTGGAGCGCTGCAAGACTGAAGTGAGCGGGGCCAGGATCAATCCGTGTTGCCGCATCCAAAGCCTCCTGCCTTTCGGCGGGAGTCATAACATAGCCATGACCATGGAGAGCGGGGCTTGCAAGCTCTTTATGGTCAACATCGTCTTTGTCCACGGAACCATTGCGAGTAAGCGTCTGCGGTTCTGCCATCGTGCGGGGAAATATGAAAACTCGTAAAGCACAAGCAAGGAGCGAGAAAAGAAATCTCGGGACACTGATTGCAGCGACTTGAAGCCCTTTTGAGGCGGAGTGCGTTTCAAATTGTGTACGCAAGGGTCGTGGTAGTGCGCAGATGCGGGGAAAATGTGGGGAAACTCGGCGACAAGCTTGGCGTCAGATGACCGCGTGGATGATGGGTCAGGCGAGCAGTATGTCCATTCTTTGGCTGCCCTCTTGCAGGTTCGGTTCATGTAACCTCACGGAACCTCTGCATTTCTAAAGGGCCAAGTGAGACTATTTCATACAGAACCAAACGGGAGCGGAGGGGAGCGAGGCCAACTACTCCCAGGAACGTCGGACGCGAGGGTTCAGAGGTGTTTACAGATGAAGGTTGGCGGAGCTTCAGCGGCCCGGCAACTGCGTCTGCAGACCAAAGCGAACGCCCTTCTGTGTAGGGGGCGAGACAAGGAAAGAGCAAGACAGAATATGACCCGACGGCGAACAAACGAACGGCTACAACGGGCTAAGTAGGAGAATTTGAAGAGTTTGGTTTGTATTTCCGTCTGGAGGGTGATCCAGCAACTACATGCGCCATACAAAGGTACACGATGTCAGACAGGGACATGATAAGAGGACATTGAGGCGAAATGTTTACTTGGCGAACTTGCAGGCGCCGAAAATCCTGAAGGGCTGGATGTGGGATACTATCGCGTCGCACAGAGGTGTTTATATTTGTCAAGGTTGTTGGGATACTGACGATGTCAGTATTTCCCGGCGTTATTCAAAGGCATACTTCTTAGTTCTCGTGTATTGTACCCACGAAGTTCTGGTGAGAAATGGAAAGACCGGGAGTTCGGGGACAGTCAAAGCGGAATCTAGACGCGTCAAGATACGAGCGAAAGGATGGTCATCTGGGAGCAAGTGTCCTCTCTCACGATTAAGTAAGTTGCCGGACAGGACGAGGAGTGATACCAGAAGTAGAACGGCGATCAATAGGCCATCTTCGAAGACCAGGATTCGGAGGTTTTCCCTTTGACTGAAAGCTATAGTTAGCAGTGATTATCGTGATTGTAGCGCGTTTGACTTGAGCAAGTCTAGTACACCTCCACTGCAAGTGGGGAAATTTTAGCTAAATGACCTCTCTGCCTGCCTGAGCAGATTGCGGACGATACCGTGTACGTTGAGAGCCACAGTGTTGCCGTTAATGTGGTCTCGTGCGTGAACGCGATGGTGAGAGTGGAAGAAGCCTGTATTACCTTTTTCAGACTTGGATATTTTAGGCCAACGATCGCTTCACAAAATCAAATGGCGGCTGCTGATCTCTGCCCAAAACCACATTCCGGGCGAAGCAGAACTTTGAGAATTGCAGCGTTCGCAGTCACCAGCTCTGTCAGATTTACGGTGGGTCCCCATTCGATAATACCTGGTGTCGCTGACCGTCTTTCATATATAGTCGTCCTGTTATGCTCGCCTATTAGAAGCCCCCCCACACCTTGCCTTCCCATGTCTTTAAAATCCACCCCACAGCTAGCTATCGAATCGCATCTGAACACGAATATCGACAATATGGTGAGCTCGTCTGTTCTCCAGTTTACCCCAATACTGATCCTGTCAGACGGACAACCGTCTGCCACTCCGTCGCGAGCGAAAGCGAACACTCTCGACGCTCTCCACCGTCTCTGCTCGCTCCTCCAAGGTTTCCGTGCAATCCAAAGCAGATCCCTCGGTGGTCGTCGCATCGCGGCTCGGACATGAAGATGCCTATGGCGCTTTTGCTCCCACAGCACCCGCTACATCGACGCTGCACCAATTCACAAAGTCGAGCAATAGCGGAGGTTTCTTCCGCGGACGCTCGCGCCCGACGTTACCGTGGCTCAACTCTTCTGTTTCGCGCGTCGAGAATCCGTGGAACTCTTCCACCATTGATTCGCCATCCTCTATTCCATCCATTAGCCGCACTTCGTCCCTCTCCGACACGTCAGAATACACGACTCCACTACCAGATACTCCCTCTGACACCGCATCCCTACACAGATTCGTCATGTACCCTAAAAAGCACCACCACCACACGATTCCCACCGCGTTGAACCCTATTCTCGCAGCTTTGGAGCGCAAATCTAAGCTCTGTACCTTCAAGGCGCATTGCGCTACCTGCGGTAAGCCTGGCAATGATTACCCACGGTGCGGTCGCTGCGGAGAGACGTGGTGCTCGCGGGAGTGCAGAACACACGGCGGAAAACGACATGTTTGTGTACAGACCAAGGTTATCCATTAATTACCTCTCGATACTTCATCCAATTATATGTCTTGTGTTATCCGACTAGCTTCTCTAGGGTTTTACGGACTTTTGTTGCTTTACGCTCATAGACTTACCATATATTGTAGTATTATTCTTCTTGCGCCACCGACCCTCTTGTATACGACATAGCACCTCGTCCCGGATTGTACGAATGCGATTTCTGTTTTATCCCAAATCCGCCGACTGAATGTCACATTGAGAGATAGAAGTACATCATGTAAATTTAATCTTCCTGCTAGCGACAGGTGCAGCGCTGGCCGCCAATTTCTGCTGTTGCTCCTGCACTCTTCGCTTAGCAGCCCAAGAAGGGTGGAGAGCTTCAGACTTGGAAGCATCTTGTGAACGGGCAGTTCCTGGGCGTGTACTTTCACCGGCTGTGCTCGACGCCCCAGAGCGTTGTCCCCAGCCGGTGTCCGGTCGTTGTGTATGCTGACCCACATCACCAACCTTCTTGAACCTTCCTCCTCCCCCACGTCCACCCTGCCCTTCGTTTCGACGCGTCTCCCTCTTCTTATTCGCCTCTGCCTCCACCTGAGCCTCCTTTTTCTTGTGATTCGCGTTCTTGCCGTACTTTTTCTCCCATATTCTGATCGAACGAAAAATCAGATTCAGATGTAGCTGTCGACGGAGGGAAAAACATGTAACGCTGAAGGATTTTACTCACGCACGACGTGCACGCTGGCCCCTTCGGTTCTTTTTCTGCTCAATATCGCCTGCTTTTGCTTCGCCTTCATCCCAATCAGAGTCATCGTCGGAGCCTTTGATAAATCCGACCGATAGTGAAGGCAGAAACGTCGAAGTGGAAACGCCACTGGGTTTATCCTGCTGTTTCGCCTTTTTCGTTGGCGGGGACCTTGAAGAAGATGATATCGGATCCTCCTCGCCCTCATTTCCATCTCCATCTGTCGCCCCGTCCTCCTCAAAATCTCCGTTGAGCGACCCAGACTCCCAGCCGTCGTCCGGTTCACGTTCATCATCTCCAACCGTGCCAGACTCCCAACCGTTCTCGTCAGGGTCACTCAGAGCGTCAGCGTCCTCTTCATCGCCATCCACAGAAGCCATCTCGACGTCCTCGTCTTCGTCCAGCTTCTTTAATTTAGCGGGCCGGGCTTCTGCATCACCCTCATCGGTAGCAGGAATCACAACGGCCCGCAGACCGTCTATAATACTCGCGATTTCCAGAGCAAGGATCCGAGAGCTAAGAAGGCGACTTTGCACTTTGGCAGCGGGACCAGTAGATGCAGACGCAAGGAGATGAGATTGGAGTTCACGTAGAATGGCAGCTTGGATGTGTTCATTTCCCGACAAGAGTTTGTCCTTCATTAGCTTCGATTTGAGAGCCGTCCGCGCCAATGCCTCGTGGTCGAGTGCCTACACATGTTGTCTTGAAAAGCAACATAGAAAGTCAACATAAATACCTTGATCTGACTTAGTTCTAGCTCACAGGCAGCTATAGTGGCAGCATCACTTTGCTTGAGCCTACCGTAGCCTTAGCAGGATATTTCGGAAAAGAGACATTTCGCGCGCACCGTAGACTCTTTAACTTTTTCACGACTTTTTGTGTTTCAAACGTCTTTGCTTTCTTGGCGACTTTCTTTGCCTCTTTGAGGTCGTGATGCTGATTTTGCAGTCATGAGCGAAGCCACTCATCGAGCATGGAACAGCTCTTACAAGTCTGCCGCCAATCTTTGTGCTCAAATCTTTCTACACCGCAAATTAGATGTGAATCGCCTCTAGAATATGAAAGCCAACCTCTGCCGGCTCATAGCGCTTTCGTTTGCGTCCAATGTTTTCATGAGGCATGGTGGTGGTAAAGCGCTAAAAGGCCGCTTACCACTTTAGGACGATCGTCATCAACACGATGAGGCGCAATCTAGCGAACGAAAAGATACAATATATGTACGCAAGATATGCACAGCTACTACTGTAAAGAATTCGCGACGAGCTCCAATATCTTTAACGTGCTCTTGCCAACATTAGCCAGATCCTTAGCCACGGATGGCCAGACCATTCCATGATGTGGATCCTCTTTCACGCAACTGGCACGAACAACATCCCGGTGTTCCTCCGTCCCGTGCTCCCTCTCAAACTTGAGCCACCACCCCCACAAATCTCCGTCATCGATACGCTGTGACACAGCAGCATTCACCGCCCGCTCAAACCATTGTCGCGCCTTCTCAATCTTCCGCTCTGCCCAGAACAAGCGTGCAACCGTATTGATGATCGTCGGATGAGACTCTGTCTTCTTCATCGCATCAGTAGCGCGCGTCTTCCTCGTCGGGCGAGGCTCGCTCATAATCTGCATCCGCCATAACAATCCCGACGTAGGGCACTCCTGCAGCGCACGAGAGAGCATGGCCTTCGCTTGAACAGGCGCGTTCGAACGCTCTTCCACACTTATTGCTTCCGCCCACAGAATCTCGTTCTTGGGATTGCTCTGGCGTGCCTTTTCAAGCAATGCGCGAGACTTGATGCTCCGATTGTCCGACTCCTCGAGGCGACTAGCAAGTATCCATAATGCAGGCTCTTTAGGACAGGCCTTGCATCCAGCAGTAAGTGCGGCTCTGGCAGCACTCAGATCTTTCCTGGACTGGTATATCTGAGCTTGGATCATGTAAAGCTTCGAAAATCGAGGGAATTTCTTGATGGCCGTCGCTAGAATATTCAAAGCCTCGTCCACCTGCCCGTGTTGGCGCTCGAAAACAGCAGATTTCATCCAGATCTGGAACGGAATTAACTCAAGTGCCGATAAGAGAGAAAGTGCTTACGCGTTCAGTGTTTGAGATCTCCCTCGCGCGCTCAAGAATCTGTCGAGCAGCATGTAGCTCATTATTCTCTGCCTCAAGCTTTATAGCGGCCAGCCAGATCTTTTCGCTCGCCTCATTCGCAACGAACGCCCTCTCAAGGATCTCCCGCGCAGCCGGGACATCACCCAGAAGCCATTTCTCTTTCGCCCGCATCAACCAAAGGTTCTCCGCCTGGGGGCATCTCGCAACAGCTTGACTTAACACCCGATCCAAGTCATCCGGCGTTCCATGCGCTTTCTCAAGATTAGCGGCCCGTTCCCATAGATCCTTCCTGTCCGGATACACCTTGAGTGCATATGCGAATATAGCCTGAGCAGTGTGGATCATGCCTTCCTTTTCGGCAAGGTCAGCATCGCTCTCCCATGTCGCCAGCTGGTCTTCTTCTTCGACTTCCATCGCTACAGTAGCTTTCACGATAGCCTCGCAGGTCCTCGTCGACCCTTGCTTTTCGCAGTTCTTCGCCTCCCCGAGCCACTGTTCGCGCGTTAAAAGTACCTGATGCTTTCGCAACTGCTGCACTGCCATTTCTATCGTCTTGTCCACCATCTCAAGCTCCTTGTCACGCTGCTCGAGGGACTTGCTTTCATCAGTGACAGCAATTTGTTCCAAAAGTCGACCCGCAGCAATCCAAATCTCGTGAGACGTGGGAATGGCTTTTCGCGCCTTGTTGAGAACAGCCTTCGCACGCTCCGGGGTCTCTGTGCGAGCAAGAGCAAGCCATAGTTCCACAGACATGGGAATGACTTCCACAGCACGGGATAAAAGAGTCCTAGCATCAGAAACGGATGTTTCAAGACTGACGGTTTCTTTCCAGAGTCGCACAGAATTAGGAATATGCTCCAAAGCTGGTAAAGACACATCAGTGACATTGGTCTGGAACCGAATTTGGGCTTACCTTTCCTGAGCACCCGCTTCTTCGCGGGAACGTCACCTTCCAAATCAGCAGCAGTGAGCCAAATCTTGACAGATTGCCCGACATGCTGGACCGCATCTGCTAAAATGACCTTTGCGTCGTGATTGTTCTAGATTACGGTCAGCCACTGAACAGACGAAGAAAAGAATTACACACATGTAAACGTGCAGCTTCGATCCAAATATCTTCGCTCTTTTGACACTGTTCAGTACCTTGCATGATGAGTTTTCTGGCTTGCACCATCCGACCCGCATGTTCCTCCAGTGTCGCAGCAGCAATCCAGCCAGGAGCGTGCTTGGGATTGGACTTGATGAGAGACTCGAACAGCATACGAGCACGCTTGATGTCTCCAATTTCGGCATTGGATTTAATAGCGACACTGTCTAGAGAAGTAAGATAGCCCTTTGGATCCACAGACGTTGCAGTGCCTGAAGCTGCAGCAGAAGCCTAAGGTAGGATTGAGAGGATGGTGTATACCAAAGTTTGGAGACATACCTGGTCTAGCTTGAGTCCGAGAACAGTTTCATTGGCAGCACCGATTTCCAAGAAGTTGGACAGACCACCATCTGCTGGTGTCTGGAACCCGCCATTCTGGTAAAAGAGTCAGAAAGTACTCGCAAGGGGGCAATAGGTGTATACCTGTTGTTGTGCCGGGTCAAGGGAGTTTTCGTATTCGCCTCTGCTTCTGTCACCAACAAGGATGCTGTCTGGCACCACAAATGCGCGCTCCTCTCTGCGGCGCTTTTTTCGCGTGAGGTTTCCAACTTCTGGTAAGTTTTCCCATTCAGAGTCGGTCACTGCCGATAGTCCACGCTTCAAATCAGCGAACTGTTGCTGAATCTTTGGACGCTCAGCACGGTGCCGTGCAAGTTCAAGTTGCTCCTGCGCCTCCCTACAAGGAAAGGGTAAAATTGGAGGCTGCCAAAAAGAGTAAACTGACCTAGGACGAACCTACGCGCTTTCCGTCTGGCATCCATGGCCTCGTCGACCTTTTCGTATATCCGGTCCGCTTCCTCATCGTCTTGTTCGTATGTTGTTCCGGCAAAGAGACCATATTCATTGTCGGGATCCTGGAATTGATCTGGGTCGACTTCGGCTTCCTCACCTCTACGAGCTTGCGCCTCGCTGAGTGCAGCAGTCAGTTAGGACAACAGTCCAATAGGCGAATCAACGCACGCGATGGCTTCTGCCGATGGCCCTTCTCTTGCTGGACCGATATCAGACCGTGTTGTGAAACCAGAAGCACTGCGTAATGGTCAGTATTGTGTTGATGATACTGCACTGAGTCCGCACCCTCGACCGAGACCGGCGACATACGATGCCGGCGCAGGCATCGACAAGAATGCCAATTTATTTGGTCTGCCGGACATCCTAACAGTGTAAATGTACAATGGAGGTCCAATAAGTATTTGTCGTCGTCCTCGACAATGAACCGTGAGTCACAGATGGTCACGTAACACAATGCATCAGGTTAACTCTGTTCCAGCATCATCCATGTAAAGACATCACCACCAGCGAATGGAACTAGTTCAGAACCCAAACTATCTGCATCGGGTAACCAGTCCATCCAAGGTCTCCAAGCTTCACTAATTGCACTCTCTATACTATCCAGTTCATCACTAAATTTCTTCCTATCGCGGGCCCACCACTGATTCCCCTTCATACTTCGCATGAACGCGCAATAATGTCCGACAATGATAAGGGCGCGCGGTTGTCGTTGCTGCAACAATGTAAAGAATGATTCGGATATGAACACGAGCCATGTAAAGGCCGTATAAACCTGGTGTTCGGGATATGACGACGCCACCCAGGCTAGCCGGAGATGTTGAATGGCCATCTCATAGGCATTCAAAACAGAAGCATCCTCAAGTTCACCGGCATCGGGGACGCCAGACGCGGGATCGCAGAGTGTAGATAATGATTTCGGGAAGCGGGAAGGCCCATTCATGTCAAGCATGATACCTGTAGAAATGAACCTGTGCGTAGAAGCAAAGAGAGCCATCAATGGCGCCACGGCGCCTGAGTGGAGAGCGTCCCATCCGCTTTTTACAGCTGAAGGAGTACCGCGGGATACCTCTAGCCAATCGCTGCTTTGGTATACACAAGGCGACGTCGCGAATCCGTATATCGATGTAAGGACACAAGTGATGATGGTGATGTGGTGCTCAGCACCGGGAGGTAAGATATGAGGCATCATACGCATTGCTTGACTGTGATGACTTGCAGCAGCGTAAGCGTACTTCGCAGCGGAGGATTCCGATTCGTGCAGATAATAGAGATGAAGGGCAGAGAAGGCAAGTACAGAGTGCAGCATAGACGCACTATTGGTGGAGAATATCAAATCCGGTACGACGTGTTTCCACACATGTAGAACCTCAGGTTCTTCATAGAGAGTGTGACATGCATAATTCGCGTAGTGGTTCATGAGCTCCAAGGACATGAAATCAAGCTGATGCGAGGAGGTCAGGAGAATGGGAGGCAATGCAGGCGCTTCAGATGTCCCATTCGCTGGCTCTTTCCATATACACTCTATGTTCCGATTGGAACAATTCGTGCATACTGGAGTCAGCTCATCGCACTACTTTCTCCGGTTCAAAAAACAGTATACAGAGCTACAAGACGCGTACCTTGACTTTGCGTTTGCGACACGTCCTACATCCAGTGCGCGACTTGGTGTGAGGGTGTATGGGAGCCATGACGGTTCGGCGGCAAGTTCGACATGCCAGGACATGCCGCGGCGGCACGATTACGATCGATTTTCATACTTTTCAACTCAACGCTCATGGCGACTCTCCTAAAACCGAGCTTTGGAAACCGCTGGCCGGCAAGCTGCGGTGAAACACAGCACGCTTTATTGAAACTGAGCTATTCTCGGCTTTTGGATAGCTATCAATACATGGCGTTTCTCCAACTCCATAATCTGAATATTGCTGTACCCTGGCACCATCTGTCATATCGGTTCTTTCATCAAAATACGGTGCTGCGTCGGGGACTCATCACCGTCGAAGGACCCCTTTACGCAAGTCCAAAACGTCAGCGCATCTTGGACTACTGAAAGTCCTTTCCAAGTTCGCTTGCGGTCTTATGCTAGTCTGTATCTTCCAAGTATCTTCCAAGGCTCAAGAATTCACCTTACCAGGAGGCCACACCAAGCTGAACTTCGCGATTTACTCCTGGAATTAAAGTCTGGTGGTAACGTTACGTTGACCATTATGCGTTGTTCATTATGCTACTGATAGGGCGCAGCAACACGTATTGCGTCGGCGAGAGTTACCAGCGATGCAGTGAACATGTGGCACGTGATCTCGGATTCGCGCGCATTCGGGCTCGCTGTAACGCTACGAATGCGAGTTGGGCTTTTTAGGTACGGGAACGTCGAAATGGAACTCAAAATCACTTGAAACTCTCTTGCATCATGGCCGACGATTCTGATAACTTCCAACTGTACCGGTATGGCAACGTTGGATACTCCTGACTCGTATTCAACGTCTCCAGATACACACCCTCAGTGGTGGCTGCCGCCATCTTTGCTGTAATATTCTTTGGCGCTGGCGTTGTCCATGGTGTGCAGATTATCCGAACGAAAGGATGGTACTTTACAGCTATGTTGATTGGCACATTAAGCATGTTCTCCTTTTTCGTTGAATTATGAAAGACGCTGACCATTCTTTGACCAGTGGAAGGCATTGGTTATGTTGGAAGAATAATTTCACACAACAATCCTCAGTCTCTTGGGCCTTACATTTTGCAATCCCTATTGATCCTCCTCGCGCCCGCTCTCTTTGTGCGTCTTTACTGCTTGAGCTTCCTGTTCGACGCTCATCCTATTCGTAGGCTGCCAGTATATACGTTGTTCTTGGCCGAGTTATCGTCTCTCTTGATGCTCAGAGACTGTCGCTCATCCGCGTGAACTGGTTGACGAAATTTTTCGTTACTGGAGACGTCCTCAGTTTCCTCATCCAGGCTGCTGGTGCGTATAGCTGTTGTAATTCAACTCACCTTCGTATCTTGATTCATGCATCCTCAGGTGGTGGACTCATGGCCCAGTCTGGTTCTGAGGACCTGGGCAAGACGGTCAGTCGTGGTTTAGAGTATACTAGTCAGCGTCTCTAATGCTGCCAACTCCCAGGTGGTTATGATCGGGCTCGCCGTACAGGTCGTATGGTTTTCCTCGTTCGTCATAGTATCTACGGTCTTCCATCTCCGTATGCGCCGCTATCAAGTTCCTTCACGTCAGACGCGCTGGACGCATCTTATGTATTTGCTGTATATCGCCAGTGCTCTGATCTTGATTCGGTCCGTATTCCGAATCATTGAGTTCTCTGGAGGAAACGACGGAGTCCTAATGAGAAATGAAGTGGTCAGTCCTTGCCTCGCAACTGACAACGATCCCTCTGACGTTCGTTACAGTGGCTGTACGTCTTTGACGCGGCTCTGATGACGATTGTTGTTGTACTGTTCAACGTTTTCCACCCACCTGCTTTCCTGAAAGAAATGTCGCAATACACTGAAGCCCTAGTACTGAAGGAGCGCCTTACGGCTGGATACTAAACTAGATACCCTTGCTCTACGTAGGACCTGTAGATAGATTCAGGTTACTCGGACTTGTACCATCCTGCTATCCGGACTCAATGCTGTTTTTCATACCAGAATATATCCTATATTCTATATTGTCTACGCTTTGGCTGGTTTGAAACTTGCAGCTGCATTGGGGCATGAGAATGCCTTTTACAATCCATCATATCGATGGCGGAGGAGAATCTTCTTTCAGTTAATTACTAATTTCAATTTCCAATTCCAAAACCCAAGTTAAGTCACTATGCCCATCTCTCTTGTCCTCCTACCACGACGTCCATGGAATCGATAGACTTGCACACTCTCGCCAGCTCTCTACCCAACGCACACCAGAATGCAGAGGCTGAGCTCACGAATAATTTTAAAGGTGAGTACTGTGGCTCCCTTTTATTATCTGAACTGACAGACGCGGTGCGATAGCGGCTGCCTTAAGCATTACAACGTTGTACCGGTCCTCAAAGGAAGCATCAAAGAGGGCGTACAGCGCCGGCTACACTGCGGCATGTCAAGACCTCATGCAGATGATACAGCAGGGTGTGTCGTCAGATGGAAACGGTATGACTGTTGGACGGGTTATGGATTGGCTTGACGCCCGCTTGGACGCGGTCAAGTCCAGGGAAGAAGAGGAGCTCGAAGATGAAGAGACTACTCGTAGAAAGCAAACAGCAAAGCCAAAGGAGCGAGTGCGTTGTCAAGCTCTGCTTTAGCTCCCTGCCACTGACCGTCCTGTTCAGGCGCCATCCCCTCCGGAACAGCCGGCACCCGCTCCGTCAACCAGCGCCAGCGACCAGGTATGCATTCTTCTGTACCTTTTGGACATATCACTTACCCTTTAACCAGACCTCATGGTCACGCCCGCAACGGCGATCACCTCAGCCTACGTCTCCGTCACCCCCTCCAACCCGGAGTCTGCGCGCGCACAAAGCGAGGCCACCGCCGACAGTTCCCTTGGACTATCCTTTCACTTTCGGAGCCGATGAAAACCAGCCAACCCATCTTACTCCCTTCCCCTCTGGAGTAGGCTTAAAACGGCGACATGCCATGATCACCATGCTTGACCCGACCGCTTCATCCTCCTCATCCCCGCTTGGTCACGCGTCTGGTGGCCGCCGACGTACTAGGAGCTCTGCAATGGATATAGAAGAGGACGATCGGCCCCGCAAGAGGAGATAGGATGGCATTCCCACCTGTCCCACCCCATATAATAATGCCCACTCACTTGTGTTACTGTATCCTCTACAATCATTTTTTCTTTTCATAACACTCTTCTCGTACCATTACAAGAACATGTACATCAGGCATTTATGACTTACATATATGATTTTTTCTTCTGTGCACAATCAAATTTATCTCTCTCGCTGCTTCCGTGTTTTGAGGTGCGCCGCTCATGTGTCCCACTGGTTCTCGTCTTGCCATTGATGTCTCTCGGTTGCAGGTCTCCCTACGAATCTCGACATCACACCTTTACTGATGAATCATTGTGGCAAATAGAACAGTTGTTGCTGCCCCCGCATTTGTATGGGTTTGGTGACCGCTGTTGGTTCCGGTAGATGCTGTGGGATCCGTGTTCCTCGAGGTTGATACGTCGGTATCTCTCTGTGACTCCAAAGATGGTCGTACAACGGATTCGCGACAGGGCTGCTCTCAAACAATGCTTCATGTGTCGCGTTACCTCGATATCCGACCAAACATGTTTTCCGCCCATCAGAACAACGGATCCTACATACATATACTGTAGTTGCACGCGTCGCCTCGGTCGCGATTGCGTACGCTCTTTGGGTCTCGACAGTCAGCGGCGAGTTGAAAAGCATTGATTATGATGTGCTAGATGATTCAGGCGAATCATACTGGTACAGAATTCCTTCCCCGAGTTGCTCGTGTCATACTCTGGACTGTAAGCGTGCCGTCTTTTTTCCCTTCTACTTAGTCTTCTGCAGCCAAGGGACGTTCCTTCTCTGATCACGTGAACGAACGCCCAATAACTTACGCAATGATAGCCTGGCGAGGGCGGCTCTACATAGTAGTTGCGGCAGGGGGCCCCTACCCGTTGGGGTCTGTTAACTTGGAACTTTGGATTGTGTTGGGGGTTATTTGTCCTGCTGCCAAATCCAGCGATCTGAAAGCGCTGAATGAGCCTCACGAATCGCTCCTTCGAATTCTGTACACTAAGAAACATATCTTCAATGGATTGTCATATTGATTCACTCTTGCCAAGTCTTGAGCTTAATAATTGGTTTGGACGTAGAACACACCATGAATAGCAAGTATATCGGTCAAAATGGACAGGGGAACAACGATAGGAGACATCATAATAGAGATAGCAAATGCAGTCGTGATTTTATGTTGAATCTACCACTCCTTACCTCTACCGGACGCGACGCGTCGACAAGATTGAAGCAGCGCGAACGAGAAGACTGAATTTGGCAAGCAGGACAAACAACCCCCAACGCAATCCAAAGCTCCAAGTAAACAGACCCCAGCGGGTAGGCTGCTCTCACGGAATACGCCGAGTGGGGCCCCCTGAGTATTGTCTCGTGAACTCGACACGCACTATAGAGCCTGGTTCTAGGGCGGGGCAACCCAAGTTCGGCAGGAATTTAAAACTCCGCCTAGATGCCGGTCCTAAGCCGTAGGCTGCCGTAGTAGTAGTACTGGAGATTGCACATATCGCTACCAATACTTATGCACAAGATGAACGAGATTTTGCCCTAGTGTTTCTTTGAAGACTTCATACTGCTGTCTCTCAACAAAATGTACACCTACTCTCGTCAAGGCCGCAGTCATTCCAGCTACATACAATCTTCCTTTCCTCCCGTGTAATTTGGGACTCATCCCAGTAATTCTACCTCAGCAAATCCCATTCCATGCAGTTTCCAGGTCTGCACCTCTTCAATGGTTGATATTATTGCACTTTGTCGTACTCGAGCTAGAAGGCGCTTTGCTCGCAGCGGCAAGCATGTCGGCTTGTGAGCAAGACCCTGAACCTGGGTTGCCCATAAAACCCCCGCCCTTGAAACCAGTCTAACGCAATGATGAAGTCGAAAACGCTGAGTGCTGAGCAGGGATCTTGCATCAAGTGTATCATTTTGTCGAATTAGCCCACATGACGTTGATACTACAAAGTCATAAACGCGGAGCCAAATACTCGAGACGACGATAAATGGTCAGTCATTGTCAATATTTCTACCAATCGTCGCAATATGTCAAGCAGCTAAACGACGTTTGGTGCTTAATGCTGTACATCAACTTCATGGTGTTTGACACTCGCATGTATCACCGGCCCAGCACCCTCTTCTTCTTCTTCAACGATCCAACAAATATCGATTTCGTGTAATAGAGCGGAGCTCCCCCGAGACTGTACCATTCCCGCGAAGACAACGGCGTCAAACTGGAGGACGCCACTAATGTGAAAAGTGTGGAGGAGAGGGACGAGCGTCGGGTAGTTCTCGCGGACGAAGAGCTCCTTCACTAGTGCAACGCACCGATGCTGGTGAGGCGAAGGTCAGCGAGGGTAGGGGTCAGGCGAAAGATGTTGCTGAAGTCCTCGGGCAAAATCTCTCCGTTATCGTAGACGAAAGTAGAAAGTAGATAGAGGACATCCGGAGCGATTGCTGCAGTCAGACGTCGAGCGGCCTGTCAGGTGATCTAGCCCCCTCAACTTTTCAACTTCTTGCGATACACTTGTCTTGCAATGGAGCTTACAAAGGTTGGGAAGTGTAATTCGATTTAAAACTTCGGACATTGGCTGACAATCGCTGCCTGATGTTTCTGGATGCGAAAGCATAGTCAATAAAACTAGATTGCAACAAATCCATTCCCCAAATTTTTGGCAGATGACTTTTCTAGGTTGACATCAAGCTCCTCGAGATGTGTAGCTTGCCGGAGAATTTCCACGATGTGTGGTGGGGAGGGTCCACCATATAACAAATCGCGGGAAGGTCTGAAAAGTGACGGGAGGTAAAGGAAGTGATTCGATCCCATTGAACAGGTAAGGTTTGGAGAGGTGTCTCGATGTCGAACATATTAAAGGTTTGCAAACATGGCGCCATATCAAAAACCTCTAAAGTTGGAAATTCCGGGTTAAAGCGTGTGTTTGCCACACGAAGCGTCTTCAACGATTGAAGCCTTCGGCGCAGGCGCGACATTCCCGAAACCATTGTGAGAGGCAACATAAGACTTAATTCCTTGATACGTGTAGCAAATGGTATCAACAAAATCGGAATGCAAGACGGCAATTGATCTTTAAAACTGGATGAAGCGGGGTCTGACTGGTCAAAGATGGCTATGGACAGCGGCGAAGCCCCAGAACGACTCAGATGCAGGGCAAGGCACTGCACATAGCGATCATCATCATCTGCAAAATGGTCATTCGTTATAACGATGTCGATGGAAGACCAAAGCTTTGGGGATCCAAGTACTTCCTTCCTCCAACGTCTGCAGACAAGTTCCATCGTCCACAAAGGGCTCTCTGCAACATTAAATTGCCACAAGACTTTTCCATTCGGAGCGTCTATGATTGTCGGCACATCGAGAAAGTCGATGGTTGAAGAAAATATGTTGGTGAGGATTTCAGAGGGAATGCGACGAACAGGAGCAAGGAGGCACCTCCTGGCTGCTATGCATTGGGATAGTCTGGCCCTTTTGTAGGTATGCGGACTCGGCTAGCCGCGCAGACATGATGGTGGTCTTCAGACAAGGTGTACATTCGGAGCCTGTGTACCTATAACATCCGTGCTACGCGTGTACGTATAACATAAGCGAGACATACATCCCATACAAACTAAAATATCAACCTCCGGGTTGATCTGCTGAATGCCTACACAACACAATGGCAGAGTGCAATAGCAATCCATAACAGTGGTGGGTGCGAATGGAATCAATGTGATCGGCGGTGGCGGCGGAAACATATGTCGAGTGAGGAATGAGTGGCAGCCATTGGGCTCCCAGAACGTAGAGGTGGGCACTCAGCACACTTATAACCTCCCTGGCCTGTTATGACCTAAACCGTCTCGGAATGTTGGGCTCCCAGCGCTCTCGAGCGGATACTCGGTCCGTTGACCGTCCAACTCGGCCTGGCCTGTTACAATCCCCTCTATGACGACCAGAATGTTTGGAAACACTTCTCTCTTCATCCCAAATCCTGTGATGTACGGCTGGTTGATGATGCGCAATGCGTGGAATATGGTGACAGTGATGGCAATTGATAACGGACGATGTGGGCTTGTCAACACAATCAATAGCAATCAGACTGGAATCTGGAGGCTGCTGGTGGTTCAGAATGCGGTGGTCACCAGATGTAGGTATGCGGACTCGGCTAGCCGCGCAGACATGATGGTGGTCTTCAGACAAGGTGTACATTCGGAGCCTGTGTACCTATAACATCCGTGCTACGCGTGTACGTATAACATAAGCGAGACATACACTTTCTTCTTCGAGAACCTGCAGTTGCGTGTTGATTTGGATCATTTTGCCCGCAAACTCTGACTGGAGAACGCGCAATCTGTCCGCATTGGAGCCAGCTGTTATATAGCGAGACTCGAGGTCCAGAATCATGCCTTGGATGGTGTCATATTCGGCGGGCGATGGCACATCATTGGTTCGAGTGAGGTGGTGAAATGCAGGATTATTATCGAGCATTTCCAGCGGGGGGTGGCTATGCACTGGAATACGGTGGTTCGGGCAGGGACAATTTGCAGATATGCACGGCTTCCAGTCATCTGTAGACATGGCGCTCTCTGTGAGAAGGTCAGCAGACTCAACACATGCATGAATTCGCGAAATCATAGAAACCACCGCTTACAAGGTTATGTGAGAGATGCACCGACAATACGAGAGTGTAACGTCTGCAATAGAGTCGAGCTAAACTCACTGAGCGAGATTAACTGAGTGTGGCACATCGGAGTGCACCGTGAATGTTTGAATGCACAGCTACTACTAATAGCATTTGCGCCCGGAAACCGGTCCCGATTGCCGCGACTCAATCTAGTCCGAGCGTTCATGGCGGACGAGCTCATTGAACGAAAACTGTTCGCGACCTTTGATAAACTTGACGAGTTCTTGAGCTATCAGAGCAAATTTCTCTCATATGATCTGAAGCTGAGTCCTTCCGCGGATGAGGACAAGGAAGAGCTTGTACTCTTCAACAAACTGTGTAACATTGTACGTTGAATGTCCTCTTTTAAGATCGAATTTGACATGCAATTAGCTTGATTCGTATCAAGAACAATCATTTCTTCTAGATCCGCATCTTGAAGGACTGGTTACGCCCGTGGTGGATAGTCTCAAGCGATATGCGACTTCGTTGGCCTCCGATCCATCAATAGAATGCTCCTCTACCAGAGTAACTCGGACTGCCTTATTGATGTATCAATATGTCAAATGCCGCGGTTATAAGACCATAAGTGAGCTATCCAAGCCCTTAAGCACCATCCGCTGATGCTAGCCTAGTCAGATTCCTTCCCCATGAAATCGCCGATTTGTCTCTTGTCCTAGGATTCTTGCAAAGGACTGGGAATCTTGCCTCAGATCCCGAACAATGGTCTTTGCGCTACATCTTCCTCATCTGGCTTTCCTTAATTTGCATGTTACCATTTGATCTGGCTCAATTCGACGAGGTCGAAGGCGAGAACAGTACTGCCAAAGCGATCGAAGCAATTGGCAAGAACTATTTAACTAGTGCGGGGCTAGAACGTCATGGAGGAGCTCTTTTACTGTCGCGTCTTTATATGAGGTATGTCATCGAGCGCGAATGGTCTAGCGCTAACGCCGATTCGTGCAGGGAAGATACTTTAGATCAGCTGCGCGCGTTTATGACATGGACCATTCACACAAAAGAGTTATTCTCGGTCGGTTCCCGCTGTTTTAGACGTGTTCTGAAGCTGAATCCGGTTAGGTTATCGGTGCTTTACAAGTCCACTGTGAAATCCTCAAGTCAGGACCGGCTGCGCAGGTTCAAGTTGTGCTGTCAGAGGTCTTCTCCATAGTGTCCATGTTGGATTCTACTCTGGCCTCCAACACGGTAGTTCGCAAGTACAAAACCAAACTCATATCTAGGGCAGGCTTGCGAATGATTCCAACAAAGCCTCAGCTCGATGACGGAGCAGATGTACCAGATACCATCGAACAGATCCTTGAGCAGCTCTTTGAGTCTTTACAAGACAAGGTAAAGACGACTCTACTTGTGTGTACTACGCTCATATCTTTCAGGATACGATAGTCCGATGGTCGGCCGCCAAAGGCGTGGCACGCATAGCAAGTGCATTACCTGCCGACTTCGCCGACCAAGTGTTGTCTACAGTGATGGGTCTTTTCTCTCTTCACTCCATTGCTGCCGCAACCATCTATGACATGCCCGCTGTTGCTGAAAGTACATGGCATGGTGCATGTTTAGCATGTGCGGAGATGGCCCGTCGGGGTCTAGTAAGGCCAGAATTACTTTCAGAATTGGTTGATTGGCTGTCCAAGGCAAGTTAGCTCTCTTAGTCTGGGGGTAGTTTTATGGTAACATGCGATTCCAGGGTCTGTATTTCGATCTGAGGAAGGGTGCCCATTCCATTGGCTCCAACGTGCGAGATGCGTCTGCATACGTGATCTGGTCGCTTGCTAGGAGCAAGGAACCTTCTGAGTTAGCACCGTACGCCGATAGGCTGGCTCGCCAACTCGCTACAGTCGCGCTATTCGATCGAGAAATTCATATCCGCAGAGCGGCTAGCGCTGCTTTCCAGGAGAACGTTGGGCGGACGGTCGGTGTCTAGAAGAGGCCTTTCACATTGTTACTCATATCGCGGTTTTCATCAGAGCTTATTCCCTCATGGAATAGATGTTCTGCGGAAGACGGACTTCTATTCAGTGAGTGTACGGAGGAATGCATATTTGGTTGCTGCTCCCCAGGTGGCCGAGTATGTCATTCCCTCTGCCATTCACCGCCTAATCTTACGATACGGGACAGACATCCAGAGTACCGACCGTTCTTAGTCGATCATCTGACAGATGTTCCTCTAAGGCACTGGGACCCTGCGATGCGAAGTTTGACGGCACAATCTATTCGCCTCATCTGTCTAGAAGACATGGAAATTTTACCGCCTCAGGTGTTTTCGAAAGCCGTACGTCGAGAACCTTTCCCCCGGTTGGGTCTCGTTCTGACAGGAAGTTCAGAACAGATTACTTGAATCGACCGACAACACAGATATACATGGTGGACTACTCGCTTTGACGGAATTATCAATCGCGTTCCGTGAGACTGCCCGCTCCCCTGAAATTCGAGAAAAGGACATGCGGAATGTTCGTGTTCTTGCTTGTGGGCGCTTACGATTTAATCTCGATAATGACCACACGTCCTACACATGCAGATCTTCAAGTCTCTTTCAGCAATACCATACTCCGTCCTGGTCGGGCCACGAAATGAGATCATCACTGCGGCGGCCTGCGAGTTCATTGCACAAACGGTGACACTCTCAGAGATCGAGCTACATGACAGATCGTCGGTCCCAAAGTGGAGGCAAGTCCTAGATCACGGTCTGAAGCACCGCAGTATTCCTGTGCAGGAGGCCGCTGCGAATGGCATAGGTGCGATCAGCAAGTTGGTCGATTGTTCCTCGGTTGTGAGAAGATATGTGCTTTCGATTGACCCCACGTTCCCTTCCCTTATCATCTTCATAGTGCACATTGATACGCGAACTGACATCAGGGTCTTCCGCCAGCCAACAAAGCCTCGGGCGCGTTTTGGGGTCTGTTGCTTATGATAAGTTCCCCGCATGTCTCCCCGAGAGCATCGAGTGTCTTTTGAATTGTGTCAAACCCTCGGTATAACCATCTCCCTGAATTCTTTGACGCAGTGTTCATCATCGTTTCATAGACTACCGGCATCAACGCCAACTTGGAGGCTAGACATAATTGCTACAAGGCTATTCCAAAAATCGTCGAAAACGTGGCGCCCCATCTGACGCAACGTGAGTTATCTGCAGTGTTTGATCGTCCTGATCCTTGACTGTTGTGTGAAAGACTTGACACCCGGTGTCTTCAACTCGCTTCTGGATGCCCTTATTACGGGTCTGGATGATTATACTGTTGATGAACGTGGAGACGTAGGCTCCTGGATTCGGATTACCTGCATAGGCGGTTTGACCACAATCACCGAAATTCTGGTGTCGAGATCGGAGAGTATTGATGAGTATAGTGCATACATGTCACCAGAGACGTATCACACGGCTGTGACTGGCATTCTCAAGCAGGGTCTAGAGCGCCTGGACAATGTGCGCCACGAAGCCGGAGAGTGCATGATGAGGCTTTTACGACTATCCTTACCTAACACGGACAAGTGTGAGCGGTGGACTTTACCCAGTGTCTCTTTATTACGGGAATTGTTCATTATGTGCGTCAAACCTCCTTGTGTCTCGGTTTACTTGTTGAATATTCCAAAGCGACGAAATGGATGCTGACTGGAGTAATGGAAACTGGCTTTTCCCTCGAGCCGTTCGACTTCTCGATGTTGAGTTTTATCGACACGCCGTTCTTCAAGGCCTCATTACCAGCCTTGGAAGCAAGACTGAAAGTACTGTAAGTGATCTTTTGCGGAACGCCACATCAGATATTGACGTACGAAATTAGCATAAACCTGTCTCATCAAGCTTGGTGGCGCACATTAAATCGTTACCTTATGACGAGAGCAACCCGGCCTACGACCTGGTGTCATTTGTGAAGGACCTGATCAAGCTAGCGAAGACCCATTTCAATTCAAATGGGGTGGTCGTGCCCGTATTACAGGCTTTTAATATCCTATTGGAAGGTGGTGCGCTTTCAGGGCTGGGATTGAGAGAAGAAGGACGGAAATTGTGACTGTCTTTTTGCATCCCAGTTCATGCGTCGCTCACTCTCTGTTAGACTTGTTGTTCTACAATCGATGGTATCTCGTCATGTCGAGAAACTCAAAAACGTGCAACGAATCCACGAATCCATGAAAATGTACGTGTATCTTTCGGGAATCGAAGAACTTGGGAGATCTGATGTATTTTCAGTATTGTCAACCTTCTTGCTTTTGCACCAATCGTCGACCAGTGCATCGTCAGTCTGATAAACTTCCTTGGCCACCAATTCCCGAGTGTGAGTATACAGTGATGGTCAATCTTGAGATTAATATGTCCTCAGGTCCGGTCGGAAACGGCGGAATACTTGTATCTTACACTGCAAAGTATTGATATTGATAGGGAAACAGATGAAGTAGAGGAGGTCTTGCTGGAGACGGAGTGGTCGTCTACTGACCATGATGCTGTTATGGAGAAAGCTCAGAACGTGGTAGACTTATTCCAGAGTCATGTATGATAGATACTTGCTGAAGTTGGGTGGCCAAGTGTATCAGGATCGTGGGAAAGTCGTGATCGAGTCGTCATTGACAGCGCCATCCCCCCCTCCCTCTACTGTTTCGACTATCGCTTGGGCTCAGACTCAAGTATATTCATTACTTGTCCGGTCAACGCCGTCACTGCTTGATTTCCGCGAAAATGCCTGGCGATCCTCGCATGAGCGACCGAGAGATGGCTGCCATTAACGCAGCCGCCGTGACCAAGGAATATCGGGTTCAGCCCCATCTTGGTGAGCTGCTCCTGGCGGTCTTGCCGATACATTTTTGTCTTATCTCACTTTACAGATTATCGCACCGTCTCTGCTATCAATGGGTGGGCGGCGCTGCAACATTCCGTCAATCCCTGTATACTCATGTCCCCTGTAGACCCCTCGTCGTCTTAGACAATGTCAAGGTAAGCGGTATTGGCGGTGGATTTATCGGGAAATGCCATTGACGATGAATACAGTTTCCGTCGTACAATGAAATTGTCCAACTGACACTTCCGGATGGCACAACGCGTGGAGGACAAGTCCTCGAAGTCCAAGGAAAGAAGGCCATCGTGCAAGTCTTCGAGGGAACATCCGGCGTCGATGTCAAGGCCACGCACGTCGAGTTCACTGGCAGCAGCATGAAGCTCCCTGTTGCTGAGGACATGTTGGGTCGAATTTTCAACGGTTCCGGCAACCCGATCGACAATGGCCCCAAGGTCTTTGCTGAGGATTATCTGGATATCAACGGTATGTGATACAGTCATGTTTATGAGTACTGCGAACTTACTCGCTTGCTGTAGGCTCTCCCATAAACCCCTATTCTCGTATCTATCCCGAAGAAATGATTCAGACAGGTATCTCGACCATCGACACCATGAACTCCATTGCTCGTGGCCAGAAGATCCCTATCTTCTCGGCTGCTGGTCTTCCCCATAATGAGGTCCGTCTGCTAACCTCTACCGTTCCGACGTTAACACCAAGTTCAATGTAGATTGCTGCTCAAATCGTGCGACAGTCTGGTCTAGTTAAGCGACCGACAAAGGACGTACATGATGGTCATGAAGACAATTTCTCTGTTGTATTCGCTGCTATGGGTGTCAACATGGAAACCGCGCGGTTCTTCAAAGAAGATTTCGAATCCAATGGCAGTCTTGACCGAGTAACGTTATTCTTGAATCTGGCCAACGATCCCACAATCGAGCGAATCATCACTCCCCGGTTGGCGCTCACAACTGCCGAGTACTACGCCTACCAATTGGAGAAACACGTTCTGGTCATTCTTACCGATATGTCCTCGTATGCAGATGCATTACGAGAGGTGAGAGACACCTTCAATGGTCTCGCTTGGTGTCTTATAGAATTTACCCTGTCAGGTCTCCGCCGCTCGTGAAGAAGTACCCGGTCGTCGTGGATATCCCGGTTACATGTATACTGATTTGTCGACCATTTATGAACGTGCCGGGCGAGTTGAGGGCCGAAATGGATCCATCACCCAGATTCCCATCCTCACCATGCCGAACGACGGTGAGTTCCTTCATGCGATGTGGGACACTTCTTGACTCTGACACAAATCCTTCTCTAGATATCACTCATCCTATCCCCGATTTAACTGGTTATATTACAGAAGGTCAAATCTTTGTTGATCGTCAACTCCACAACAGGCAAATTTACCCACCTATCAATGTACTACCTTCGCTTTCCCGGCTCATGAAGAGTGCTATTGGTGAGAAGTTGACAAGAAAGGATCACGGTGATGTGTCCAACCAGCTGGTACGAAGAGGCCTTCTGCATCTCTCGGATCTTGCGTGTCTGAAGTCTTTCTTCCGTATAGTATGCCAAATACGCCATCGGACGTGACGCCGCTGCCATGAAAGCCGTTGTTGGAGAAGAGGCCTTGTCTCCGGAGGATAAACTCGCTCTCGAGTTTCTGGACAAATTCGAACGACAGTTTGTCGGACAAGGTTCGTACCTGTTGTTACCGTCAGACGCCGAACTTACCATGTTACACAGGAGCATATGAATCACGCACCATCTTCGACTCTCTCGATCTAGCATGGTCTCTACTCCGTATCTTCCCCAAGGAGCAGCTGAACCGGATCAACCCCAAGATCATTGCTGAGTTCTACGGACGGAAACCCACGAAGAAGGCTACGACCGCGGAGGAGGAGCCTCAGCCGGAAGAAAAGTTAATCGATGCATAGATTATAGTTGAGGTAATGTTTCGACGACAGTATAAGAGGACCATCCACAATACCCAGTATATGCCCATACATCGGGAGATAATTATTTGTTAGCAGCTACTATCTTTCTTCGACGGCCGCATCTAGTGCAATGACACTGCTTTCGTCGTCTTCAATGCGCCAGCCTGTAGGTGTTTTGATTCTGTGGACTTTGTGGCTTGATCGTGGCGTCGCTAAATCATACGAACATTCGTCGACGTCCCGAGAGTATCCACGGAACTTGATGTTCTAAGGGCCAGCGGCTCACGTTTGTTGGTCTTTTTGGAGTTGACCCTCCGGTCCTCTTTGCGGTTATTCCTACAAACAGGCCGCCTATTATGCCAAGTTTGGTATGTTAAATATGAAGCTTCGAGAACATTCCTATGCATCTTTCCTACTGAAGGATTCGTTATGTCTGTTGTAGTTCCCATTAGAGCGATAAGAACGAGATCAACGAAGCCAGAAGGAGCATTACATGCCCATTGTCCAGACTCGAGACGATAGTCATATGCCAACGTTTGGAAAGAGAAAAGCGCAACATCAGAGAACGCCTTGACTCATTGCCTTCTCAGACTCAGCTGAGAGAGCCGCGGCTTAGTCCATGACTACTCCAGGACCTGGAGGGGACGATTCTTGTAAACTGAATGCGAAAATCCCACGTTGATCATAGTAAGGCATCTATATATATGTTGTATATATGGAGGAGAAAGCCTCGACATAGCGTGGTATATCCTTTGTCTGAGCTGGGTTGCAAACAAAGGCAGGCACTAACGTGGACAAGACAAGCATGTTCTCGCCTTTGAAGATACTATAACAGTCTACCAAAGAGCGCCATTGCATCGGGTTTGCTGCCTCATGTAAGCGTGCCATTTATCGATAACAATTAAGCGCCTTTTGTTGAACGCCAGCCACGCGCTGGACACACGGTCGCACATTGGTAAAGGCAGAGGGGAGCATGTACAGGGTACCGGTGTTGATCAGAAAGCGAGGGAAATCGGGCGCTGATGCTGGTTACGGGAACGACCTAAAAGAGAGATGCAGCTGCCACGTCGGAGGAGTCCGTAGGATACGGAAAAAGTACATGCAAGGAGTCGAGTACTGCAAGCGATATCCTCGCCCAATCCTCGCCTCATATAGCAATGGACACAAGAACCGTGGTATACAGATGCGGTTACTGTAGAATGAATTGAAGGTGAAGAGGTAAGCGTATCGGGGACGGCGAACATGGTGGTTGATCAAATACTGTCACAGATGCGTGTACACGCAGAAGCTGTACCCATAGTGAGTCGACCGACCAAGAAATGATGCCCGATGTGAAGGAAAAATTTGATGGATGGAGTGTTTGTTGAATTGGAAGGCCAACATCGTGCAACAGGGGTGTCAGAGAGGAGGACAGGTCCCACACCCGCCGCTTGGCAGTCTGGGGTACCCGCGCAAGGTGACCAGCAACATGACGAAATTCTGTTGCGGGAGTAGAGGCGATCAATACGCTACTCCAGATCGTGTAAGGAGTAGTGTCATCGTAGTGTGCCACTCCGGTTCAAAGATACATCGGAACTATTACCTGCGTACAGAGTTCACGGCGGCAGGAGGACTCATTAGCCTCAGATAGGTTTACCCGGCGCGGAAAACCGTTAGGGCAGTCAGATGTTACAGAAGGTCCCCTTTGAAGAACAGCCTCCATTGTACAGAGTTCATACCCTTCCGAATGGTAGGCGCAGGAACACGTCAGTCAGACAATAATACAGCAGATATAGGGTTTATCAATGAGACCCGTAGATCGAAGCTGCTATCAAAGCTCGGAGGGGGCGAAACCTGCGACCGATATCAGAATTTGCGGTGAATCAGTTAATGTTACGATTTGCCGAGCTGTAAGGAGAATTAAAGGTTTACGACGACGAAGGAGGCGACGGATACACTCGGATAGATACGGGGCAACGCCGCAAATACCGTTGTTGGAATAGGCAAGTTGAAGCCCAGGAGCGTGATATCTGAAAACGTACCGAGATCCTGATTAGAACAAGAAGGACCAGGTCACGAAATCAATCAACGCGAATAATTCCATTGATATGTCTGACCCTTGCCACACCCTTGGGAAGCACGAGATACTGTACAAGGCAAGGACCGCAAGGTGGTTAAGCGAGGGAAGAGCTGATGGGGGTTGTACCTGGCGCAGGTAGGGAGCTTGGAAACAGGACGTTAGACAGCAGAGACCGCAGAGAGCAACGAGCAATAGAACACAGCAGAGATACGGCGAGGCAGAGACACGACAGACCGGGGACGGCGTGGTATGGACGGATCCATACTTGGAATGCGGACTTGATGAAATAAGAAATTAATAGAAACGCTTGCCAGTCAACGCCATGTGTTCACCCCTACCTCCATAAGAGTCCATTCCCTTTATATCGCAACTCGTTCCTTGTTTGTCGCCTCTCTTTTTGACTGCTTCCCCCTTCATGGACCATGGCTTTTCCTTTAATCGCAAGCGCAAGGCCGACAGCGACGACCGCCAGGACGCCGCGTCCCCGCCTATTGCAGTCGACGCCATGCTCGTCGACCAGGCCGCTGCCTGCTGCTCGTCGGCCGTCATATGGAACCTAGCCCCGGAGACCCTCTGGGACCAGCAGCCTACCGTGCCAGACGATTCCATTCTCAACCATCCCCCGTCAAAACGGCCGCGACACGACAAACATCATGTTTCCCCGCGTCCGCATTCCGCACGTCGCCCGTCCAGGCGCTTTCCAACCAGAATGTGCCCTGCGCGACCCCCGCCAACCGACAGATGTGGCAGCGACGTCGAAGACATTGGCGTTATCGGCACCGCCAGTGGTTCGGACCCAGGACCGGCCACCGGCTCATTGCTAACGCTCCGTGGCCCTTCGAAAGCCCATACGCCTCCTACAGTCTCATTTTTCTCTTTTGAATCCAATTCACATCATATACCCCCCATTCTTCCTCTTATAAACCGTCAAAGTCTCAAGGAATTGGACTTGGACATTATACTTCGCAATCCCCAGCTTCGTGCGTGTCTCTACCCCCTCATATCGTATCACAACATTAATATCATTCGTAAAGGACACGATCTACTATTTGATTCTGGTCTGCAATTCCGCCCAACCGGAAGTAAACGCAAGAAGGAGCTTTCTGAAAAGTACTGGAATGCCATAATAACTGAACTCGAGACTGGATGCACGTGCGTCTCGTTCGACAATCAAAGTCAACCCACCCCCTCCGTACTCTGTGCTTGCCAACACATTCCCCTTCCATCCGATACGCCCGTGTCTACAATATCACCGTCCCTTGGCATAATGACCATACGAATGCCCTCTCGCATTCGCCCGCTCCTTACGGAATTTCTCCAAGTTCTCATTAGTGTCCTTCAACCTCTTTCAAGCATCTCTGGCATATACGTAAATCCCGTATCGTTCAAGAGTCAAGCGCAGGAGCACAGGGACCAAGCTAGCCACATTCGCTCTATTTTCGACCCATCACTCATCGAGCAAGAGCTTAAGCATCGCGTCTTCGACCCTTCGGGGTTGTTCCGCGCCATTGGGAATATCCTTAAAGCCCACTGCGCTCCTATCAGGGATAAAGCAGTCGAAGCCATGATTCAGATGGCTGAGGCTGCTGGACATCCCAGCAGATCCGAGTCCGTAATGGCTCTACGTCAATGCATGGACATTCTAGAGCTCATGAAGCTGGTACGTGTCCGTTGTATCCCCACGCAAGCAATCTCCTCACGTTTGCGCTCTTAGGATATTGCTAACCATCAGATTCAAACGCTTCAGCCGTACTTGAAGCGATCAGCGGGTGTTTGGGAACTCAGGACTTTTAAGGCTCTCCAGAACCAGTCGTCTTTGACGGTCACCCGGGAATGGATATGGCGCGCGCATTCATCTATGCTTTCACGTTCCGAGATTCTTTTTCATCCTTCCTATCCTGGTGGGCTGAACCATCGCAAATTAAACCGAAACCAGCAGTTGTATGTTGCAACGCTCAAAGGTCTAACCGATCTTGTTTTCACTCCACCTATCCAAATATCGCCATCCTCACTACCCAGCCCCTCGGCGACGCCCCCCACGTATCCCACCACCCCACTACCAGGGTATCCAGAAACGTTTTATCTTGACAACAATCGACTTGTGCTGCTCAGTGCCGACATCTCAGACCTGACGGCTCTTTATATGTTCCTGCTTCTTTATCGACAGTTGGTCTGTTCGATAAGCGGCAATTCGGGGACCCCCCTCAATCCAAGAGTGGACGCCTCCGCTTTGATGCAACTCAAAAATGAAATTCGGGCCATCGGCTCCTCGCGTCTCGGACACCGCTTCCTCTCCCCAGACTCGAGCTCTAAAGACGATGCAAAATGGAGACGTGTCAAGCACGATGTCGTTCTTCAAATCGCCATGCGAGCGAGGGAAAGTCAGTTAACCTTCTCTCATACTCCTGTCCTTTCAACTCCGTCCTCGTTCTCGCCTTCCTCAGCGCCACCATCCCCCTCTTCATCCCCTCCGTCAGTACCCTCTTCACCCTCGTGCACATCTATTGGGCCCGTTCCAGACGAACGGACATTAATAGTCGCCCAGAAATGGGCAGATCTCAACATCCAGCCCGCCTCTTCACTAGCAAACATGCTTCGTGATCGTCTACGTGACGTCGTATTTAATGCTGTCGTGGCCATGTCTTATCCTGGGCGGGACTCATCCGTAGGGAAGCTGTCCGACGAGCACTTCCTCTCCCTTCTAGGATGCACCCGACCACCGGCTGATGACATGGCCTCGGCTACTGGCATGGAACCTCTCGCTGAGGAAATTCGCTCTCTTGCCGAGAAGATATCACGTCTCGCTCTCATCCACCTCAACGCTTTTTTACCCTTATACGAACATCCCAATTTTTTGGAGCTGATGGCTTAATGGCGGAATTTCCTCGTTCGCATGATTCTTGCTTCACGTCGCTTTTCGTTTTCGTTCGCACACATTCAATTGGACATCTTTGGGATACCTCCATTATCATTTTTCCTTAATTATCACCATTGCATCCTTCTACGGCATACATATCCTTCTTACTTACTCTTTGGCATTTTTGATACGACGCTGTACGATACTAATCTTGTGGGAAGTCATGAAAGTAATACTGTGGGGAGGCGCGTCTCACACCCATAAAAATATACTAAACTTTACTTGGATCAAACTCTGGACTGATTTCCGGATAGATAGATAGATATATTTTAGCCTGCGTCTAGCCCTTAAAGAACACAGCAGGGTCCGTACTACAATAATTACTATACTGCTACGGCACCGAACCCTATCCCAACATTGTTAACACAGGTCAGCCCCCGTAAGGTACGCCCGGATTAAGTCTGCTGAGGAGGATGGAATACAATCAGACATACCAGTCAGGTATATACATAGGTACCTCCCGTACCACCGTCATTACATCAAACACAAACTCAGCCACGCGGGGCACAACATCGTCGCACTCCATCACCAACTGCCACCATTGGAGCGGTGTCTGTGCACGTCCTTTCAACCCTGGAAACAGTCGCCACACATCGCTCAACATGACCGAACGTAATTGGACCAGGCCCGGCGCAGCACACTCCAGCATCACATGCAACTCGTCCTCAACACCTTCCCCACACATGCGGCACAGGCGCCACTCCCGCGGGAGAGGGTTGTGTTGACCTTCTGGTCTCGGCACCCACTTGGCCGCCTCCACCGCCAAGACATGAGAGCCAGTAATCATACGTACTAGAGCCGTCCGATGAGCAGGTACGCGAAGCAACAAATAGTTCCGGAGCGTAGCCATCTCGTAAGTCCACCGACCACTGCTAAGCCGTTGCCTCCTGCCCAGCAAGAGAGGAAGGCGCTGTGCTGTTAGTTCCACTCCCAGTTGATCCTTCCATGATTGTTCCACTGAGGTGCGCAGGCCGTTGACGCCTTGAACTGTAGACAAAGTTGCCAACCAATCTTGAGGCTCAGTGACCCCCAAACGTTGCATTACAATCGCAATATCACTCAACCAGCCCGATTGGCATGCCTCCCATAGTGCCACATAAGCCCCCAGGCAGCTAACCACCAAGCGAGTGTCCGGTGCTTGCAGCAAGCCACTCAGGAATCGTAGTGCACGGTCCACCCGAACAAAACGCAATGGCAGCAGGCCGGTCTCTGAGTACAAGACACATAGCCGAGATCGGTCATGAAGATGGAGAGTCCGGCGTAAGAAGTGTACCTCTACAGCCTCCAGCAGCGCAAGCGAGCCTTTAGAGACATCCAATGCCAGCTCCGCTCCATAAGTGAGATGTGCCGCAACCCGCGCGCGGTACACTATCAACGCTTCTCGAGGAGGTAGATCCCCAAAATGCTTCGCCAACCGCATAGTCACATTGGCAGTCCGTCGCGCCGTAATTGACTTGATGAGATACATCTGTGAGAATAAGCTGCCCGGTCTTGAACAGAGTGTGACCCCAAGATAGCGATGCTCATCAACCCAATCAATGATTTGGCCTTGAATTCGAAGGACTGGCCGAATACCTGGCTGTTTTCCAAAGATCATGGCCTTCAAACATGAGACAAGGCAGATTCAACACAAAAAGCCGCGAACCTTTGTCTTTGGGACGTTCACCATAAATCCTTTCCGACTGGCATAGCCACCATAGGCTGCGAGGTGCGCCACTATTCCATTAGGTCCAGAGAACACAGCACCATCATCAGCGTGCATCATGTGGTTTACCGTCCGTCCGGCCATCATAACGTCTTCAGAATGTGCTGACAGTATGAGATCCGACGAAACAAACGTCCAGAGACCCGGGGAAGTCGTATCACCAGTCAAGATTCCAATTGTTGTCTTGAAGGGCGCGGACACCTCCTTTCCTAAGCGCACCACATAGGTCATACAGCGGTATAGCATCCGCATCCAATCAAAGATTGGTCCACTCACACCTTTTCGGTACATCATGGACCACAACGTGCCATGATCTGTCCATGGAAACGCATTTGTAAGGTCCGGAAAGACCACGTACAGGGCCTTCTTCTCCGCACATGCCATTTCTATGGCACACCGTAGAATCCATGGGTTATTAAGCGCATGAAAGCCTTTTCGAAAGCCATTCTGGGTGTCGGGAATTATGTTTTCTGAGTCCATCCATGCTCGGAATCGCCGATCAACCAGAAGAGTAAACATCTTCAAAATACACGACTCCAGGCCAATCAAGCGATAGCTTTGAGGACGCTTGGGATCCTTCCCAACCTTCAGAATACCAATAAGAACAGCAACATGCGATCATGTTTAATGTACCAACCTTGAGAATACCGACAAGGACAGTAACAAGCCACATTCGAGGAGCACCTCGCAACTGGAGACACCGGTTGAATAGATGACACAGCTTCTCATTAGAGATCGCCATAAAGAGCGCATATGTTGTCCGGTCCCAGCCGGCAGCCCCACTGAGATCAACCGCCATTTCCTCTTTAACCGCTTCTATGTCACCCACATCCCACGAACGCTCAAAGCACCGGTCCCGCGTTGTATCCTGAGTCTCCAACGGAATGGCATCGGCCTCCAATAACGCTCGCGCTAGAGCGTCGAATC